>OX422210.1:298095392-298695392 GCA_949130495.1 Sambucus nigra | reverse complement strand
TCTTGGGAGCAGTCACAAAATTATTTGTAACTCCCATTAGGAGTGATGAAATTAAGGGTAATGAGAAATTTGAGTAAATTAGTTTGTCACTACAAATGAGAGTCACAAATATTATCATTTAATTAATTTGTGACTCCTATAAGCAGTCATAAATTTAAAACTATCACACATTTATAAGTAGGCCTAAGTTATGACTCTTATGAGGAGTCACAAAATTATAACTGCTATGAGGTGTCATAAATTTTGGCCTAATATTAAATTTGTGACTGCTATCGACATTCATAAATTTGTAACTGCTCGTAGTAGTCATAAATTTTGGCCTAAGACTTAATTTATGACTGCTATTAGCAGTCACAAATTTATAACTGCTATTAGCAGTCATAAATTTATAACTCCTCTCGATAGTCATAAATTTTTAATTTGTGACTGCTACGAGGGGAACAAAATTTTTGGCCTACTTTAATTTTCCTCTTCTCTCTCCTCTCTCTCTTCTCAGAACTCATGCCCCTCTCTCTTCCATTTCGCTGCTGTTCGATTTCGCTGTGAGTTTTATGTTTATTAGTGCAATGTATTGTTGTGAGTTTTATGTTTATTAGTGCGAGGTATTACTGTAGGAACCTTGATATGTACATTCTCACAAATATATATTTGTTAGATTTCGCGAGGTATTACAGTAGGAACCCATTGTGAATATGTTTGTTTGATTTAGGTTTGTTCAATTTAGGTTTGTTCGATTTAGGAACCTTGAATCAATACCCATTGTGAAGAATTGAACATTTATTTATGTATGATTTCATAAATAAATGTTTGAGTTTTCGGTTTATTTATGTTTGATTTCGTAAATAAATGTTTGATTTATTTATGTTTAATTTCATAACACTTAATGTTTTATTTCGTAACACTTAATGTTTGTTTCTTCAATGGCTATGCTAACAATGGAAGATTTCTTTAATGGGAAGCTCTAAGTTTTCTTCAATGGCAGATTTCTAGGGTTTTCTTTAATTTAGGGAAAGATGGAACCCCTTTATGGGGAATAAGATTATTTTTTTTATGTTTGATTTATTTATGTTTGGGTTTTTATTAGATATAAGTACGAAAAAAAACTTCATTGTGATAAATCATAACTATGTAGCAAAATATGTTACAACTAATAAAACCTCCAAGGTAAGATCTTGCAAGATAATATCTGAGATTTGATTTGTAAATTTTATGTCTAGCTACTTTTGTTTTGTTTTGTTTTGAAAATGGAGGAATGTAATTTAGGATTTTGAGTGTTTAGTTAGGGGTTGTTTGGTGGAGATGATATTCGTAGTTTATGTTTATGAACATTTCGTTTATGTTTATATTTTTTCGTAGTTTATGTTTATGAACATTTCGTTTATGTTACATAGAACATTCCGTTCTATGTGAGTTTTTAGGTTTGTTTGATTTTCTTTATTTATGCTTTCATAAATGGGTACTGATTCAAGTTTTATTTTGTAATTTGTTTTAAGGTTTCAAGGTTTTCTTCCAACCGATTTCAGCCCCAATCAGGTATGATGAAAGGAAATGCTACTGATTTTATGTAGTTTCCTTACTTTTTGGTTGTGATTCTGCCGAATAGTGATTATATTGTTGTTTAGGGTTTTTGAATTTTTGTTGACTAGTGAATTTGAATATTTAGGTGGCCATTGAGTTGGTTGGCCCTAGGCATTTGTAGCATTTAGTTTTTTTCTAGGTTTATTTACCCAATTGCTTCAATTCCATAAAAAATATCCTATATTTCCTTTAATTAGTTTATTCATAAATTCTACTGATTGAATATTCTGGTGTTTCATTTGTTTGGGTATGGATTCATGTTTTGCAATTTAATGACCCAATATTATAATTAGTAATTATTATTGTCTGAATATGAATTCAATTTATTTGATTTGATATGAATTTGATTATTTGCATTTTGATAACTGGTAATCGGATTAGTAAGTGGGTTGGATATGAATTATAATAATTTGATTAGTGTTGACTTATAAAAAAAAAGAATAATAAGAGATTTTAGCGTTATTAATTTGATATGTTTAATCTTTATTCTTAGAATACCGCTTCATTTTGTCTATATACATATATATTTTAGCACGACTTGTAGAATCTTAAATTACATACGTAATATATATACATATATACATATAATACTAAATATATCACTACTCAAACATATGGAAAAATATGTAATAACTAAAATACTTGTGCTACGCCTATATGTATGTATGCCATTTTTCATTATAAGGGACACTGATTTAGTTTTATAATTTACTGAGTTTCTATTTGTTTGTATTGTAGAAGTAATGGGGTCTCCACAATATAAACAGTTGATGGGTGAAAGTTCTAGAGTGGGGGCAAGTATACGTTAATGGGGTGAAAGACTTTGTGAATTATGCAATGAAGAATCTCAAAGCTGATATTATCCCATGCCTGTGCATTCGTTGTAGAAATGGTAAACATTGGAAAGGAGCGGATGTAAAATTACATTTGATTTAGTGGTGTATGCAAGCTGACTACACGTTTTGAAAATTCCACGGGGATAGGAATTTTACGTCTATCCCAGAAGAAATACTTGTCAAGGAAATGGTTCACATAGATACTAATCCGTTAGCACATGATAGGTTAAATGATCTCATAAATGATACATACGAAGTGCACGTAGCACAAGAAAAGCAAGATGGTAGATGAATGGTTTAGGTCGTGATGATTATGTTGACAATGATACTAACCAAGATATGGATTATATACAGTTAAAAGTAGTAGCCGCAACACCATTATACCATAACTCCAACCCCGACCACACAATTTTATATTCCATGGTTGGGTTGCACAACTTAAAGAGCCAATTTGACTTGTCGGGACAAAGTGTGACGGCAATACTCCTTTGGGCAAAATATTTGCTCCCCAAAGAAAATACACTGCTAGTCAATTATCCAATCATGAAGCATAATTTGAAAGGTTTGGGTATGAAATACAAAATAATTCATTGTTGGAAGTATGATTGTGTTTTATACTATAAGGAGCATAAGGACGAATGGGCTTGTCCTGTATGTAAGAAACCTAGATATGAACAAAAGATGATAGTACATAATAAATATTTGTTGAAAGTAGATACGTAAATACCTAATAAGGTGTTAAAGTATTTACCTTTAGGTCCTCGATTGAAGAGACCTTACACTATACCTTAAATTGCAGAGTCAACGACTTGGCATGGTCGAGAAAAGGTAGGTGAGAATCTCGTGCAACATCCGATTGATTCATCTCTAAGGAAATCTTTAAATTAGCGATATTAGGACTTTGCTAAAGAAATACACAATGTTCGCCTCAGAATATCAACCGATGGGTTTAACCCATTTGGAAAATTGAGCACAGATAAGAGTATATGGCCAGTCTTTACGACGCCTTTAAATTTGCCCCCGTCATTATGCATGAGAAAGGAGTTCTTAATTTTGTCGTTGTTGACATCATGTCCAAAAGCACCAGGTAGTGACATTGATGTCTTCTTAGTGACACTAATAAATGAATTGAATGAGTTATGGGTGGAAGGTGTTAGAGCGTTCGACTCATACAAACAGGAGAAATTCACTTTGAGAGCTACGTTGATATGGGCAATTCATGATTTTCCTACTTATGGGACCTTATCTTGGTTCAAGGTACATAGTTAACTGGGTTTTCCTATTTATGGAGATGATATTGAAGCCAAGTGGCTTAAGAAAAGTGGTAAGATTTTTTATCATAGTCATCGGAGATTTCAGCCCCAAAGTCATAAATTCTGGTCAATATGAAGCAATTTTCATCCAAAAGGCACTGAGACGAGGCCACCTCCACCAAGACTTTTTGGTTTTGAAATTGAAGAAAGGTCATTAAAGGATGATCAAAAGTTGAGGGGTAAACACCCCATAATTTTGGAAGATAAGCGTAAAAGAAAGGATGTTGATGTGAAGATGGTGTGGTCGATGAGATCAATAATGTTTGATTTACCATACTAGAAGGAACATCCTATGAAAGACATTATGCACGCTGGGAAAAATATTATCGAGTATCTCGTAGGCACATGCATCGGTGGTTCTCATTCCGAGGATGGAGAAAAAGCCCGTGAAGTTATTTGTGATTTGAAGATCAAAAGATCATTATGGCTGAAAGAAGATCAGAACACTAGAAAAAAGCATATGCCAATTGCATCTTATACTTCGAGCATTGAAGAAATAAATATGTTCTTAGAAACATTAAAGGACTTTAAGGCCCCTTCTAATTTCTCATCCAATTTACGCAGGATTTTCTGCGACGCAACAAAAGATTTAAAAAAGAGCAAGTCTCACGATTGGCATGTGATAATGAAACTTATCCCTTTGTTGTTAGGACACTATTTTTCGGAACACAAGGATCTTTGAAGGTCCATTCCACAAATTAGCTTACGTTTTTCCCAATTGTGTGAGAAAGTTGTCAACAGGAAGCACATAATGGCAGTGAAAGAAACTTTGGCCGAGGCTACATGTGTTTTGAAGAAGTACTTTACTCCCTCATTCATTGATATAAGCCTCCACCTTTTAGTGAATTTATGCAATCAAACACTTTTTTGTGGACCAGTAAAGTACCAATGGATGTATCCGTTCGAACGATTAATGAAAAGTTTTAAAGATTACGTTAAGAATACACGGTACGTTGAGGGGGTCATTGCTGAGGAGTACATTATGGAAGAGGCTTCCTTGTATGTGCCTGACCCAAACAGTGTAGGTCGTGAATGATTTGTTGATGAATTAGAAGCGTTTGCAGATAAGGAGGCTTTGGGGAAGGTAGTGAAGCTAACAAGCACACAATATAACCAAGTGGCTCGATATGTATTCGAGACACATGAAGACATAGATAAATGGAAAATGTGAGTTTATTTAAAATGTTTTGTAAAATAATGCAATATGTTTCATGTTATGTTCATAAGAAGTTAATGTTGATGATTTTAACCTAGGCAATATAATGAGTGCGGGCGTGCTAAGCGGAGGAAGGGAGGCACGAGTGCAAACAATGACTTTAGGAGTTCGGTAGCTTCCGAGGTGACTACAGTAATACCTCACTTTTATTTACTGTCTTTGCAACATATTCACAATGCAAATACTTTCTTGGTTTCAGTTATTGAAGGGTGGTGATGTATCGACGAGGCTTGCATGTCTAGCAAATGGGCCTAGTTTTGTAGCCAAGGAGTTTGGACAATATCGTGTCAATGGTTTTGTGTTCTCTTCAAGTACATACGAGCTAAAACTTGTTGGAAAATAAAATAACGGCATTTCATATAAGGCATTAACTCATTTTAGGGCAAGCGTGAAAGATAAAAACTTGATAGAAGATGAGCTGACGTATTATGGAAATATAAGACAAATTGTGCTATTAGATTATATATCTTTCAGCGTACATGTATTCTACCATGATTGGGTGAGAGTGGAGGCCAAGAATGCATGTATGGTCGACCTTGACCCCCACATGGTGAAGGTTGATTTGACTAAGTTGAAGAGTAAAGATAATATGAATGCCGAGCCATTCATTTGTGCATTCCAAAACTTAAAGCAAGTGTTTTATGCAAAGAGCCCTAACAACGATCAATGGTCTGTGTTTTACATTCCCCTAAGTGCTTGATTACATCGGTAGACGACATAGAGGCACCTATAGAGATTCAGTCTGTTCTGGACGAAAACGCAGAATTAAAGAAATTATTAGACACATTAGAGGAGTAGATGTTTAATTGTAGCATGTTATGTTGACTTCAAAGTTATATATAATAACATGTTTCAGTTATTTTGTAGCACGTATTCATAGTGCCTTTTGTTCACAAGTATATTATTACTTTTTCTAGGATGTTATATATTGTATATGCATGCAATGCCTTTCAAAACAGGTATTTTATAAAGAACACATCAGTTTATTAGCACGACTATCGAAAAATAAAACAATGAAATTACTTAAGAGATCATGTGTGGAACATACTTGAAGCATATTTATTTCAATAAATACTACGCACACTACCTCAAAGTTGGGATGAAGCAGTTAAAAGGGTTTTCATAAAACTATAATACCCCGTAATTTTAATGACTTTTAAAATGACTTAAATTAAAAGTTAATGGGATTAATTGGAATTAATTATACATTAATTAATTGGGATTAATCCGGAGTTTATATTACTTGTGGATATTGAAATATATGATTATGAATATTACTTAGTGATATTTAAGTAATATATGAATATGATGTTATTTATATTGCCGTGAGTTACTAATACGGTAATTATGAAACTTAAGTAGGGACGCGGTATGGGACGCGTCGGGACTAATTTAAATAAATAAAAAGGAAATATTATTTTATATCAACCTTATGGTCGTTTCGAGTGCGCCGTTGCATCCGAAAGGGTCAAAATAGTCAGAAAAGTCTATTCGTGTGTTGGATTTGGGTTTTGGGACACTTTGGAGATGAACGGACACCCCGAAGGGGCATTTTAGTCATTTTAATTGGGAGATGAATAGTGATTTCGGGATTTGTCTTATTATAAAGGTGATGGATTAGAGGAACGTTGGTTCATTTCATTTTATCACAAAACACTTGAGAGGTCCTAGTGTGAGAGAAAATGAATAGTTTCTTCGGAGGTGAAGAGGTTGCTTAGGAAGGAGGAAAGACTTTTAGGGCAAGCCAAAGGGGATTAACAACCTTCTACCACCAGCACCACCACCGAAAAATCATCGAAAAATGAGAAAAGGATTCTACACTATCATCACCAAAGGTTCAGACCTACATAATTAAGTCAAGTGTAATTCTTGCTTTATTTTATTGCTTAGAATATCCATGCTAGATAGGTTAAGTAAGAAGTATGAACTTGCATGATTTAAGGATGAACTATAGAGTTTTTGGAATTTGTTCTTGATATGAAAATTAGATAGAATAAATCACTTTCTGTTTAAATGATTTAATCCACCAATTTTGGGTTTCAAATGATAAAAGAAGTCTGAGTTATTATGATTTTTGGAGAAATAAGAACCTATGAGGATTCTAGGAATAATAGGATTTAATGCAAACTATTTGATGATTTTAGTTTGTTTGATTATTAGAAACTGATCATATATCTTGCTATATCAATTTAGATTAATTAGGAGAAGTTTTGGATTGATTTGTGTTGGTTTTGATGAGAAAGAAAATGGATAAAACACTTGAAATTTTTTTGTTGAAAAGGACGAACATTGTATGATAATTTTAGGACTGTTTGTTGGAACAATAGGCCTCCAATTTTAAATTCAAAAGTAATTTCCTTTAGTAAATGCGGAAGCGATAGGAATGGTTCAATAAAACAAATTATGAAGGAACACACACACAAATTTAATTTCACTTAAACCAAATTAATTAACCCAAGTCCTAGAAAATTTGCCCAAGTCATATTTCTCAATTTTACTAAATTAGGCCAAACCAATTTTATCAAATTAAATTAAATGACTTGAATTAAATTAACCAAACATTACCTAATATTTAATATAGCACCAGATTAAACATGTAGTGATTAAAACCAAATTTTATCTTGAATTACCTAAGCATGCGTTCTATGTGAGTTTGCACAAGATAAAATAAACAATGAAACCACTACGCCGCGATATACGAGGAAAAACCCACAACGAGAAAAAATCTCGGACGACCCTAGCCTCAAATCCACTAAGTACGAAATTTACAAATACAAGCAAGATGACTTACAACACTCGACTCGATCCCTCTCAAGCCCCGACGCATCTTCTTGTATCAACCTATGACTAGCGAATAACCACGGAGCTCCACCGCGGTCTTGGAATCTTCCAATAGGACTTTATATGGTCACCGTCACCCAAACTAGGAGCCTTTCTCCAAGTGGGTAAATCAACGCAAACTTCTTCTTCTTTGTGGGATGTAGAAGCAAACCCAAACGTCTCTTCAAATGGTAGAGATGAAAAACTGGTGCCAAACACTCCAAGCAAAGTATATGTATATGGAAATGGATTAAACAAACAATTGGGTGTAAACTAGAGTGTCAAATGAATTTTTCTTTGAAAGATGAACAGTAAAAAACATGAACTTTTCTTGGAAGAATTTGCTCTCAAAAACTCTCTCCAGGCGTCGGAATATAATGAAAAGTTAAGTTATAAAAGTTCATTTCCGCACTTAAGAAGTTCTGTCAAAAGATAGTGGGAAAAACAAGTGGAAAAGTGGGTCAAAACTGCTCAAAGCTGCCATTTAACTGTTCCCGCCAAAACTCGTTCGAACGACATTTTCATTCGAACGAAGTTTTGTTCGAACGAGGCTTCTAACGAAGTTCCAGTGTGAACTCGTTAGAAATCTCGTTCGAACATCATGTTTGTTCGACAACACTTCGAACGACATTCCAGTGGCCTTTGGGGAACTCGTTGGCAAGCTCGTTCGAACGACAATGTGGTTCGAACGACAAACTCGTTCGAACGACATTTTGAACGAACTTCTAGAAAGTTTGAAAATTTCTATTTTTAGCCTAGAAACTTTATAAACTTGATTTTAAAGTTTTAATAAAATCTTTCTGAAATTAAACAACAGTTTTAAAATGAACAACACGCAATATAAAATGTTCCAAGCTCCTATATATATATATATATTCAAATGCATTTATACCTTAGGAGCAATGGAACCATGTTGATGACGTAGAAACGAGGCACTTTAAACTCGACAATTTGATGAAGCTTTACACTTTTGGCCGCTATGTCTTCAACAAACACGTCATAGGCTTGAAGGATGATCAATTAGCTCTATCCTATGACTCAAACATTTTGTCCGAAATTGAGCCAAAACTACAAAGGACTCAATTGAAAATTTATGTCCTTACAAATCTCCCCCTTTGGCTATTCCGGGACAAAAACCAAATAAAAATCCTAAAGGGCCGTCAAGCTCTACTAGACTAACAAAAAGTCCCACACCCAAAATAAAAATACGATGCTTGACTCAAACAACCCAAGGATCACAATCTTTGCCGGTGAAAGTTGCCACTTATAATATAATTCCTGCACACTTAAGCAAACACATTACACCCATAGGGAATATTAAATCAAAATATTTGATGCAAGTAAAGTAAGTACTCCCCCTAAATTAATTCTCTCCCTTTATCAACTATGATCAACTTAGAAAGACGTCTCCCCCTAAGATAAATCTCTCCCAAACTAAGATACGATTATAATAGGTTTAGATACCATTTATCCCCCTATCATTCTACCCCTTTTTGTTCAAGAATAGACAAAGGCTAAAGAGTAAAAAATTAACTTATCTCCTCCAAATAAAGCATATACACCCAAATAACGTATCTAAAATAAGCAAGGGATAAATAGAATGTGATAACAAGCTAAAACATGTAATTGTGCATAAAGTGATGAGAACGTTAAAGCACATGGGCAACAAAATCATAACTAATCCAACGCATAAGAATGGATACCAACTAAGAATTAAAGCATATATGGACTAGAAAGCAAGGCAAAGACAAAACAAAAATATCAAATATTTGTATACATAATATATACCTAATAGACTCAAGTACACTTATATAGATATAAACACTAAAATGACATGAAATAAAATAACACAAGTTTTTCACACTCTTATAGCATAAATGTGTCATATGGAAACGAAAGTGTTGGGGTGTGAACTAGAAACAATTAAATTTTGTCCCAATCACTTAAAACATGTTCACGGAGTTCTCAATTGATTGCAAACTTCATCACATTTAAATATAACATCACGTAACAATATAAATTGAACTCAATGAACAGACATACACAATGCATACAAGCCTATCATGTTGATGATTCTACAAACCAATAGAGTCATGACATTGAAAGTACAACTAGGATAAACGGACATTGTACAAACCGTTGATATACCATCCAATCTCCCTCAATAAGCATATATATTTTAATGAATATATCAATTAAACAAATTAGGCCTTGGCAATTATTTTTTCTTTTAATGCCATATTTTCTTTTAGGCCTTTGGACCACGTATTTATTTTAGGTCCAAACAAACGGTGGCTTACTATTTGCAAAGGATAATAAATCCTTTTGGATCCCTTCCCCGTGCACATTTATATACATTATTTTTTATATCTCACAAATCTCACGTGCAACGGATTTTGACATGCACTAGTCCTCCTAGGCCACAAATATGTAGATGACACAATTGGTAGGAGAACACCTCACAAAGCTCAAATATACATATGAAGTTAAAATTTCAAACGAGCTCGTGCATGTGTGAAAAGAGGCATATAAAAATAGAATTTATTTAATCAACACAAAATCCAACTACTCCATGTAAGCATTGTAAAGAACATAATAAGGATTGACAATATAAAACAAAAGTTCTAGCCACATGGGAGCGTAAAAGATGGAATTCTAACACAAGTGTATGCCACATAAAGTATGTCAAACTAAAATACACACCAAAAAATCTTTTTGAGTTTTTGAAAATTTTGACCAAAAATAAAAATATATACTCAAAAGACATACAAAAATCATTTGAATTTTTCATTAAGCTTAAATCATCAAGAAATAAAAACCAAATGATAAACAAAATATTTTTGTATTTTTCATTTAATGCAAATTAAAATGAAAGAATAAAATACAAAAGATGAACAAGTCATGATTTCTAGCATGAGATATGAAATAAAGCAATGACTAGAAAATGACTAAACATGCATACTCATAGAAAAGATATATAATAAGAAGCACAAAACGCTAGAGTATGCCAACAACACTAACACATTCAACCTTTAAATTTAGCAAGGGAGGTTTCATGTGAAAGCAAGTGAGAATCAACAAATCTAATATCTAGCGCGTCTAAAAATAATTTCCGAACCCATATAGATGTATATTTAAAATGATGGGATTTGGAAACAAATGGGATGCTAGACATAGACTTCCTAGGACTTATTTTAAGATCAAAACAAAATGACCTAAGGTGACCTTTCCTACCACAATGCAAGCATGTGAAAACACGAGAAATGTTAACTAAGGTGTGAGCTTTTCTAAAGTCTTTGGATAAAGTAGACCCTCTAAAACAAACAATGATTTTAGCTTTAGCAACGTAAGTATTTGAACTAGATGAGCTAGAACCATTATCACAACTACTCGAGTCTTGTAAATCATTTTAATTTTTAAAATTTAGGACTCAAGTAATAAATTAGACTCCTCAATTTTACGGGACTCCTTCTTTAATTTTTCAATTACACCTAGAAGGTTATCACGCTCCCTCTCAATGTGAGCAAACTTGTCCCTAAGAGTCTTTTCTCGACGTTCACTCTCTTTCTTTGACTTTTCTAAAATATTAAAATTGTGATTTATGTCCATGAGCTTTTCACGAAAAATATCTTTTTGAAATAGCGATGTTTGCAAAAATTCAACTTTAGCTTTAAAACAAGAATTTTCATCTTCAAGAAATTTAATTTTTTTGCAAATCTCAAATTAAATTCTCTTAATTTTTCATTACACTTATTAAGCTCATTAAATTCCTCTCGAATAGCAAAAATTTCATTATCATTAGAAATGGACAAAATATCATTAAGACGTCCCATCGAGAGATATAAAACAAAAATTGAGAGTGAGTTAAAAAAATAAACCACCAAAAATACAAGGAGCAAAAAAATTATAAAAGCCGAAAAACGGATCTTTAACGTGATAAATTAGCGGTCCGGCTCTGATACCAACTGTTGGAACAATAGGCCCCCAATTTTAAATTCAAAATTAATTTCCTTTAGTAAATGCGGAAGCGATAGGAATGGTTCAATATAACAAATTATGATGGAACACACACACAAATTTAATTTCATTTAAACCAAATTAATTAACCCAAGTCCTAGAAAATTTGCCTAAGTCATATTTCTCTATTTTACCAAATTAGGCCAAACCAATTTTATCGAATTAAGTTAAATGACTTGAATTAAATTAACTAAACATTACCCAATATTTAATATAGCACCAAATTAAACATGTAGTGATTAAAACCGAATTTTATCTTGAATTACCTAAGCATGTGTTCTATGTGAGTTTGCACAAGATTAAATAAATAATGAAACCACTACGCCGCGATGTACGAGGAAAAACCCACGATGGGAAAAAACCTCGGACGACCCTAGCCTTAAATTCACTAAGTACGGAATTTACAAATACAAGCAAGATGACTTAAAACACTCGACTCGATCCCTCTCAAGCCCCGATGCGTCTTCTTGTATCAACCTCTGCCTAGCGAATAACCACGGAGCTCCACCGCGGTCTCAGAATCTTTCGATCGGACTTTATATGGTCACCGTCACCCAAACTAGGAGCCTTTCTCCAAGTGGGTAAATCAACGCAAACTTCTTCTTCTTTGTGGGATGTAGAAGCAAACCAAAACGTCTCTTCAAACGGTAGAGATAAAAACCGATGCCAAACACTCCAAGCAAAGTATATATGTATGGAACTTGGATTAAACAAACAATTGGGTGTAAACTAGAGTGTCAAATGAATTTTTCTTTGAAAGATGAATAGTAAAAAACATGAACTTTTCTTGGAAGAATTTGCTCTCAAAAACACTCTCTAGGAGTTGGAATAGAATGAAAAGTTAAGTTAGAAAAGTTCATTTCCTCACTTAAGAAATTATGTCAAAAGATAGTGGGAAAAACAAGTGGAAAAGTGGGTCAAAACTGCCATTTAACTGTTCCCGCCAAAACGAGTTCGAACGACATTTTCGTTCGAACGAAGTCTTGTTCGAACGAGGCTTCTAATGAAGTTACAGTGTGAACTCGTTAGAAATCTCGTTCGAACATCATGTTCGTTGGAAAGACACTTCGAACGACATTCCAGTGGCCTTTGGGGAACTCGTTGGCAAACTCGTTCGAATGACAATGTGGTTCAAACGACAAACTCGTTCGAACGACATTTCGAACGAACTTCCAGAAAGTTTGAAAATTCTATTTTTAGCCCAGAAACTTTAGAAACTTGATTTTAAAGTTTTAATAAAATCTTTCTGAAATTAAACAACAGTTTTAAAATGAACAACACCCAATATAAAATGTTTCAATCTCCTATATATATATATATATTCAAATGCATTCATACCTTTGGAGCAATGGAACCATGTTGATGACGTAGAAACGAGGCACTTTAAACTCGATAATTTTATGAAGCTTTATACTTTTGGCCACTACGTCTTCAACAAACACGTCATAGGCTTGAATGATGATCAATTAACTTTATCCTATGACTCAAACATTTTTGTCCGGAATTGAGCCAAAACTACAAAGGACTCAATTGGAAATTTGTGTCCTTACACTATTTTAAGAGGAAATTGGCAGTGTGCTTGTGAGTTTTGTATAAATCACGTTCTGCACAACTTTACAGTTTTAAGTTTTTTCAAAATCGGAGTAGAAAAGTCTCAAAATTGCAATTTTATGTTTCTGGCAAAATGTACCTTTATTGAAAAAAAAAAAATAATTGGAAAATGGTAATTTAGCCCATGGTGAGATTTTATTAATTTTGGTACATTAACAAGGATCGAGGGACTTGGGTTAACGTTGGAAAATTATTTGGATTTGAGGATTAAGTTTTTGTGAGAGATATCTACATAATTATAATACGATTTAAAGGTAATTAATCGTTATAACAAGTAAGGGTAATATTGATGATACATTTTCGGGTACTTGGGTCGGATAAAATATTATGTCAGTGATAACTATATAAAAAAATATATGATGATAATCATGATTACAAGTGTGGGTAGTATTCAATAAATAGGACGGGTACTTGTGAGAGGTTGAATTCCTAATATGATATAGGTAGTGTAAGTACCTAATTTTATATTGGTAGATGATAATGCCTATTTGATTGATTGATAATTTATGTGTATGACATACCTAGCTTACTTGCTGTCGATGAGAGGTTTGCACGTGAGGGCAGTCATATCCTGATGAATCCATGGGAGTTTTGACTTGTCGCTCGAGAACATAGAACCTAGGTACGGGCAATCATTGAGAATGATAGTGATGACAATTATATGGGTGCGTAGGTATGTGTGTAGCCCATAGGCTTGGAACTATGTTCGCCTCTAATATTTGTGGTTCGAGGAATAGTTACCTAACCTATAGTCCCTTATACGATGACAAGCTATACTGGGACATGATAACAGAGTAATGCATGCACCGCAGCTGTGTCTCGAGGTGCCGTATTGTATTATATATATGTATATATAATGAATTGAATGAATATGTATATACTGGTTAGATCTATCTTCTGCGTGAATTAAGTAAAATTGAAAGATAATAGTATGTAATTAATTAAGTATGATAATGCTTAATTATGTTGAATAAATAAAAAGGCTTATCCATGTTGAATCTTATTGGATATACGTAAATATGAGGGATATATATGGGCTATGATTAGTTGATACAGTTATGAACTAATTAGCATGGAGAATAGTAACTAGTATAATTTAGAGGTACGTTAGGTGTGCACTCTAGATGAGAGGTGAGAATCTCAAGAGAGAGTCCGATAATCTAACTTGTATATTATGAGTGATAAATATTACAATTATTCACTTACTGTTTTCAAAACTATTTTACCATCGGGCTCTGACCCATTTCCTTGCATATTGTCTTTTCTCTCTTGTATCTTCTATATCAGCTGTCCAGCCGCAGGGACACTAGCCATAGAGGATTATGATGGTTGACGAGCTATGGAGCTATGGAGTATTGTTTAGATGCCTTCATTTATTTTATTCATACTCTGTAGTGATCTTTCATTTAGGGCATGTCGCCCAAGAGGATTTTAGATATTTCTCTTCTATCTGAGTCAGGATTTTATACTCGTGTCGTTGTGTTACATTTACTATCATTGGGATTTATGTATTGAGATATATTTTCTGAAAAAGTTTTATTCCAGTTGCATTTAAATTCTTTTGTTATATTTATTCAGTTATGTTGTTGTGGAATGGAATGTGTAGAATTGTTTGAACTGTAAAATGAAATTTTATTGGAAAGTTTTTAACACCAGCTTAATTGAGTTTTAGGTAATAGGAAAATGTTTTCGACAATGATGCTAAGAATGAACCAATTGTATATTCTGATTTAATTAGGTATGGGACTGATCACCCAGTATGTAATTAGGTGGGGTGTTACAAAAATACAATCCAAGTAATGCAATGCAGTTAGTAGAGTTTTTAGAACTCAAAGAAAGAAAAATCCATCCTTTGTGGACAGAGATGAAGAGAATAAGGATGCGTTCAGACTCTACCACGAGAAAACATTTATATAACAAAGTTAACATATATTACCGATTTTGGAGAGAATGCATTCTTCCTAAGATGTTTAGTGTCAGAAATGCAATTGTCAACACACTTCCGCAGACATGGCCAATAAAAACTTTGCTGAAATGATGAAGTATGAAACTTATGACATGGTCAAATTATCAGAACTTTTAGAATATATTGAAAAGGTATAACTTATATTATATTTTCTTATATTATTTTCTTACTCCTGCATTAACATGTGGACTAATGCATAAATATGTAAATGTAGAAAATGGCATCCGAGAATGAAATTCCATCATCCAGGCCAGAAAATTCAAGTAAAAAAAATATTCTATCATTGATTCTCGTGCAGAGGTTTCTCTTAACCTATTTGGTTTGCCAATAGGTGGCAAGAATCCTTTGGAAGCTCGAGCCTTGAATTTGTTAAAATCATGCATCGAATTAAAATATGAGAGTTGGGATACGGTTGAGCACTAAAAAAGATGAATTTTAGGATACGTTCATCAAAGAGTTAAATATTTCGGCCGACTGGAATGGGGGGTCCATGAAAGCCATTGGTATTCATTTGAAGACATTTAGAAGTAACTTCCGCTCAACTTATTTAAAGGGATTGACCAGTGATGGGATAAAGTCCCTGAAGGATCGAGTACCGGATGAGGAGCATAACCCTGTCCATGAATAGGATGAATTCGTCTTACGCGAAGCATCTGAGGCGAAATTGAAACAAAGACACCAAGGCTGGGTGAACATGACTAAAAAAACTGATGTCCATTGTCTTGGTGGGATGTCATATGCTGAGAAAATCGAGGAGATGGTATACACACTTTCTTATTTTAATGTTTATATATATAACATGTCTTGCTCAAATAGTTAATGCAAAATTAATTTGTAGGTACTTAAAAATAAATGACTTGTTGATCGTTCAGAAGTGTATATTGAAAGTCGTAAGCGAAAAGCTGGGGAGTTTTACCCAAAGGTAACTGATGATATGGTGAGTTTTGTAATCTTAGTTGTAAATATTAAATTCCTTCAAGTTTAGTCATTCAATCTTTTTAATCGATTCATCAATAATTTTGTAGCAAAAATTAAGTGAGCTGATAAGTAGTCAAGGATCTTCAAGCCAAACCAGTATTAATATGGATGCACTGACTGCCTTTAAAGGAAAAGACACTAGGGGAGCGAGTCGTGGTGTTGGACCTATGTTCAAAAGCAAATTTAAGGCCATTGCTCCTATAGTATTGCAGTGAACTAGAGCAAAGACACGAGAAGAAAAACACGATGAGGATATGGAATTTCTCAAATCATCCGTTACCATGATTTTAAGTGCTTTTGAATCGAATGGACTAAAAATTAGGGATGGCAACGGGTCATTTCGGGGTCGGGTTTTAACTCCCTGTCCTCATTAGAAAAACCATTCCCCGTCCCCGCCCCGTTTCCCATTATAAAGGGTTCGGGGATCTCCGTCCCCGTTTAAAACGGGTATCGGGTTCCTCGCGGGGAACCTATTTTGATTTTGATTTTGATTTTTTTTTATCAACTCCTCTTTAAGAACCTAAGTAAAAGTTGCTTTTAAATTACATCTCAATTAGAAAATGATTAAACACAAGTAAAGTGCAACTCCAAAATCTCCAACATAACAACAACTAGAAGCGTACTAAGTCACTAACAAAATAACAAACAAAATAAATTCGCAATATGCTCCTAGAATTGCTTGCTTCTCCATCCATTGTTGGCGTGCTAAACTTTACCGTCAATCAATCACCTCACCCATTTGTCACACAACTTTCAGCCTACACAAGTTACACGACGTATTAGTTTACAACAATATAAATAAATATAACTATAAAAACAAGTTCAATGCTTACATAATAATTAAATTACCTCATCATCAATATCCTCATTTATGGTACCTCTCTCAAATCGAGTTGCACAAGAACCTGAACCTACATAATAATATAATGATGAAATTATTAATAAACGTAAAAAGGATTAAAAAAAATAAAAATTTTAATTTGTTGAAGTTATTACCTTGAATCTCGGCCCATAACCAATCTTGAGAACACATAAGTGCTTCCAAAGTCTTTGAATGAAGTCTACTACGATGTGGACTCACAAATCTACCACTAGTGCTAAAAGACGACTCTGAAGCAACAGTTGATACGGGAATGGCAAAAATATCCCTCGCTATAGAAAATAGTGTCGGGTACTGAAGACCATTTGACTTCCACCAAGCCAATATATCAAAATCAATGGATCTGGGCAAAACAGTCTCCTCCAAATAGTAATCCAACTCCGACTTAACATGTTCAGTATTAGAGCTACTAGAGACAAACAAATCAAATTTATTAATCAACCGACTTCTTTATTGGGATTGAGATGATGTACCACTTGAAGATTCACTATTACCACGAGTATTCTTATTTATTTTCTCACTCACTTGATATTCTCCCAACATCTCAAAACAAATGTTATGCACCCTTTCAATTTTTGTCGACACTTCATCATCATATATGAGTGGAAAGTAAAACTCAATCCCTTTCATTTTAAATCTAGGATCCAAAATTGTACCCAAAGCCATTACCCCATGAAGTGAACTCCAATATTTTTCAAACTTTATTATCATATTAGAGGCCATGAGTCGTATTTCATCATAACTTGAGAATGTCCAATCATTGAGCGACGCTCTTATCTCACAAATTTTTGGGAAAGAAAGATTGATTGTTGGATATTTAGTTCCCGAAAACATTTTTGTCACCTAAAAAAATATCTCCAATCTCTCACTAATTTCACTTGCTAATAACCAATCATCTTCAAAAGGGACGCATTTGTATCGAAACTCACTTAATTTTAAGCGACCAAAAACATCTTTATAACTCAAGGCAGTGTGGAGCATTATATAGGTTGAATTCCATATCGTTTTACAATCTAGGGCAAGTTTCTTATTGCATGAGATTTTTAATTGACGAGCTACGTTTTCAAAATTTTCCCATATTTTTTGAGTCACTATCCAATAAGCTACACTTTCATGCACTTTCTTAATTGAATTACCAATTACATCCAACCCATCTTTCACAATAAGATTTAATATGTGTGAAGAACAACGCATGTGAAAGATTTTACCTCCTAATAATAAAGAATTAGAAGGTAATTTATCCAACATAATGTTTACCATTACATCATTAGTACTACAATTATCTAAAGTTACAGTAGATAACTTCAGATCAAGATTCCAATCCATCAAACATTCAACCAAAGCCTTGGCAAGTACCTCTGCGGTGTGGGGGCATGGAACATATATAAACCTACAAACACACACAAAAAACACTACTTCATTAAAAAAACAACTTTATTTAGTTAAAAAAAAACACTATTTAATTAATAACAACACTAAAATTACCTCACAATTTGACTTTGCAATTTCCAAGAGTCATCAATAAAGTGTGATGTCACGGCCATAAATCCTCCCTTTTGAGTAGTGTAAGTCCACATATCCGTTGTGATTGAAAATCTTCCCCGATTCTTTCTAAACAACTCCATTGTTTTAGTTTTCTCAAAGTCGTAAATTTTGAATATATCCTTTTTTACGGCGTTACGAGATGGAACCTTAAACAATGGTTGAAGACAATTACTATAGTTCCTAAACCCTTGATGTTCAACCATACTAAGAGGATACTCATGCAAAGTCATCATTTTAGCAAGAGAATCTCTTGCCGCTTCTTGGTCAAATGAAAAATTAGTTAGTTGAGTCTTTCCATCGAGCCTCCGCATTTGATTTAAAATCGCTTGTTTAATATCCATTGATTTTCGTCGAGGACAAGACTTAAAATGATCCCCCAAATGAGATGTTCCATTTTTACTTGAACCCCCAAGTTTTTTTTCACAATATCTACGAATTGTTTTATCTTATCCATTGATTTTTTCAAATCAAAGTGGTCCCATACCCATGACCGCCGAGGTCGTTTTCCATTTTCATTAGTAACATCAGTGTCATGGGACTCAATCTCACGATTTTCATTATCATCATCCAATATATTAATTGGTGTTTGATTAGAAGCTACCTCGTTTGTTGGAGGAGTTTATTGGGCATCCCCCGATTGCGTTGGAATCTCCTTTGATGTAGACATTTTAACCTGGACAAATTAAAAAAAAACTATATGTTAAATCTAAAAAAAAATTATCTGTTAGATTCGTCTAAAATCAACTAAAATTAATCTAAAAAAAACATGAAAAATAAAAGCCCTATTGATCTAACTAAAGCAGATTCAGCAAACATATTAAATCTACTATTTAGGAAACTAAAAGAAAAATAAATATTGTGAAAAATGGGTTGGCCAAACTCAAAAGCCCTATTGATACAATCAGAAAAAAACATGAAAGAAAATAACAGTTAAAAAAAAACATCTAAAATCATGATTAAAAAAACATCTAAAAAAATAACAGTTAAAAAAAAAAATCCAAAATCAGCTCTTCTGATTTTGTTTACTTGCGTAACAGTGGAGAGAGAGAGATTGATGTTTACAGTACCTGTGTAGCTTTGTAGCAGCGCCTGCGTGAGGGTAACCGCGGAGAGAGAGAGGGTGGGTATGGGCCGTCGACTGCGTGGGGAGAGAGTCTGAGAGAAGAAGGGAGGGAGGTTATCTTCTTTAGAGTGACAAAAGAGAAGAGAGGGAGAGTTGAGGTTAGCGGCGGCGTGAGTGAGTTAAAAAAAAAAGAGAGGTTAGGTTTTAGATGTTTATATATACCTATATCTTTATTATATATATATATATATATATATATATATATATATATATATATATATATATATATTATATTATATTAAAAAATTGGGTATCCCCGTGGAGACCCGAGGGTATACCCGAAACCGACCCGAAATTTTTCGAGGATTTTTTTAATACCCGAACCCGATCCGATCCCCGAATTTTCGGGGATTTTTCGAGGATTTTTTTTCGGGTATCCGCGGATTATCGGGTTTTCGGGGAAAATTTCCATCCCTACTCAAAATACCAAATCCAAGTCCTCACGATTATACTCCTATCCCACATCCAAGTCCTCACGATTACATTCCAGTCTCACATCCAAGTCCCCACGATTACACTCCTATCCCCCCGTCATCTGAGCCAAACTTTGGAGATTCTATTGAGCCAGACTTTGGAGATTTAATTGATCCTCCATGTGATCCATATGTCAATTTATTAGATTTTTCAAGTCATAGGAAGATTGCAAGTGGACAAGTTTTTGCTTCAGCTACTACTGGAACGGTGGTGCATGGACATCAACTGTTGATATTTGAACGAAAGGTTTATGTTAGTAGTGTTGAGCCAGGAGAAGAGAATCATCCGTTGTATCGTAGAAGTCACGGGGCAGACACTATTAAGGATGTCGAGAAATATTGGGTGGTTTGGCCGTTGCTTTGTCTTTGCCTTAAGTGATCTGGAGTAATTTGAATAAATTTTCAAAGTGAACGATTAGTAGTGTTTGAACTCTGTTTAATGTATGTTGCTATGAACAATTGTACTCTGTTTTGAATTGTTTGAACTAAATTGTATCATCATGTATTTTGAACTGTATGAACTAAATTAATGCTTGAATCAATGTTTGTTTTTCGTTACTATTGCCTTTTGGTTACGGATAAGTGCTGGCTATGTCAATATTAATTTGGCATGAAATTTATGTTCTTGATAGTTAGGAGTTTGATAAATAAAAAATATATATCTTGGTATTGTTTGATGATTACTCTTTGATGTTATGTTTTATAACATAATTATGTATGTTATATCTTGGTATTGTTTGATGTTATGTTATATAACATAATTATGTTTGTAAAACACATATATAACAACTATAGTAGGTGTTTCACCAAGGATGAGTATGAGCATGTGGAATGTACTGAATGCAAGTTTAATGCAATCCTAAAACGGGTCACCTTTAATTAGTTGTAATATGTTAATATCAATATAAATTTCTTTTGTGTTTTGAAAGTACGATAGTTTAGTTTTTATTTTCATTTCCTTTATTTTATTTTCAGTTTTATGCTTTATTTCAGTTATATCTCATGGAAACTATTATGTATAGAGTCCTCGCTAGAGGGATCAATGTAGTATGTGCTTGATTGTTATAATTGTTTTATAATGAAGATATAATGTTTGTTTTGCAGTTATAAGTAATGAGTATTTTGCAATGCGTTATACTTATTTAGCATTGCAAAATACCTTTCTTCTCAATGTGACATGATCATTTCACATTACGACACATCGAAATAACTATGTCACAATGCAAAATCGTTATTTCTAAGTGTGAAATACCTTATTTCTTACTATGAAATGAATATTTCGCATTGTGAAGTATATATATCACAATGAAAAAATAAATTTCACAATGATAAATGGTCATTTTGCAGTGCAAAATGAAAAATGATTATTCTGCAATGAAAACTTAAACTTTTGCAATTTGAAATATGAATTTCGAAATCACACGTGTACTCAATTTAAATGCCCTCTAGCGAGGACTAATACCAGATAAGGAAAGAAATACATTAAGGCACAAATTTCACAAAAGTATACAATATAAATGAAATAATAGTTACAAAATTTTAAATCACATAATATCTTGTATTTTTGATGCTATATAGTATTCTTCTGTCCATGTATTTTGTTTGTTATTTAATAATATATGTACAATTTTAGTTCTAAATTCATCAGTGAATGCACTGTCCAATTGAGGTTGAAGTACCCCTATAGTAATGAACTTCTCTATTACATAGAAAATGACAACTCCGCAATACAAAATAATTAAAACGAATAATGAAATAATTTATTGAGACCTCATTGCCATAATGTATGAATAAATATATTTATTTGCCATAGTTGGTCATCACCTACCTGAGAGATGTTCATGGCTTGTTATTTCATTTTTAATTGGGCAATATAACTCTTGGTTTTTAATAGCTAATGGAGGATAAATTTCTTTCGTTAGTTTTTTAGGGATTGCTTATGTAATACTTGCCCCCAATATTTTATTATTTTTCTGTATAAATTGTGAATCGATGAGAATCTTGGATTAGGCTCACTAGAATATTGACTTTGACTTCTATATTTGATCAATTTTGGACCTTGATTGAAAATGTTTGAAGTTTTGGATAAAATTTGAAGAAATTCAGGAAGATGGTCATTCGAACGAGTTGAAGATCGTTCAAATAAGAAGCCCAAGTCATTAGAAGTGGGGATCAAATGAGGATCAAATGATACCTAATTGCATACATGGAAAAACGCGTTAGAAGGATAGCTTGAATGAGAAGCCATTCTCATTCGAACCAGAGTCCATTCTCGTTTGAATGAGCACAACATAAAATTTTAAATCGGGTTGTCCTTGTGTGTTGGATTGATGAGGTGTCGAGATCTGGTGATCCCATATTGGAAAAAACTTGGGATTTCAAAGTTTGGGGGTGTTTTTATATGAGTTTTATGGGTTTATTTGAGCTTGAAGGAGAGAGAGAGAGAGAGAGAGAGAGAGAGAGAGAGGTGGGCCTCCCCCATAATTTTCAGCATCTCTTATCATCTCTCCACTATTAATCACCATGCCACCACCATCCCTCTACCTTATACCACCTTAGTTTACTTGTATTCCTCCATATTTAATACATACATATCCATTTCTACCATTTTTGAGTAGAGCTACGAATTTAAGGAGTTATTGATGTTTTTTTTAGAGAAGATGAAGAGGGAATATTGATGGAGTTGAGTGGAGTTTTGCTTGGAGTTTTCATGAAGCCTGCTTGTGGAGATAGACAACCTCCTTGAGACCACCTTAGGAGGTGGGAGGTTGCCATATTCTTAGACATTCCATACTACCATTGATTGGAGCTTCATTTGTGGGGGAAAAACTCTACTCTTAGTTTAAGACTCTATTTGCATATTAGTAGTCTTCTAACTTGAATTAAAGAGTAAGATGCATTATGATATAAGAATGATATCTCTTATAAGTTGCAGATATGGATTTTAACGGTTTTGAGTAAATTGGTATATTTTAAGAAAACTTGTTATTAAATATTTTTATGGAATAAAAATGCTGGAAAAATGTTCATTTTGTTGAGAATAAATATTTCAAAGTTTTTTTTGGAAAACTTGTGATTTTATGTAAATGATAAAATTTCAAAAAGTATGGTGTCAAAAAGTTTATGGAATAAAAAGTTTTAGAAATGATGTCCTAAAGTTTCTTGAAAAAATGAATATTCAATAAAAGTTGGACATATGTTTGAGTTTTGAATAAATAAAGATGCCCTTTATGCCTTGAAAGGTAAATCTTGAAAGTGTTACGAATTTTTAGACTAAATTATGTGTTCAACCGATTTAATAAGTTTTTTGGAATTGAAATCCATCTTCTTATGCATGTAAACTTGTAGTATTTTGATAATGAACATACAAACATGTTCGATGAAGGTGTAAGTGGGTAGGAGAATAGAAATTATAGTCTTTAAAGTGTGTGATAAAGATGTTGAAAGTATGAAGAGTGTAAGGTTGTAAGACTACATGTATTAATAAGGGAAAAATGACATTTTCTTATAAAGTATCTTCAAATGTAATTGATTTTCTTTGATAATGAAAGTGAAGAAATATCTAACTTAGAAAATGTGTTGAATAAGTGTTGATGGGTGAAAACATTGACATGTTGGTGTCTATAACTTAATAGTGTTTTGGAAAATTAACACTTAAGAAACTAGAAGAAAAGGACAAGTTTGGAAACGAATGGATAAAATGATAAATTTACGTAATGTGGAACATTTTTATGAAATAAAAATATTAGGAAGGGTGTGACACAAAAATGTCATAAATGAACATGATTTTGGAATTAAATCAATGTTAGACTAAAAAGGATAAGAGATGATAATTTTTAAAAGTGTAACACAAATTTGGGGTGAAACCCCGGGTTTTAGCTTCCATCGGAAAAACAAAAAGTGAAATAATATGGACATTTACTAAATATTAAAATACGTTAATAATAACTCGAATGACACTGGCATAATTGAGGGCTCGGAGCCCCGGGGTGAAAGACCTAAAATCATTGGCCATAGCATATGGTAGCATAGCCTACGGTGTAGAGCCCGTTAAAGTATGTGGATATTGAAGGATTCCAAGAAAAAAGATAATGAAAATGGAACATGTCCACAAATAGGTTGTATAGTGAATATTTGAAATACAAGCTGACTCGAATGAATTAATAATTATTCCGGTTAAGGATAAAATGGACAAGTAATGTGAAAATTGGTTAATGTCCATAAAGTAAAGGAATGATAAAGTGAAGTGATTAAATGGGTGGCTAAGCAACCTAAAGAAGTTTGACCCATAATTAACACAAGGTTGAGTTTATGAAGGGTTTTCAAAGAAAAATAAGTATTTTCTAACACGGTGTTTGCGTGTGTTGAAGGGGAGATTTTCAAAGAAAATACTAATGTGAATTGGTGTGAATGAAGGAGTGATTTCAGGAAAAGAACGATTTTCCTTAAATAAAGTATATTGAGTAAATTACCTGTTTAGTCCCTAAACTATCACAAATTTTTTTAAATGGTCTCTAATCTTTTATTTGCCTCACGTTAGTCCCCAAACTATTTAACTTGTTTCAAATCGGGGACTCCGTCCATTTGGGTTGTTAAATGCTAACAGAATTATGCTCAATACATGTTATGCCCTTGCATGCTAACAGAATTAAAAAAACATTTTGAAAAAACAGATATATAAATTTTTCGTAAAAAGTTATTTTTAATAAAAAAAACATTTTGAAATAAAATAGTTAATAAGAAAGTATATAAACTTTTTTTTTCATTTTATAAAACTTTTTGATTTTATAAAAAATTATAAAGATGAGTTACATCATACGTATAAAATTAAGGGGATAAGGGAATAAAAGTATAAAATTAAGGAGAGAAGAGCATAACAGGTATGGAGCATAATTCTCTTAGCATTTAATAATCCAAATAGACGGAGTCCCCGATTTGAAACAAGTTAAATAGTTTGGGCACTAACGTGAGGCAAATAAAAGATTATGGACCATTTAAAAACTTTTGTGATAGTTTAGGGACTAAAAAGGTAATTTACTTAAGTGTATTTGTTTTAAGTATTTAACCAGGTGTGTTAAATCAATGAATAAATGTCATGTTAAGTAAAGGGGAATTCTTTTACAAGATTAAGGTGAATTAATCGGGGTAAGTAACGTTTTTGAAATAAAAATGATTTCATGCATATATATATATATATATATATATATATATATATATATATATATATGGTACTTGCATGTGCACATAGTTATAATGTATTAGAATCTTGTTTATGCCATTCGATTCTATATTTCATTATTGTATATTTTCAAGTGGACATTTGGCTCATTCCATCGCCTTTGTTATGGCAGGTTGGGTGCGTTCCGTATTTTGAGAGCATTGCACAGGTAAGTATTCTTTTTATATTACGTTAGTCGCTCTGTATGCTTGGATTCCGGGGACGCTTCCTATATGTCCCTCATGCAATTTGATTTTAAATGAGATTCATTTGCTAAACAAGTGAAATGTTAATTAAATAAACCTGGACTGGCAATATTATTTAGGTTGTCTCATAGCACTTCATACTTAATGTTCGGATCGAACCGGGTTGACCATGGACAAATTGGGGTCGGGGTGTGACAAATGGTATCAGATCTCTACGTTAGGGGTTCCTTTCGAGAGTGACGTGGTGAGGTCGGTAGAGGATAATTGGATGTCGGTGTTGGTTTTTGGATCGGTCACACTAGATTGGTAACGATTTCAGTTCGTGTTCTTGAAGGTAAAGTCAAGTAGATGTGAACGACGGATAATTTATTTCCCAGTGGCATATGACTAAGTTAGTTATTATTAATCGCTTTCGTGCTTCTGATGAAGATATGTTAGTAATATGTGAGTGTCCGTGTGAGCCAATAGTGGCGACATCGTGGTTTTTTGTATGGGGTGCCTGTGTGTCAACCTTTGATGATATGAGAGGTCTGTTGAGGTGTTGATATATCTTAATTGTGTTCGTTGAATTAGGAACATGAATTTTGTAAAGACAACTATGGAGATTAGGTTATGAGAGTGTCATGCCTAGGCAATGTTGGTTGTGATTAAAATGCATTGCGTTTCGGGGTGCGGTACTTTCAGATGGATAATAATGATAATGTAACAGGAGAATTTGATCCCTGGGGTAGTATCATGTTGTATGACAGTTGGCACATGAGGAACCATGTTGGTCAACAATTGGGGATGTGTACTCAATTTGAGTTGGTGAATTATTGTTATTGTGGGTAAGTGTCTTAGCGATTGTTGATTGAAAGTTGTACCTCACAAGGTATGATGATGAGAGCTATGGGCAAATTACGGTAATTATGTTACATATGCGACATTTATAGTTGAGGAGGCTTAAGAGTGAACTCTAGATAGTCTTCACGTTAGGATTTTAGGAGTGATGATGGGATTTTGAGGGATATATCTTTAGTGATGCCAACGATGCAGATCTAAGGGTTTATTGGTTATAGGCGACGTCCTGTATCCTGATAATATCCTTAATGGTGTTAGTTTGTGATTTAGTACGTGACCAAGGAGTCATAGTCGTTGATAAAAAGATAAGATTGTTATTTAAGTGTCAAGGCCATTTTAGTGGCTTAAATTAATGGCTAGGTGCGAGGTAATCCTAGTGTGAATGTGGTTTAAGGTATCTTGGAGTGTTCGTAGGACTAATCATGTGTGGCATCATTAGGAATAGAATTTGACTTACTGTGACGTATTAATGTGTTCAATGGTCAAGGTGCTCCATGTGTAGAAGCTCATAGACTAGTGTCTTTGCGAGCACTTAGTAATCGGTATTAAAGAGTTGGTTGAGCGTACCTACGATGAGAAAGTCATGGGTGATGAAATTTCGTCGAGTTGAGGACTATTATATGAAGTACGTTTGGTGTCATTAGGGAACCAGTTAAGTCCGGTATGAAAAAAATATTAGTGTCCTGGTGATGATCGTAGTGAAGGTCAGGTAATGACCACAAGTAGGCAATGTGGCACTTGATTTTGAGAAGTCATAGGAAATGTATTCGGGACTTGAATTGATGATGTCATTTGGAGACTTGAAGGTGCCACCCCAAAAAGAGGGATATTGAAACATGCTTAGAATGTTGGCATGTGTTGACAGTATAAGTTTGGATAACCCTAGAAAGATAAGGACTAGTTCTTAGAACGTCTTACCAAGTCGGTATGGATTAAAAGATTTATCCCTGTACAGTACTCACTACCCTGGGTATGCCAATGACGATCAGTATGGTTGTCATGTAAGTTCAGTTTGGGTATAACTCGGAGATGAGTTCAGTGACAACCTTGTGTTGTTTAAGGATAATAATAAGGTGAATGATTCACTTAACAGGGTTCATCCTAAGGAGACGTTGGGATGCAATCACAATGTGATAATGACCTAGGTGTGTTAGATTGGTTATCATACCACTAGAAGTGCAAACAAGGTCGACTTTGACATAGGCGTTAGGTATTCTCTAGCTGAAGTCGTTCGTACATGTCAAGGGTGTGAGGGGAAGAGCCCTACTCCTAAGGAGGGAAGTTGGGCATTTTACTTTCCAAGAGAACAACAGGTTCGTATGTTGGTTTTGTCTGATACAAATGAATGGTTATGATTTGATTCATCATGGTTGGTGACTCGAACCAGGGAATGTTACTAGATCGGTACCAGTGATAACGTCTAGGAGAAATTGTGATACTTAAAGTATGTGGTATAGGTTTGATTTCATAAACCGTAGTCCGAACGCGTACGGATGGATTTTATCGGAACGATTTTTATTCCTTTGATTCACGTGTGTGTGTGTCCTTTTCAGTTTCGATAATCAAGGATTGGTATTCCCATGACTATGGTAGCTCGAATTTGTACCATGTGATGGTATGGCGCGGTTGGGCCTAGTAGAGTGTGGGTGAACCTATCATGGTCAATGTAACTCAATAAGTTAGCGCCCCCAATTTGAGGTGTTCTTGTTATCATATAAGTTCAGTGTGTAGGTGGTTGCACTTTCGTCCACATTATTTTCCCATAGTAATTACTTTCCTTAGGATTAGCGACCTTATGACTGGCCGACATGGCAGTCAGTGGCTCTGGTTATAAAGAGCAGGATGGTGACTTGAGGACAATGCATAGTGTTAGAACTCGAGGAAACTTAGCACACAATACTACTCTGCCATGGTAAGTGGATTGGTGTGACACTCAAGTGAGTGCTCCAAGTGAGACGCCTAGTGTAATACTAGGATCATCAGAGTAATGTAGCGAAAGGTGTCAATCAAGTGCGTGATGATGATTTGGTTTGTGTGTTACTCCACAGAGTGCAGGACTTATGATATGAGTGTAACAACCCAGGCTTTTGAGCGACTATTTTATACTATTTTGCCTGATGGGCTAATTTTATAAAATAGGGAATGTTAGAGTAAATATTATTTCTCGTGAGACTTAGGGGTAATATTTACTATGTTTTGTCTATTTACCGTTATGAGAAGGTAAATAGCATTATATTGTGTATTATTGCGTCGTTACATGTAAAACGACGGTTATAACCTATATTTAAATTTGGGTATAATTAATGAATTAAAATGAAATTTGGAACACAAAAAAAAAAATAGTTCACGTTATTCCAAATGCCAAAATAGGGGGTGCGGTTGTTTTTAAAATAGTCGAGATAGTCGAAATAAGTGCCCACTTGTAATTTTTGGGATTCGGGCATTTTTAAGGGGTTATGACTCAATTAAGTGGTTACGAGTCATTTTAGTGGTGTATTAACATTTTAAAGTGGGGATTTATGTTTTAGAAACCCGTATAAGTCCCCCACCCCCTCTTATTTTCTCATTTCATGAGAGAAACCAAAGGAGAGAGAGAGAGAAGAGAGAGTTGGGAGAAATGGTGAGAAAGAGAGAGAAAATGGAGATTTGGGTCGAATTTCGTCGCCACCGGAAGAGGATCAGAGACTACGAACCTCGAGGCAAGTTTCTTACTTGCTAGATATTGATTTAATGTGATAAATTGCATGTATAGTTAGGTTTTTGGAGGTTTAAACCCTGAATGGCTATTTGTTGATTTTTGTGATTAAACCCTTAAATCTTAGTATTAATCTGTTTTGAGTATAAATAATTAGTTATTTGTTGTGTAGGAATTATATAGTGGAAATAATTATGGTTGCTGTTGGAAGAAATCAAAGAAATTGTAAGAAAATAGGGGGTAGGTTTCGGATTTGGCTTTGTAGAAGAGGGAATTTTCGAGGACCTGATAGGAGCGGTCGACCGCGGTCCCAGGACCGGTCGACCGGTCATGCCAAAATGAGCTTACTGCTTTCTGTGGTAGGCAAAATCTGTAAGGGCGGTCGACCGCGATTCCCTGACCGGTCGATCGGTCCCCTATTTTTTCACCTTTATTCTCCTTAATTCCTCTAGCTTCTCTATTTTAAGATAGGAACTTAGGAGCCTTCCTTTGGGAAGTAATGGGGAGTCATAGGGGGTTGTACTGGGTAGATTAATGTCCTAGGCTAAGATGGGATAATTAGGCTTACCCCGAGGGCTAGTTTGTGTAGGTTAATGTCCGAACGATATAGGAGATTAACCAAAAGATAAATTGAAGATAAAATATTATTGTTGAGCCTTTTGGGAGATACTCCTTGAGGGAGACTCACTTTGATGGTTTATGAATTTGTATAAACTTTTGGAGACTAGTTTGATGTCAATGGCACCTTGAGTCCTAAAGCATTAATAAAATATGACACCAAGAATAAGAATTTAATATTATAAAATATGGTACTAAATGAATAAGTACAAATTGAAGATTTTGGAAGGAAAAATTGGATGTTTTCAAAAGGAAAAAGTAAAGATTTTCGTAAATGTTAATTTATGATTACACACCTCCCTAAATCGCTATCATAAGGGAAGTTGCACGCGTTGTGGTGAAGCCCCCTGGATATTGAGCAGGGTGGATATAGTTCTTAGGCCATATGGGCGTTTATTTGTACTGCGCTGGTTAGGTGATTCTGGGTGTGGTCATGACTATCCCGCAGGCATATGTCCGCTTCCTGACGTTTGGTAGGTTCCCAGGTTGTCTTATATGATAGGCCCTGGAAGATGATAGCCATTTAGGGGCGCGTCCAGTGGGGAAACCCGGAGGGACGGTCTTAGATTTGTTAAAGAAATTCATGATAATGGATTGGCTTTAATTACATTTCCCCGATGGAAGAAGGGAAATGGGATATGGTTTGGCTTCGGATACATTACCCGGATGGAAGAAGGGGGATGGAAGCATATGGTATACAAAAGTATTTTTATGAGAATAAAAATGACTTTTGATTACACTTCCTGGATGGGAGAAGGGAAGTGGGATTTTTGAAAAAGGTTAAAGCATTTTATGTTAATAAAACTTGCTTTAAATTATGTATTCTTCCTGGATGGAAGAAAGGAAATAAAATTGGTAAATAAGGCTTTGAAATAAGATTTATTTGATAAACATTTGATAAAATGTTGTACCATTTGTATATATTCCTAAAGAAAGAAATTAGGAATTGTGCCATTAGATAATGGATGGGTTTATTTTATATTCAGTGAGTAGCTGTAGATGTGACCTCCCACACTTATGCACACACATATATTTATTGATTATTATGTGCTTAGGGTCTAATGTATCTCGACGATCAACCTTGCCTAAGTAGTAGTGTATCGGGGGGAGGGGGGGTTCCTTGTTTGGATTTCGCTTTGCGAGACACCCCACACATGAATAGGGCATAGTGTTGAGACTGGGGGGAAGTTAGCCCTTAGTACTTGGATTAACTAGAACATCTCATGATATTGCGTTAGGTTGCTGCTAGATTGAGAGGTGAGAAATATTATGGTTAATTGCGAGAGAATTACGCACTTAACTGTCATGCATTTTAGTCACATGGTAATTATATCAAATCGGGCCCTGAACCGTATCTATATTTCTTTATTTCTGTATATACTCCTTGCCGTACAGGTGATCTTTCGCATGGACACCCGAATTTACATATTCCATTCCAGTTGTCATGGAGCTACAGCATATTGCGGATGTTGTAGGTTATTTGTATTAGACGCTTCTTTCCATTGTACTCTAGTTATGTTCAGTTATTTATTCGGGAGTGTTGCCCAATGCATTGCACTCATTTATTCTATTGTAGTATTTAATGTGTAATATTCGTTGCGGCTATTTGTATTGTTTAATTCACCGACAGCTTATTTGGTGATTATATATTATATTGTCATTTTTATCCGTTGATTTTTGATACCCACCGTTTTTGCAAATGGGATTGTCTGAATGTTTTCTTTTACTCACTAAATTTTTAAATTTGACAGTCCGTTTTCTAAAATAATCGTTGGTTATCTCGTACTATTATGTTAATCGATAGTGATGTTGAGAATGGACCATCTATGATTCCTGTGATCATTAGAGTATTGGGCTGGCCACCTATTATTTTAGTAGGCGGGTTGTCACAATGAGGTTATGTGGTCATGATGACCTGAGGATTTGAGGAGTCTTGGAATGTGTAGTTCCTAGATTTTAGATGGTTCTTGATGAAGAATTGGATGATTGGTTGTATAACTGTTCACTCTTGGATGAGCATCGATCATTAGAGAAGGTTCCCCGGTAGAGGAGCTGGTACGCTTTGGGTATTAGCAAAGATATCCCTAGGACTCTTCTGCCCATGATCACTAAGTGAGTGGAGGTTCGAGGATAGTTATGTGACTTTAATGGTTAGAATAACAGTGAGCGTTAATGTATGTTGCATGATGTTATCTTAGTTTTTGAGGACTTTGATGATTTGGTCTTGGAGGATTCTTATGATTTAGGGTAAAAATTGGTGAACCCTATAAGCTTGGGAATTAACGGGTCGATAATTTCGGCTAGAAAATTTCCTAAGGAGGAAGAATGTAATACCCACCCCCAATATTTTATTATTTTATCGTATAAATTGTGAATAGATGAGAATCTTGGATTCGACTCACTGACATATGGACTTTAACTTCTATATTTGATTACTTTTGGGCCTTGGTAGAAAATGTTGGAAGTTTTGGATAAAATTTGAGGAAATTCAGGAAGATGGTCATTCGAACGAGTTGAAGGTCGTTTAAATGAGAAGCCCACGTCGTTGGAAGTGGGGATCGAACGAGGATCGAACAAGACGCTACTGCATACCTGAACAGACTCATTAGAAGTTCGTTTGAAGGCTAATTGGAACGAGAATCCATTCTCGTTCAAATGAGAGTCATTTCTCGTTCGAACGAGCGCAACATAAATTTTTAAATCGGGCTGCCCTTGTGTGCTGTCCATTTTGGGCCTTTGAATTTATGAGGTGTCGAGATCTGGTGAGCCCAGATTCTGCAAAAATGGGATTTTAAGGTTTGAGGGTGTTTTTATAAGGGTTTTATGGGTTATGTGAGTTTATTTGAGTTTGAATATGAGAGAGAGAGAGTGGGGAAGGTCTCACCCACTATTTTCAGCATTTCTTCCCCTCTCTCCACCACAAACCATCATGCCACCACTATCCCTCCACCTTATACCACCTTAGTTTACTTGTGTTACTCCATATTTAATCTATACATACCCATTTCTACCATTGTTGAGTAGAGCTACAGATTTATGGAGTTGCTGATGTTTTTTTTAGAGAAGATGAAGGGGAAGGATTAATAGAGTAGAGGTGAGTTTTTCTTGGAGCTTTCTGGAGCATGCTTGTGGATATAGGCAATCTCCTTGAGGTCACCTTAGGAGGTGGGAGGTTGTCATATTTTTAGACATTCCATCCTACCCTTGATTGGAGATTCATTTGAGGTGGGAAAACTCTACTCTCAGTTTAAGACTATATTTGAATATTAGTAGTCTTGTAGCTTGAATTAAAGAGTAGGATGAATTATGATATAAGAATGATATTTCTTATGAGTTGTAGAAATGGATTTGAATGGTTTTGAGTGAATTGGTATATCTTAAGAAAGCTTGTTATTAAACATTTTTATGGAATAAAAATGTTGGAAGAATATTTATTTTATTGAGAATAAATATTTTAAAGTTTTCTTGGAAAAGTTGTGATTTTTATGTAAATGATGAAATTTCAAGAAGTATGGTGCTAAACATTTTATGGAATAAAATGTTTTGGAAATTATGTTCTAAAGTTTCTTACAAAAATAAAGATTTTATAAAAGTTGGACATATGTTTGAGTTTTGAAGAAATAAAGATGTTTATTATGTCTTGAAAGGTATATTTTGCAAGCCTTACGAATTTCTAGACTAATTTATATATTCAACCCATTTAATTGGATTTTTGGAATTGAAATCCATCTTCTTATTCATGTAAACTTGTAGTTTTTTGATAATGAACACACAAACAAGTTTAATGAAGGTTTAAACACAAAATAAAGAGAATAAAAATTCTAGTCTTTAAAGTGTGAGATAAAGATGTTGAAAGTGTGATAAGTATAAGATTGTAAGACTATATGTATTAATAAAGGAAAAATGACATTTTCTTATAAATTAATCTTCAAATGTATTTGGTTTTCTTTGATAAAGATAGCGAATAATTGTCTAACTTAGAAAATGGTTAGAAAAGGTGTTGAATAAGTGTTAATGGGTTAAAACATTGAGAAGTTGGTGTGTAAAACTTAATAATATTTTGGGAGATGGACACTTATGAAACTAGAAGAAAAGGAAAAGTTTGAAAACAAATGGGTTAGGTGATAAATTTACATAAAGTGGAACATTTTTGTGAAATAAAAATGTTGAAAAGGGTGTTACAAAAAAAGGAACATGATTTTGGGATGAAATCAATGTTAAAGTAAAAAGGACAAGAGATGATAATTTTTATAAGTGTAACACGAATTAGGGTGAAGCCTCGAGTTTTGACTTCAATCGAAAAAAGAAAAAAGTGGAATAATATGGACATTTGATAAATGTTAAAACACATTAATGAGAACTCGGATATGGTAGCATAACCGATGGTGTAGATCCCGTTAAAGTAGGCGGATATTAAAAAATTCTGAGAAAAAAGTAATGAAAATGGAACACATCTAGAAAGGGGTTGTGTGATGAATATATGAAGATACAACCTAAATTGAATGAATTAATAAATGTTCCGTTAAAGGATAAAATGGGCAAGTAATGTAAAAAATAGTTAATGTCCATAAAATAAAGGAAAGGTAAAGTGAAGTGATTAAATGGACGGCTAAGAAACCTAAACATGTTTAACCCATAATTAATGCAAGGGTGTGTTTATGAAAGGTTTTCAAAGGAAAATAAGTATTTTCTAACACGGTGTTTGCATGTGTTGAAAGGGTGATTTTCAAAGAAAATATTAATGTGAGTTGGTGCGAGTGAAGGAGTAATTTCGAGAAAAGAAATAATTTTCCTTAAACAAAGTGTATTTGTCTAAATTATTTAACCAGGTGTGTTAAATCAATGAATAAATGTCAAGTTAAGTAAAAGAGAATTTGTTTACAAGATTAAGGTGAATTAATTGGGACAAGTAACAATTTTGGAATAAAAATGATTTCATGTATATATATATATATATATGGTACTTGTATGTGCACATAGTTATAATGTGTTAGAGTCTTCTTTCCGCCGTTCGATTTTATATTGCATTATATTATATTTTTCGCTGGGAATTCAGCTCATTCTCTTGTCTTTATTACGACAAGTTGGATGCGATTCCGTATTTTGAGAGCATTTCACATGTAAGTATTCTTTTTATATTATGTTAGTAGCTCTGTATGTTTTGGATTTCGGGGACGCTTTCCTTGGGTCCTTCACGTAGCTTGATTTTAATTGGGAATCGCATGCTAAGCACGCGAAATGTTAATTAAATAGAACTATACTAACAATATTATTTAGGTTGTCTCATTGCACTTCACACCTAACACCCGGCTTAGACCAGGTTGACCATGGGTAACCCATAAATTCGAGCCGGAGCATTACATCTTATCTGTTACTTGCCTTTTGACAATCATTGAATGAACGAATCTAAAAAAAAAGATTGTTGATCTAAAAAACATATGATTATTTAGAATTCATAAATTATAATATAAAATATTGAATTATGCATACCACTTTAGTTGCATCAATAAGGTAGATGTCTATAAATTTTCCTTCTGGACGGAGGGAGTTGAATATAGACTATGATCCCTTGCACATGTCATAGAAATCTAATGTCCATTGAAGTATCTCCCATTTCTTATAAAATTCCTTAGGGTGAATTGACAATAGGATATAATTAAAATCTATGTATTTTCCATCAAAAAATTATTTACCATATCTACACCACCTTGGGGATTAATTTGGTGATAATACTAGAAATCATTATAAAAGTTGTTATTATAATCTAATGTGATACTAACATATAATATAAAAAACTATAGAAAATAGTTAAAATGATGATTATTACCCGAAACAGTGAAATCATTATGTAATATTATTCTGGAAAATAGTTATCCGGTGGTGTTTTGATTCGTCTCGAATATTGTATTTAGTCACTAATTATTCTTATGTATTTTTTCCCTTTTGCCTGCGTTTACTATATTTATGCTCGTTAACCAGACAAGATCTTTTGTGTATGTTTATATGCTTTGCGAGGTATAATTGAGCTTTTGTAGGTATTAAGGTGTTAAGCGTGAAGTTTGGTCGCAGTTCGAGAAAGATCCGTCTCAAAGCATGCATTTAGGGAAAATTTAGTATGCCATTATTTTTGTTTCTGAATCAAAGTCCATATGGAATGAAGACTTCAGAGTTAGCTTTGCGTAGCCTTCATTCGCGCATCATTTTAATTTTTAACGAAGAAGTTATGATGCTTTCTGTTTGTGGATCCAAAAAACAAACAAGACAACAAATAAGAATTCAGACTTAAAGGGTTTGAATCGATTCGACCTCTGATTTGACATGATTCGATCCCTGGCAGTACTGAGATTCCCCTATTCAAAATTGATTCGGATTTGGACCCACATCAATTTTATCCCTTTAGATTTGGCTTCTTTATTTTACATGTTTGCCATTAGGATTTTGTATAAATAGTTCTTTCCATAATTGGTTTGAGATATCTTCATTTTTAGGTTAGTTTTAGTTAGTGTTTGGGATCTTGCCTCCTCTCTCTCCTAGGTTGGTTATGTATGATACCATTCATCATCTTCTTCTTCTTCATTCTTTTCTTACTTTCTAGATTAGTTTATTGCATTGTAACATAGTCGTGTTCTAATATAATTAGTTTTTGTTGGCTAATTTCTTGTTTTCATTTGTTCGTTAGTTGTATTTATTATTTTAATCATGTGTGCTAACTAGTTAATATATTGGGATCATATTTCCACAATTGATGGGTATTGAGCTTTAAAATCTTAAATTTGGATTGAAACACTTTTTATTGAAACCTTATGTATTAAAGTCGGTATATTAGGCGTTTAACTTCCTTTGTCATGCAACGATAGTATTTATAGAGATATTGCAACTTTAATCAATTCGAATGAAAGTTTAACCTTTCATTGTTGAATTAAATTTCTTTATGTTTGATGTTTATAATTAATTTAATATGCCTAGTTAATAATGTTTCGATCCATACGTGTTGTAAACCATGGTGGGGAAAAGATCATAATCTCAAATGTTAATCACATTCTCCCATCACCATCTTTTATTTTCCCACTTTTTAATTAATGAATCAATTTAATCCTAAATACCGTTCCCTGTGGATTCAATCCCCACATGACGCTATGCTTCTATATATAACATGTCCAGTAGTAATATTTGTTTAGTGTATGTCATAAACACCGAACGACACATGTTTTAAATACGAAGTTTGCTCCTCATAAAAATAGCGCGGTTGTCGGGGAACAATTCATTCTAGGATTTTAGTATTTTGGAAATTCGTATATATATTGTATATTCTTTTTACTTGCTTTGTGACTTGTATTTAATTGTTTCGAGAAGCTTAAAATTTTGGTTCTTGTCACATGTTTGAATTCACTGAGAGCTTTTTGGTAAAATGTCTCATTCTAACTCCTTAAATAATGGTAATTGTTGTGATAAAACTTTTCAAAGTTACACTCCCAAGACTATGCGTGAATTTTTTCAAATTATTAAAAATGAGTTCGATAAAGTGCTTGGGAAAATTTGCAAAGTGGGAATAAGAAATTGAACAACCACAAGCTCAATGAAATGATTCATTCTGCCACAAGCTCTGTCGAGGTTGACACATGCGTTTCACCACTACCCCTTTTTGAAAAAAAATCATTGAGAGTGATCCAAGCACTTTCAAATTTAAACCTTTGATTTATAATTCAAATTTTGTTGAGGTTGAAGGTCATTTATTTCCATTGTTTCCTACCATTATCGAACCATTGCAAATATCATAAGACTCGGATGAAAGTCCCGAGGACTGTGATTCGATTCTTGAATGGGAATATTAATTTGAGATGCTTCATTTAATGGTCTATTTGCTTGTGAGTGCAAGAATGATCACAATGAGAAATCTAGAAAGATTTATTGAGATGAAAATAAATAATCACACACATAACACCAAAGATATGTGGTTTGCCAACTTGCCTATGTCCACGAAGAAGTTACTGTTTTCTATTAGTGTCTCTAAAATAATCAAAGTTACATCCCCTTTGCCCCGGGCCAGGGTATTTTTAGTCATTATTCTAAGTGACTGAATTGTACAAGTAACTCAACCAGCTTCTATATAGCTCGTAGGTGTCCTGAATATCTCCTTGATTTTTTGGTAACCGATTTGAGTCTATCTTTATGAATTTAAGCATGTATTAAATGCACGGGTCTAAAACAAACATCTGAGTTGGGCCAAGCAGTCCACTCTACACGATGGCCTGCTCGACTGTATCAGTGAGCTTGAATAAATAAGCTAGGTCCAAGCCCCAGAACTATATTAAAACTGGCATGGCATATCGGTAATATTTGTGAAGTTGCTGAGGACACCTCATCTGAGTAGAATTATCATGGAAAACTTGTAATACTCCAGGATAGGTGAGGCTGCGCTGGTTCGAGCAGATTTATAAAGCGTCAAAATTTTCATTAGGAATTGCCCTCATCATTAGCATGAAGTTCAAACTAGGTTTAACTATATCAACTATCAATTCTTTAGTTATTTGAAATTATTTAGTTATTTTAAGATTGTCCATGCTCAGTGTGACCTAAACACTTAGAAAATAGTAAACATGGTACACATAATTAATGAATTGTATGGGACCAAGTTAGGGATCCCAAAAATTTGCTATTGCTATATTTGGTCATGCACCAATGATAGTGTTCTATACCTAAGGCAAGGAAGTCCGAAAGGGGTTTGGTCGTAAACCTGCCTGACTCCTACAAAGGGTATTGGGAGCAAGGTTTTATTGCCAGGAATTGGAAACATCCTCCCTTACCTAAGGGCGAGAGGTACTGGGGTCCCTGGTTCCCTGACTGGGGGAAGGACCACGTAGGTCACTACCTCTTTTTATTCTATCAAATTGCTGAATTTTTATTTGCTATTTCTTTTTTTGTCTTTTTATTTGTGTTTCTTCCTCCGTTTTACAGCTCGTGATAAGAACCAAGAGACTTCTCTTCGAGAAATAAGAGTTGATAATCTTCTAAGGACCTGGAGGGTTAGAGATAGGTTTCCTGGCGGCGAGCACCCTCGTTCAACAACATATCTTCTGAAGTACGTAAATACCACTTCCAGTTTTATTGCTCGGTCGGTAGATAAGATCCCTGACTTAGGTATTTCAAAAGAGGAATCCTCTATCTTATATGGGACAATTGAGATAAAAGAAGAGGAATAAGAGGAAAAAGAAAAGGAAGAAGGAGAAGAAGAAGATATGGCTCCCTTAAAGAGGAGATTATTTGTCACGAATTATGAAGACCAGGCCTTGGTGTCTGACAAGGTCAAACTGTAGAAAAAAAATGAGGGGGATTCACCTGGAATCAATGGTTCTAGCTCGGGAACCAAAGGGAAGGAAAAGGAGGTATAGAAAAATAAGGAGGAGGAAGAAAAGAGGAGCGAAGGAGAGAGGAGGAGGTAAGAGGAGAGAAAGAGAGAGGAGGAGAAGAAGCATCCTCTCAAAGCCCCAGTTGAGTCCTCCCTCTCCCTTTCTGTTGTTGATGAGGGGGATAATGTGGCTAACACCCTATCCCTTATCCCTGGCTTGCTGAAGGGGGCATTGCTCATGGACGATCATGAGCGCTCATCATGAATGGGGTCAGACCAGCCGACACTCAAGTCTGCATAGGCACCTGCCTTGGTAAGTACTCTCTCTTTTTATAGTCATTTCTCTTTATTCAGTTTTCTTGAACTAACTCATATTTTCTCGTTCCTTGTAATTTTTATCAGGTTTTACTACACTCTTGGATAGTTGTTCTAACCGATCTAAAAAAACATGAAGCTGAGTGAAGCTCTTAAGAAGTCCCAAAAGGACTTGGATGATGCTCAGGCTAGCTTTGAATAGGAGAGGGAGAAGGCGAATAAGGCTCTAGCCGAGCTGATGGTGGCTAATAGCCTTATAGTTGCGAAGAAGGAGAAGTTATAAGGGGAGAACTTGGATCTAGTTGGGAAGGTCAAAAAGCCGGAGGGCGAGTTCCCAAGCATCAAGGAGAACAGCTGCGCAGATGGATAAAATGCGATTACGACGACATTCAAATTATAATTTGCTTATACTAAGGCGTTATACTTCAAGAAGGGATGGGACAAAACCTTGGGGGCGGTAGGAGTCCCACTAAGCTCCCTCTCCTAGGGCCTTAACCTATTGCTGCTGAGGAGTTTCCTACTAGTCAGCCTAGCGACCAAGCTAAAAAGGAGCCAAATGAGGTCGAGACGACAATCGACCGGGTGAAAAAAGTTATCGAAAAGGGGAAAGAGACAGAGACCCGTGAGAAGGTGAAAGAGTGAAGTCCTGTAGTCCTAGGACCTTTTCCTTTATTTTTTTATCATATTGTAATTTCTTTTTCCCTTTCTTTGGTCGTAATGGATCTTTCCTCCTTTTTAAAATATGAATGAAAAATGATTTTCTTCTTTTCTGTTGTTCTTTGTACTTGTTATTTATTTTTTTATTTGTAGCTTGTTATTGTGAATGACTATGCATATCCTTCCTTAATTCTTGGGAAGGTTCTAATTGCAAGTGTGAGTGTACATGCTCGTCGAGCCTTTCAAAAGGTCTGTAAACAGCCGAAGGCAAGAATGGTAGCATACAAGGACCAGTCCGAGATGGTTGCTAAGTTGAAGGATGACCTCTAAGTTATGGAGAAAATTGACTCCTTTATGCAAGAGGAGATAAATGGTCTAAGGGCTTAGCTGGCGGAGACATGGGTGTGGGACAGGTGGGCAAAATGATTTAGACTGAGAATGATGCATTAAATAAGGAAGTTATCGAGTTGAAGGAGGACATTAAACAAAAATACACCATTATAACTAGTCTTCAGAGAGACATCAAGAGGCTCAAGTTTTTGTTCATGAGGGTCCCTTGAGCCGCGTGAGCGGAAGGCTACGACGAAGGTTAGTAGGATGCTCTTGTGAAGCTATAAGCAGCCCATGACGTCACATATAAGCATGCTAGGATGAATACCCTTACAGTGATGGAGGATCCGAGAGACTCCCAGTTTGGTACATGTATCAAGTGGATTGCCCAGCCTATCATCGACCTCCCTTTGGGAAGGATTGGAAGTGGGTTCCCATAGATGCTATTCCCCACTAGCAACTGAATGAATTTGAGGAGGATCCAGGCATTAAGGAAGAGTTATCCCCCAATCCCGATGATGGACGAAGAAGATAAATAGTAAACTTATAGGCTCGCCACCCCTGAATAGTTTGTGTCCTTGTAGAGCTCTTATAATATTTTATATCCCTGTACTCTTTAGGCTTTTACCGAAATGAATAAAGTTTATTTATTAACTGTAGTGTACTTTGGGAAGTTGTCGACTAAATAGAGTTAATACTTCTATATTTTGGGAATTTTCCTACCAGGAAGAGTTGATATCTACTAATCATTTAGGCTTTTTGCCAACCAAATAACGTTGTTAATCGTTTTGGGCCTCTCGCTGACTAAATGAGGTAATGACTAAGGTTAATAATTTTGGGCTTTTTGCTGACTAAATGAGTTAATATCTAATGTTAATCATTCTTCTAGTCCAATATGCCTTAGCAATATCATTCCACTTACCTTATCTTTTAGGTTGTGTTGTCACACTCCCTTAGGCCTAGGAGAGATGATGGCAAGAACGCACCTGGTCACCCTGTAGGGCTTTTATTATTGTGGGGGTAACTCGTGAGGTACTTTGTGTTTGATACGACAAAGACCAGGGGATTCCAGTAATTGAAACAAACTTGATAGTTTATTGTAATTAGTATGAACCCTGCTCGACGTGAGGGGATTCTTGATTGGAATAAGTTAAAGAACCCATTGTAATCTAAAGGCTTTCTCTCTTGTGCGATGAAGTTCATTGGTTAGAGTATGCCGAAAAACTTACTGTAACCAAGTGTAGTTCTACTTAGTGTCCATAAAACGGAGTTGTTGCTTGAAAATGGTGCATAATATCGAGATACATAATATAAAATTGAGACAATAAAAATTTGAAAGCTAGATGTGGGAGATAATGGGCCTTTAATTATTAAGTTATAACTTAAGATCGACATAAGTCTGAAATGAAAATTTACATAAACTAGATATGCTGAAGAAGTCTAAAAATAGAACTTCTTATGGTTGGTCGCATTCCATTCTCTTGGTACATCTATGCCCGCCAGCATTTCCATGTGACGAGTTTGTTGAAAGTCATCCCTAATTACCTTGAAAGGTCCTTCCCAGTTTCTTCCCAGTTTTCCATCTGACAGTCTTACTTTACTATCTAGAATTTTCCTTAGGACGTAATCTCCTACCTAAAATTTCCTTAGATTGACTCACATATTGTACTGCCTCATCAGTTGCTGCTGATATGAAGCCAACTTGATTATTGCTTGCTCTCTTTGTTCAACCGCTAAGTGAAGTTTAGTGCAAAAGGCATCATAATTTAGCCCTTGATCGACTAAGTTGGTTCTCATGGTGAGACTTGCTTCAAGGGGGATGATGAATTCCATTCCATATGTGAGTGCGAAGTGAGTTTCCCGATAGGTCTTCTAGGCGTGGTACGATTGCACTTTCCAGTCTCTTCTTCAGATCGTTGAGCATCATCTTGTTGGAAGCTTCTTCTTGACCGTTGCTATGGGGGTATGCTACCGAGATAAAATGATACTTAATTCCGTGATCATCACATAAGTTTTGGAAAAGACCACTTTTAAACAGTGTGCCATTATCGGTGATGGTAGTTCTTGGTACCCCAAAGCGTGTTATGACGCTATTCTAGATGAAGTTTGTCACATCAGCATCATGGATGTTGGATAGTGGTTCTACCTCTACCCACTTGGTGAAGTAATCTTTTCTAACCAGTAGATACTTATAATTCCCAAGTGAGATAGGTAGTGGTGCCACAATGTCCAATCCCCATTGTGTAAGGGCCATGGCCAAGTGAAGGATTTCAGGTCGTTAGCTGGTTAATGAACCATTAGGGAGAACTTCTAGAATTTTTCACATCTTCGAACATAGATACTTGCATATTTTTGCATTTATGGCCACCAGTAGCCTTCTTTGATTGCTCAAAATGCTAATAATCTTCCTCCTGCATGACTCCCTCAAGTACCATCGTGAAATTCATTGAGAACTTGCTCGATGTCTTGCGGGTGGATGTGTTGGAGGTAAGGTATTGTAAATGATCTTTTGTAGAGATTCCCCCTGGACCAAGATAGAAATATCCTACCTTCACCCATATTTAGTGAGCCAAATTCCTATTATTTGGAAGTGTCTCACTCTGCAAGTATGCAGCGATTAGGTCCATCAAGCTAGGAGCTTTTCCTACAAAAAGAATCTGCCCGGCAACCACTATCTTGTTAATGCTAGGCCATTAAAGGAATTCCACTTGGATAGTTCTTATGAGGTTAGAGTCTACTACTGAGCTTAGGGCTGCCCAGGCATCAATATGACTATTTTGCCCCGGAGGAACTCCTGAATGTGGACTTCTTCAAATCCTACCATAAGCTCTCACACCATGGCAAAGTAGGATGCCAACCTATCATCTTTTGCGTTAAAATATCCTCTAACTTGTTTGGAGACCAATTTGGAATTTTTGAACATATTGAGGTGCTTTGCCCCTAGTATTTGGGATTTACACAGACCAACTATCAATGCTTCATATTCGGCTTCGTTGTTGGAGACTTTGAATCCCAACCTAATTCCTTATTCAATAAAAGTGCCTTCTGGTGTGATGAGGATAATTCCCACTCCCGCCCCCTTGGAATTGGAGGCTCCATCAAGGCCGTTATTCCTTGCTTGTTGATTTCTCCATCACCCGTTGGTCAGTTAGTTTATCTACGTGAATTCGGTAATGAAATTGACCAGGACTTGTCCCTTAATCGTTATCCTTGGCTAAGAGTGAATATCGAACCTTATGAGTTAGACCGACCACTTTGACAGTCGTCTAGAGAGGTTGTCTTTCCTAAGAACTGCTTTGAGGGGGAATGACGTGATAATTGTTATTGAGTGGGCTTCTAAGTACTGTTTCATCTTCGTAGAGGCAACTACCAAAGCATAAGATAACTTCTCTATGGGAAAGTAGCATTGCTTAGCATCCAAGAGCATCTTGCTAGCATAATAAATAAGTTACCGTTTACCCACCTTTTCACATACCAGAGTCGAGCTAATAATGTGGTCTAATACTACGAGGTAGAGCTACAGAGGATATTCGTCATCGAGTATTGCCAATAAGGGTGGCTTATTGAGGTAGGACTTGATCTCCTACAATTATTTTGAGCAATCATTATTCCAGGCGAGGTCCTTAACCTTTTTTAGGAGCCAAAAGAATGGTCGGTAGTATTTCGAGGAATTGGAGATGAAGCGATTGAATGCTATAAGCATTCCATTAAGATTTTGGGTATCTTGCAATGTCCTTGGTGGATGGTCCCTGATGATCATATCCATCTGATCTGGATTGGCTTCAATCTCTATCTTGCTGAATAAGTAACCCAAAATTTTTCCTGACTGGACACCGAATGAGCACTTTCTTGCATTGAGTTTTGTCTAGTACTTCCTGAAGATTTTGAAGGTTATGGCCAGGTCTTTGAGGTGGTCGCCTTTATCCTTGATTTTGACTAACATATAATTGATGTAGACTTCAGTAGTATCTCCCATTTGCTACTTGAACATCTTCTTCACTAGCCTCTGATAAGTTCCCCTTCCATTCTTTAGGCCAAACAACATGATCTTGTAATAATATAGAACTATTAAGGTTATGAAGCATGTTTTGTCCTGGTCGGGGCCAAACAACGGGATCTGATGGTACATTGAATAGGCATCCAGAAAACTCATTCTCTCATGAGCTGCTATGGCATCAACTAGCTGATCAATCTTCGGCATAAGGAAACTGTCTTTGGGGAAAGCCTTGTTGAGGTCCATGAAATCGATGTAGACTCTCTAGTTGCCATTGTTCTTACGTACTACCAATAAGTTGGACAACCATTTGGGGAACTTAACTTCCCTAATGGAGCCTGCATCCAAAATCTTCCTAACTTCATTCTCCATCCTTTAAATTTGCTTCAGATCGGATGCTCCATGAATCACCGCAATCTCCTGTCCCATGTTGTCATCAAGGACATTATCCAATTTCTAGTCATCATTGGGTGTGACCTTGTCATCTTTATTTTCTATGTATTCAATTAAATTTATATCTTGGGCAAAATATTTCGAGTGCGACTTGAATTCTTTGCAATTCTCTATCCTATGGCTGCCCTCCTTGTGGAATGCGCATCTCAGTGCGTTATTTTTCTTTGTCGGGTCACCACCCATCTTCTTAGGCCATTTAACAAATGGTTGATCCTTGATCTTTCTCAAGATATTATAGATTGGTTCTTTAAATACTTTGTTAATTTCTTGTAATTCCTTTAAAGGATCGGCCTTGCTCTCATTCCTGGAGCCAGTTTTACCCCCATTCTTATTCCCTTTCTTTGGAGTGTCGCTTTTGTCCCCTCCTTTTATTTCCTTTGTGCGACCATTGTTCCCTGGGGTAGAGTGAACCACATACTCAACCTTATCCTTTTTTTGATACATGACATTAGGTCATCAATGGTGTTTGCTTCTTTCTTCGTTAGAGATTGATGAACAACGATGTGGTCAATAAACCAATCATAAAGGATGCCACAATAACCTGCTATAAGAAATCCTCCACTTTATTAAAGACATCCCAATACCTCTTGGCGAGTCATGGAGTCTCTCTTGCAATTTCTTATTCATCGTAAGATATGAATCCATCATTTTGGGGTGGGAACTATTGGTTATGAAGCGAGTAGTAAAGGCCTATGTTAGGGCCTTGAAGCTCTCGACCGACCTTTGGGGTAGCTTATCGAACCAATTATGAGTTACATCATGTAGGATATAAGGTAAGATTTAACACATCAAAGCATCATTGTGGCTCTACAAGGTCATCGCCTGCATGTAATGCTGAACATGGTCTATGAGATCCGTCTTGCCATCATAGATTTTGAATCTAGAAAATCGAACTTCTTTGGTCGCTCCTGTTCTTTAATTGCCCTTGAAAAAGGGAATTTCATCTTAGTGTTAAGATATCTTTTGGCTAGCTCTCTTGTGGATCTATACCCTCGATGGGCTGGGTGTTAATCCATCTCTTTACGAACCAAAATTCTGATGTCTTCATCCTGACGATTATTATTTCTGTGGTGCCTCTCTAATCGACCACGTTCTAATTGATCACTCTTTGACCTGCCATGGTCGGATCAATCCTAGTCGTATCAAAAGATCCTCCCTCGATTGTTAGTCTTGCTCTCCTGAGGATTGGGTGAACTATCACGATGTTTTCTAGTATCTTTATGTAGATATCTCCATCCTTTTAAGTTGCCTCTGTAGGCGAGCATTATCTTCCATTTGGAGGTGTATTGCGTCCTCCTATTCTTGAAGCTTGGCTTCATAATCATCGACTATCCTGGAGATCTGGGTAGACTTAGGTGTCCCTGAATTTCCTAAGAAGGTTGACTTTCTTGGTGAAACTGGGGATTTAGTGGTTGGGGAATTTTAGACCTGACCCTAGGTGGAACTGGATCATCCTGCACGTCCCCAATTTGAGGAAGTTTGCCTTTATGGTGAGACATCACGGGCTTTCTTTCAAAAATTGTTTTCGTAGGAAAAATAATCTCTCCCCACGGACGACGCCAATTATGAGTGAGAGAATTATCACAATGAGAAATCTAGAAATAAATATCGAGATGAAAATAAATGATTACTCATACAACACCAAAGATACGTGATTTGGCATTTTGCCTATGTTCACGGAGAGGGTATTGTTTTCTATTAGTGTCTATCAAATATTGGAAGTTACATCCTCTTTGTCCCGAGTCAAGGTTTACATTTATAATTCTTATTCTAAGTGATTGAATTGAACATGTAACTCAACTAGCTTGTATATAGCTCGTAGGTGTCCCTGAATATCTCCTCGAGATTGTTGGTAATCGATTTAAGTCCATCTCCATGCATTTAAGCACGTATTAAATGTACCACGGGTCCCTTTTTATTTCTTATACAGAAATTGTTTTAAGGATGATAAAAACAATTTCTATTTTTAGGAAAACCCTTTTTCCAATTTTTAATACCTTCCAAGTTGTGAATCAATTTTATCTTGACCAAATTTGATCTTGATTAATCCTAAACATACATCTAGTGATTAAAGCAAGTAAAATAAACTAAAGAATACTCACAACGCCGGATGTACGAGGAAACCATAATGGGAAAAAACCTCGGACGATCCAAGCTAGATAGTCACTATGAATGTGGAATTAGAACGAACAGTCACAAGTCTTACTCAACGACTTGATCCCAATGAGACTTGACGCTTTTCTGATTTCAAACACTCCTCTCAAAGTGCCCACATATAAACTACTTGCCTTTATATATTTTTCAATGAGGCGGATGCTCGCTCGAATGACGTGACCTGTTGCTCAAACGAGATGACCATGCCATTAAAACGACAGTGGCATCTCGTTTGAACGACATATCATGTTGTTTAAAAGACGTAGTGAATTAGAGTCCAAATTAAACACTGCTCTAATCCTTCCTTATCAGAATAAAACAAAGTTTAAACCATTTCAAACACTTTAAAAACATTTTGAAACCATTTAATAATAAAATAACATCCTTAAGCATTTTAAAATAAATTCAGAGTCCCATCAAAATTATGTATTCATACCTGAGTGATCTCAGAAATCAATTAAACTTGAAGATGAATAAACTTGCACGAATTAAACATTTGGCATAAATAATTCCTTGAAGCTTTGCCATAATGTCTTCAATAAACTTCAACATGTCATAATATGTGTGGGATCGTGACAATAAAAATCTCCCTATGACTTAAACATGTTTTCTTTCGAGAATAAGTCAAAACTATACAACGGACTCAATTGAAAATTTTGTCCTTACATGTACGGGTCTAAAATAAATATCTGAGTTGGGCCTAGTAGTCGACTTTGCATGATGGGCTGGTCGACTGTATCAGTGGGCTTGAATAAATAAGCCCGCACATCACTTACACTTATCCCACCTCCAATTCTAATTGAAAAACCTTTGGGAGGTAATTTTCATTTTTTGGGACCGATTTGGTCTTGTCCTCCGTTTTTATCCAAACACCCCATAATCCTCCAAAAATTATTAATCGATGATTGTCCATTTCTTCTGCCTTATACATGTCTCCCGTTGCATAAAGGGTACCCATTTTTTTAGGGGCTATCACTTAAATGAGGGACCACCAATTATCCCTCGAAGTCAAATCATTTTTGGAGTGGACCTTCAAAAATTTTAACTTTAAGTTATAATTAGTTAAATGTTAAAATATAGGCTGTACATAGCAGTTTTTTTTTTCTTTTTTCTTTTTACTTATTGACAATGTAACTAGTTAAGGTTTTAGTTATTTTTTTATTATGCTTGGTTATAACATGTTTTGTAGAATCAATGGACTTGTACTTATCGGGGATCACTCCATTTTGGGTAATATCGCCATCTTCGTTTCGTTAGCTTAAGTTCTTGATTCTCATTGAGGACAATGCAACATTTAAGTAGGGGGTATGGATTTTCTTCCCATTCATTCGTAATTTTTTTGATTTGATTACATTTCTTACTAAGTATGCTTTTCTGATAAAAAAATAAAAATTTTCAAAACATTTTCTTTTTTCCCCCTCCTTTGTTGGGCATTTTGTCCCTGTTTTTGATGATAAAATTTTAATAAATGCCTAATCCAATAGATAATTCAATGATTCATGTTCTCGATTTTAGAAGTTATTAGACTTTAGTCCTCGAATGATTGATATTATGAAAACTTCTTAAATTAAACTTTAAACCCATGAGAACATACACTTTTCATGTTTAAATGATTTGGCTTAAGGCCTTTATAGCTCGATAATCTTTTGTTGCATTGTATATACTTATACCAAGTGTGATTTATGTTATTCTTCATTTGTGAGTGTTATACATTACTATTTCCTCCTTAAAAATGTTAAAGTCATTTGTGATCTCACTATTCTTTCATTTTATCATTTATTAATTAAGTTCATTTTAAAATATGTTATATGAGCATGATTTTGAATGTTGTTTAGACTCGAGAATCACACAATATTTAGGAAAAGATCATTAAAACTCTTCATTATTACACCCATATTGATCTTGACCCCACCTTATATGTTTTTTCTCGTCAACTCCTTTGAGCCTAAATATAACCTTCCGTTTCAAAATCCAAAATCTCATAACTAACTCCACATTGGACTTTTTAAACCATATATACGCCGTCCATACCTTTCTTTGGAATGATACTTGGGATTGAATGACGTTCTTGTAATGTGATTACAATTAAACATGCGAGAATGTGAAAGAAAAGACAAAAGTGAAGAAAAACAAAAGAAAAGAGAAAAGAAGAAAACAAAAGAAAAACAAAAGAAAAATATGAGAAAAAGAAGAAAAGAAAAGAAAAGAAAAGAAAGAGAAAGAGAAAGAGAAAGTATTTCTATATTGCACATAGTGTTCAATAATCTTTGTTATTTCCCATTGTTATATTCAATTCTTGTTATAGAAATCATATTCTAATTTTGAAATTTCCCATAATTTTCCATTATCCCAAGTGTTTCATCCTCAAACACCATTGAATTCGTACATATCCCCTTCATTTCCTATCCTTAATCCTAAACCTACATTACAACCCTACAAAAGGTCCTATGTGATCCAAGGATGAATTTGATTCAAATGTCATAATAATTATGACAATTTGTGAAAATGTATTTTTCCTCCCTTGTTGAACGGTATCTTTCATTAAGATTACATATATTGAATTTTATGTATAGATTTTTTTTGATGACGTGGGTAACTTAGTTTCCTTTATATTTACTCTTTATGCCCGCATATCCCATGAGCTACACCCATTTTCATAGTGATTTTATTTGTGTAGTGTAAACATAGGCGATGATTAAAATTATGCACGCTTAAATGATTTTTATCCGATTTATTAAATTTTTTCCAAACCAAAATGTTTTTCACGCGGTCTCTTTTACTGCCACACTTTAGGTTTCAATTCTATGAAGCTCAATCTATAATGGTAATGCCAAATAACTCGTTGAAATCCTTTTCTTTATTATTGAGATCATTTCATTTGTTGTTTGGGCATACTTTTGAGAAAATTAGATGTTTTTGGGTTTTATCTCTGAAAATCCTCACAAGACAACAATCGTTCGCTAGGGTAACCTAAGGGTTTAACAACTTATTGCATATGCTAAATGTAATTATTCGCCATCGAAAGTGGCATCTATCTCATTTGTAAATTTTTCCCTATTATGGTGATACTTTTAGTCTTATTTTTTTGCCCTTCATTGCTAGGGATTAACAATGTGTAACTTGGGGGTGTGATTCATCTTAAATATTATATTTATTCACACTTTATTATTATGCATTTTAGTCCTTTCTCATGCGTTAATTCCTATATTTATGCTCTTTAACCAGGAAACCTATTTTATGTATGTTTATATGCTTTGATAGGTATAATTAAGCTCTTGTAAGTATTAAGGCTCTATGGATGAATTTTGGTCATATTTCGAGAAAGTTTCATCTTAATGTTAACATCCAGGGGAATTTGATTCATTTTTGCATTTGGGTTTCTAGCCCAAATCCTTACGTAAGAGAATTCCTCTAAGTTAGCTTCGAGTAGGCTTCGACCCTACATTAGGACGATCTTTAATAAAGAAGTTACGACATTTTGCATATGTGGATCCAAGAAATAAAGAAGACAACAAACAAGAATTTATACTTGAAGGGTCCGAATAGATTCATCCTCTAAACCAAATTGATTCGACCCCTAGAAGTAATGATATTCCCCTGTTTTGAATCTATTCATAATTGGCCCGAATCGATTCGGCCCCTGCAAAGTTGGATTCTTTGTTTTAAAAGTTTGGCATTGGGGTTTTGTATAAATAGTCCCCCCCCCCCAATTTATTTGAGATATCTTCATTTTTAGGTTAGTTTTAGTTGATGTTTGGGAGCTTGCCTCCTCTCTCCCTTAGGGTTTTACATGTATGATACTATTCATCATCATCATATTCTTTATCATGTTCTTGCTTTCTAGCTAAGTTTATTACTTTGTAACATAGTTTTGTTCTAATATAATTGATTTTTGTTGGTTAATTTCTTATTTTCATTTGTTAATTAGTTGTATTTATTGTTTTAATCATGTGTGGTAACTAGATTAAAGTTTAGGATCATATTTCGACCATAAATGGGTATTGAGATTTAAAATCTAGGTTTTGGGTTGAAACACTTTTATTTAAAATCTTGTGTATGAAAGTCATAATATTAGGCATTTAACTTCCTTTGTCATGCAACAATAGTATTTATAGCAATATTACGACTATAATCCACTCATGGCCATATTTGAGTGAAAGTTTAATCTTTCATTGTTGAATTAAATTTCTTCATGTTTGATGTTTATAATAAATTGAATATGCTTGGTTAAGTGCATTTTGATCCATATGTGCTGTTAACTCATGGTGGGAAAATGATCCTAATGTTGTTTTTATAATTTTATGTAATTTACTCATTGACTAGTGTTAATTGTATTCTACAATCATCATCTTTTATTTTACCCCTATTCTAAGTAATAAATCAATTTAATCCTAAATACCATTCCCTATGGATTCGATCCCTACTTGTCGCTACACTTCCATATATAACATGTCAAGTTGTGGTATTTATTTTTATAGGGTGTAAACACCTAACATCACATGTTTTAAATACAAAGTTTGGGCATCATAAAGTTTTCATCTTTTTTTTTCTCACATTCTTTGAGAATCTCTGGACAACATATCCGTTAAGCATAAATTACATGCATTAATATCAGTTTTTGCAACCATAAGATCAATTACAATAATGGAAAAAATACTTCGCAATGCGTAATCTCAATGAGATCTCCCATTGCAAAATAATATTATTATTTCTTACTATAAAATAGTTATTTAACAATGAAATTTCGCAACGTGAAACAAACAATGGAATTTCATATTGCTATTACGTAGTGCCAAATCACATGATCTATATATGTCCTCAATACAAACTGTCAATTCACTACAGTTCCACATTATTCTCCGTTACATGATCATAATAAAGTTAGTAACACAATATGACAATTTAATGTGATGGAGATTATTTTTTTTAATGATAATTATTCTTTCTCTTTTCCACTCAATGACATAGCTTTCGCAAGGAGCCGCTTGTCAGGATCTATCAAACCATTATAGATGTTGTCGGAAGCATAAAATGGCATTTCATTTTTAAAATTGAATAATTATCACCCTCATCTTGCAACTTCTCATTATTTTTTTGTTCCTTTTTTGTTCTTTTTGAGACTCATTCACCTGCACGTGTTTTGCCTCTTTTTAATTTTCATTCGAAAGTGCGATCGTCTCCAATTGGATAAACATCATTTCTTGGATTCTCTTTCACATTAGCAACACTGGTGTTCAGAATTGACATTATTTATTTTTGGTGTTTGATGATCTGCATTCAGGATTGATTCCTTCTCCGACTCATTAACAATTTCTTTATCGAAAAGAATTCCTTTTTCTTTGAAAAGCTTCCAAGTTTTTCTTTCTTTTTATTGATGTTTATACGATCACATTTCAACAAAATTATATCAACTTTACTGACTTCTAAATATTTCTTGTTCTTGTCAATGATGACATTATAATTAGTCATATTATCTGTATGTATTCTCCTCAACGATTCAACGATTTCACCTTTTCTATCTACCAGGACTGCAAATTCTTTCAGTTGCGTATCCCTTATTATTATTGTTTGTTCTGCTTCTTCTAATAAACGCTCATTATCTTTCAATTTTTCTTCATTATTATTCTTCTCTCCTACAAATTCTCTTATATTATATCCATATAAAGTAATTTCTTGTAACATATCTAGCTTAAACTTTATAAGTCTTTCCTGATATAAATCTAAGCTTTCTTTCAATTTATTTACGTAGGATTCTTCCTCTTCTATTTTCCTATGCTTCAAACCTTTTAGTTATCTCATTTTTGGTCCATCTCATCTAATTGTTTAAACTTTTAATCCTCTGTTTCCTTTTGCAAATCACTTAGCTGTTTCAACAGATCCGCATTTATAGATTCAAGATTTTTTATTTTGTTGATATCTTCTTCGTACTGCAATCTAAATCCTTCATTGTCTGTCTTTAAGCGATAGAACTCACTTGCTACATTTTTAACCCCAATTTTGAGAGCCTTTTTCATCTCATTATATTTTATTTCGACGTGTTCAAATTATGCCATTTTATTGTTCTCACTATCATTTTCCTCAACCTTTTTTTTAGTTGGAAATACAAAAAATTGGTCTTCAAAGGCAATTTTTGGCTTCCAATTGATAATTCCATTATAACTTTAACTGCTTGAGGTATGCATCCCTCAATAGAAAATTCTTCCGTACCCTTATTAATGATATCACATTGCGCTCTGAGTGAGTCATATCTTATTTCGAAATCATGGCATGGGCTTTGATCAGAATCCATTTCACCCCCTCATGAAATTGATCATCGTTATTTCTTTTGTCGTCAACATCGTTATTTTTAGCCCCAACTTCAACCTCAGCTTCACCCTCCACCTCAGCTTCATTTTCAATTTCAACTTCAGCTTCAAACGACTTGGTTTTCTTCTTCTTTGATTGCCTAATTCATATAAAAGTATTTTAGTTGCTGCGAATTATTTCAATGTAAAATAGCACTAAGAAATCACACTACGAAATGGCATTGCAAAATTATGCAATTTTTACTATTTTTGGGACCTGTACTGGTCAAATACAATTAATGTGGCCTTCTTTTATCTTTATCTAGTTGTGAATAAGTTTATGTGACCACTTTAGAAACAGAGGTTGAATATATGGAGATATTGGTTTTACTATTGCTATTTTCTTACATAACCAATACTAAAATTTGGAAACCATATTAATATAATCAAATTGCATACAAATAATGTTACAAACTTAACAAATTCACGTTAATTGCTTACCATCGATCTATGAAGGAAAATTTTCACCCTTCTAAGGTTCTGATGCTCAGCTGTAACTGATTGCAACATAAAATCTATCATTTCCTTTACCGAGTTGTAGGTTTTTATCTTGCTAAGGTCAGCAAAAAGGAAATAAATCCCCACCCAACATTTATTCTCGATGTTGCAAACAATGCACTTGATATCAGGTAAGTTGTCAAAAACCTTATAATATCCTCATAGTTCTCTTGTATCGTAGAATTGATACATTTATCAATATTCTTGTTGAGGATTGGTTGGGTAACCCTCTCCTCAGTCAGAAATAACCTTTTAACAAAATCATTTTCCTTTGGGTTTGGATAGATATACGCATTCTGCCATGCCCTCTTTCTTATAATCAGTCCCAAATATTATTTTTCATATGCTTTCTTCTGAACTTCAATTTAGAACCTCCAATAAAAAATCCCTTTCTCTTTACATCATATGTCTGAATTAACTAACATATATCTTCATCGAATTTCTTCACTGATGAAACCGTTGCACTTCTTTCCCATACTTCTTTGAAAATATTCTGGAATGGTGTTTTCTATAGGACTTCTTTGTGTTCAGTGGTTAGGTTTATCATGTTCATCACTTTGTTTGTTGCAACCAATGTTAAACGGTAGATAAGGCAACATCTTTCTTCTTTGATGCTCTTGATTTCCCCCCAAATTACATATCATATTACATCATTATTTGGTCGCAAAGTTATTTTGCATTGCGAAATCATAATGATTTCATATAGCTAATTCGCATTGCGGTTTCAAAATGTTATATAACATCGAGAAACAACAAATATTGTGAAAAAAATGAATCATAATATAGTGTATTTCCTATATATATGTACATGTACAATTGTCAATCCAATTCTCATGATAATGACTATGCTACAAACATCTATTATTATCAACATATTAAATGAGTTTTTAAATTAGATCTGAATGTAATTTTGGATAGAAATAATAATTTAGAATAATTTAATCGCCTCACTCACCTTTTTTGAGGTTTTCTATTATCAGTAGATCATATATGTGATGAATTTTCCTTAGAAATTGGCTTTGCCATTTTCTAAGATGAAAAAAATAAGGAATTAATTGGATTGGGTCCTTAATAGATTAGATTAGACTAGATTTGTAACCAATCCATTTAATAATCGAATAATTGGGTAATCGAATAATAGGATTTTAAAATATGATCCAAACCCAGGTAAATTCATTGGATCCATTTTTCACCCATTGATAAAGCTACTCAACAAGATGAACTGCATGAGTGTCAACCAAAGGGCCTCATTCGTAAGGATAGTAGTTCAGCACAACCGCAACACTCCAGAAACTGATTTACTTAATCGTTCGAGACTGAACATTAGAATGATGACATAACTTGACCTAGTTTACCACGTGTCCTAAGAAGGTGGGATAATCGCTACATTCCAATGTCCCACTTCACGCTTAACATGCGATCACAAGTCCACTAATAGCCACTCCCTCACTTATTAAGCAGATAAGGAGCAATTGTCCAGCCCCATTGACTGCCATCTATATGACCATGCTCGTTGTTACAAGCTTGGTTTAATGGTCTAGGAGATACTTTTAATGTACGACTACTATATAAAGTCATTGAGGAACAGAGTTTGGGACATGAGCTTATTGGAGGGAAACTCTTGTAATCTGACCTTTCACTCTTTATAAATAATATCCCCTTCCCCTTTACATCATGGACGTAGATTAAAGCCAGATCGAACCGCATATATCTTGGTGTATTTACTTGAATGATATTCTAACTTAATTGATAACAATATAAAGTATTAATTTTAACTCCAACATCTTTGGCTCCCTTTGTGGGAAACTACGTTGTATAAGTCATTAACCCGCACCAAGTGACATAGTCCATTAATGGCCTTATTGAACAACAAATAGTTTTATAGGATTTGTTAACCCAAATTCTTTCCCAATTACAAAAACTACCTCTTACATCGATACACGTTCAAGAAGATGACCAAAAAGTACAGTTGCGAGATTTTGAATTACCCATTGTTGTCGGACTTTAAGCTTCAAATAATGGATGATTTTGATGGAACGTTTGATACTCATGGACATACCGACAATTATGAGGCCTTTATGGACTTTATGGGTAGCCTATATCAAATTAAGTGTAGAGTATTCTTCGTCACACTCAATGGTTCAACACAAATGTGGTTTAACCGACTTCACCCAAGTCTATGACCTGCTTCATTGAGCTCACAAATCTTTTTATCCAAAACTTCATTGATAGGAGGATACATAAGAAAACCACCGACTACCTCTTCAATGTGTCATAGAATAAAAAATCAGCCCTAGGGGATTTTGTTAAATGGTTAAATGATGAGCTCCTCAATATTGACCACCCTGACAAATGGGTAGTACTCACAACATTCGTAAGAGGACTATAGAACAAGAGCACCATCAAATGTATCACCTAAATACTTCCAGCCAATATGATAGAATATATAAAGAAGGTTTGAAATCATATTTATATAGAGGGCACGATCACTAGGAGACACACAAATAAGAGGATCCTCATGATAAGGGTTAAGAGTTGAGTGACTGCAATAACACAAATCAAACTAACTATGATTGGTTAAGCCTAAAAAATGCCTCGGTTAATAGAGTCTCGGACACCATGATAGAGACCAACATGCTCTACTCACCGAGTAAGCTAAAGAGTCGGTTTGTCTAGGTGGAGGCCAAACCAGCACTATAGTTTTATATATGTGTCGGTCATGATCTCCCATTGAAAAAAGAGATTGAGACTCTCATACATAGGGGTCATATAAGGGATATCGTTAAAAGAGATTTGGTGAACCTTCGAATGGCGGGACAAGGGAAAATAATTTGGACCATAGAGGCTGACCATGAGATCAACGTGAAACTCATAAAAGCCTCAAAAATCCAAGGCCATGGATAAATCCATTTCGAACCGATGAATAATCTTGGTTTTTATAATATATTTTATCGGTGGAGAGTCTAACTCTGCTCTAAAGGCATACAAATAAGCGATGGAAATTCAAGTGCCAAAACCACTTGAGTATCTGGAAATAGTTATATTCACACCAAAGGACTCCCATTACTTGATCACACCCCTTGATGATCTTCTACCAATAAAAGTAACCATATCGAATTGGGTGATCAGGTGAATCATGATATATTGCGATTGATTGTAAAAAAAGCAGTCGAGCAGAGATATATTGAGGTGCTCATGGGGATCTTTTTCAGAGTCACATGGGAGGAAGTATATCACTAGGATCAATCAAATTACCTCTCGTGATGGGCAAAACCCCCTTTTTTTATTTACAAATGGAATTCCTAATAGTTAAATCTCCTTCGTTTATAACGTCATGTTGGGACGAACGGTGCTAAGCCTTATTGACATAATTTTGTCCAACATGCCCCCCACCCTTCAACTTCCAATGCCTAACAAAATGAGCACATTGCAATAAATCCAATCACATTATAAGTTTTTCTACTTCACATCAATAAATAAAAAAAGGAAGTTTTCAATATTGACGGGTTCTATAATAGGGAAGAACCAAATGGAGGATACCATTTTTAGGGCCTTATTACTATCCCTCTATACGAGGGATAACTGGATAAGGTGGTGTACGTAGGGTTATCTTTGAAACACAATTTGTGGGAGAATTTGGTTGCCTTCCTTCTAATCCATTATAATACCTTAACTTGTATCCATGAAGAGATGCCAAGCATATAAGCCTCTGTTGCAACTTATTAACTGCAGGTTAATCCCACTTACCGACTATGAAACATAATAAGCAAAAATTTCCCTAATCGCAATTGGGAGTCACATGTTGAAGTTAGCAAGCTGTTAGATGCATAGTTAGTTAAGAGGAAATGGTTAAGAGATAAAATTACCAACTTAATGTCTAAGAGGTAAAATTACAACTTGATCTAAAATGTGGTTTCCAAGGTCAACACATACCCAAAATGCCTCTAAAATATCATCGTGGTTAGAAGGTTGAATGTAGAATGGAAGCTTTGTTTATATTACTCCGATGTAAATGAGGTATGCCTAAAGAACTATACTATCTTTCATGGATTGATGCCTTGGTGGATGAACCATAATGCATAAGATGCTTTCATTTATGGATGCCTATTATAAATACAATCGTATACGAATAAACCCTAGATATAAAAAGATTACCTCATTTATAAATGACCCGAGAATGTATTTTTATCAGGTTATGCCATTCAGATTAAAAAATGCATGAGAAACACAACAATGGTTGGTGAATTCCATGTAAGTGGACTAGATAGGAAAGACAATGAAGGTGTATGTAGATGACATGTTAATCATAACCCCAAAGTAGCGTGACCACATTACAAACTTATAGAAAATTTTCTCATACTCAAAAAGTTTGGGATAAAGCTAAACCCACCTAAGTGTGACTTCGGGGTTTCCTCCAAATATTTTTTAGGGTTCATAGTGACCACTCGATAAATTGATATTAACTTAAAAAATCCATGCTGTGTTAAACATGAGAAGACCTAAAATAGTCAAGGAGGTACAATTACATACTCATCGAATCACTATGCTCAACTGATTCTTTAACAATGGGTTGGATTTTTTCCCCTTTTTCAAACACTAAAGAAGGCGAGTGAGCCATCAAAGACCTTTGAAATATATGTCTAAAGCCTCATGTCTATGAAATCCTACACCTAATGAAAAAGTATACCTTAACTTATGGTTTTCCCCTTAAGTTGTTAGCTCTGCACTAATCAAGGATTGTGTTGTCATCCAAAGATCGATATATTGTGTGAAGTTGGCAATTGTTCTCATAATCTCCTCTCAATAATGAGGCCGTACTTCATCGACAACCCCCTTAGGCAGGTTATGCACAAGCCCTAGGTATTTGTGCTGATGATCAAGTGATTTGTATAAATGGGATACTTTTTTACCTCCAATACATGGCCATCATGTCCATAAAGGGTGAAGTAATAGCTAAATTCTTGGTAGAGTTTACGTGTCTAAACAAAGTTGAATAACCCCTAGCGGTGGAAGATAGACTATTAATGTGGACACTCCACGTAAACGGATCATAAAATAAGTCTGGTAGAGGAGTGAGACTCATAATGGATATTCCACTTGATCAAGAATTGAATACATTTTGAGGTTTAAGTTCAAGGCATCTAACAATGATGTACAATACGAAGCACTAATTAAGGGTGTTCGATGATTAGTAATGAATATTGTATATAGTACACATTTTAATTTATGCATTCTAGCTCTCCCATTCTCATTTTCCCTATAATTATGCTCTCATACTGGATAAAATCCATTTTTAATGCATATATTTTGTAAAATATTTATTGAGATTTTATAAGTGATTTTGGATGCATTTCGTGATGATTGGATGTGTTTCGAGAAAGTTTCGTCCCAAAGCCTAACTTCACAGGAATTTTAATCCTTTTAGACTTTGGATTCCGTGCGATGAGACACCATTGTTTCATAGTTTGTTGAGTTACTTTGCATGGTCACCAACGACCCTTCAATCCATTTTTCAAATGATTAATATATGTCCGTTATCACATAGACTTTCATTTCTTGAAGAAAATTGGGGAGGTTTTCTCAGAGGAGCCGATTGATCGACTCCTAGCTGATAGATTGTTTATTTTAATGTTTTGATGCAAAAAGATGCAAAATGTTTGGAGCACTGTTCATTAAAGAGGACTCGATCGATCAACTTTAGCCGATCAATCGAATCTTGTGCAATTTTTATTTTGGCTCCTTTATTTTCTTGGTAAAAAATTAACTTAATATAAATACCAAGTTGGTTTTTATATTAGATATAACTGACAATTTTGGAATTTACACACAATCAAAATAAAGTTTTCTTCTCTCTCCAAAGGTTTAAACACCACTTCTCACTCTCTTAGCTCATTTACTCATTTTAAGTTAATACCTGTGGTTATTTATTATAGTAGTTTTCTTTAAAACCTTGTGTTTAATGGTTTATTCTGCTTTAGTTACTTTTACCTTGAATTTGAATTTCCTCAGCATGTGGAGTTAGTTTCATTGGTTTGGGATCATAAACCCACCATGGATGTTTGAACTTAATTGTTATGTTTTGAGTTTGAAAAATCATTGGGTTTGTGTGTCGACATTGGAGTATCTTGGTGTATTAACTTCCCTTATCATGTAAGGGTATCCTTCGTCCACAAAATTCTATGCCAAAATATCATTGCTCCCTGTGAACTCCAATAGGTTACCTTTGGCAAAAGCCCGCAGAGGGACATATACTACCAACTATTGATGGGGTTGATGAAGGTATTGTAGCACAGTGGCAATTCTAGCGATTACTGCCTGAGTGATGATGACAACCATATCCATTTCTAGTGTTTCTTTTGGCATTTGCTACTAGTTTGGCTGAGCATTCCAGTTGGTCGCCCTGTGGGCAGATAATCGTCCAATCCTACCTCACATATTTTCCATCTGAAAGAAAACAAAAAATTCATATCAGCTAATGATTCAGAGATAAGAATACATTGAATCATATATATATGGATTTAATAAATTAAAGAATGCAACTCACAATGTGACATGAAATCCCATGTAGCCTAAGACTTTAGTGTAATACCCCGTATTTTTTATGCAATATTAATTTGGAGATTTATTAAATTTAATGTGAGTTATTAATTTAATATAAATTCGGAAATTAATCACTTTATAATTATTAACGTGATGTGAGTTAGTAATTATGGGAAACTTGTTGTTGAACATTACTAATGAGTAAAGTAATATAATACTGGTTCTATTAAATGTCAAGAGTGAATAAAATGACAATTTTGAAAATTTGAGTCATCGGGACTGAATATTGATGAATAAATTATAAGTCACCCGTATGGTCATTTTGAGTGCGTCAAAGTGTCCGGAAGGGTCGAGATAGTCAGAAAAGTGTACCCAGGGGTTTAGTTTGGACGTCGAGGCATTTTTAGGCTTAATTAGTACCCCGGGAGGGCATTTTGGTCATTTTGCATTTTTGGGTAATTAAACCCACGAAAATTATTAAACTATATCAGCCATTTGGAATAGCCCTTTAGGGTTAGAAAACTCAAAACATTAGAATGGACATAGGAGAGGGAAGGAGAAAGCTTTCCAAGCAAACCAAGTCCAAAAATCCATCCGGTTGCACCGCTACCACCACCAACGCGTAGATCGCGCGACGGGGAACGCAACAATACCAAATTCGTTCACAAATCAGAATGCTGAAAATCCCAGGCAAGTATTTATCTTGCTTATTTTCGTTAATGCATCGTTCATGTTAGTCTAGGGTGATTAGGACGAGTTTGGTAGAAGAAAATCCATGTTGGAGATAGGAAAATCGCATGTAGAATTGATTTGAATGTAAATATGGTAACCCCTTCATATGTAGAGGCTTAACCAAGAAATTATGATGAATTAGGAGTAGAAATTTCTGGAAAAAGACTGATTAGAACCATGTTAAAGAAATTCTAGGGTTCTTGAGATTTTTATGAAGTTTTGGCTTATTAATCCATGGTTATTGATGAAAAATTGCATGCTTTACGTAGAAGATGAATAATATGGGTGTATACTGATTATAGTACGAATTTTAGGGAGTTTGGGTGTGAAAAATCTTGATTTGATTGAGGTTGATTTGTGAAACAAGTAACTGCTAATCTGCAGAATTCGTATACCTGTTTGATCGATCGATCGAACCAGGAGTGTCGATCGATCGACGCATCGATCGATCGAGCTCCTGCCATCGATCGATCGACCCCCTTCTGGCAGACTCATATTTACCCTTTTTAAATTAGTTCAATTCAATTTAATGAGAAATAACCCTTGGTCACCCTTATTAAAATGTTTTGGGAGATAAAGAAGACCAGTAGGACATATAAATAATTATGGGACCTTTTAAATTAGAAGAGAGGTGAGAATTTCTCAAGAGAGTGCCGCACTAATATGTTGTTGCATTAGCCTGTAAACATTTTAAATACTTGCTAAACAAATTTTAACTCATTTACACTATCAGGATCTGACCCGTTTCTATTTTTCCTTTCTCTCTTGTATATATATGTATATATTACTGGTGCCCAGCCACATGGGCGTCTTGCATAGGATCCTTTGGAAGAAACGTGATGCAGCTTAGGTGGGAGTTGTAGGCCTCTTGCTTAGACGACTTCATTTATTTGATTCCAATCCTAGCATATTTATTTAGTTGGGCATGTGTCGCCCATTTCCATTATCCAGTTATTTAATTGGACATTGTGATTCATTTTTCTAGTATTGTCACTTTGGGATTTATTACTGTCTGGATGATTTACTTTAAGTTTTAATGTTGGGATTTAGTCGTGAATGTTTAAATTATTTGGATTATATGTTCCAGGATAATTGTGGTGTGATTCTTTAATATTGAATTGTTGTAAATATTTAAATCTTGGGTTATAAAATAAAATTTGGAAAGTAATGTCTAAAAATGGTTTTGACACTTAGCTTAATTAATTAGGGTGTTTAAATTGGAAAAGTTATTTTTACGACAGTGATGCTAAGAATGAACCAACTGTTCACCTTGATTTTAATTTAATAAAGGAGTGATCGCCCGGTATTTAATTAGGCGGGGTGTCACAGGTTGTATCAGAGCATCAGGTTCTAGTGTCCTTAGGATCTGTGCGGCTTATCTCATTTCCAGCTTAGCATTTTTGATTTAGAGCCCTAACATTAGGAATGTAGAATTCATCTTTACGCATTGAAAATTCGTGCTTCTGCGATTTGTCGATATGAATGTTGAACTTATTCAGTTTAAAATGTTTATTTTCAGATGGCCTGTCAGGACGAGTGAGCTAAGGACATTGGGGAAGTTAATGAACAAGGGCAACTCGCACCTCAGGTGTCTCCAAAAAGGGTACCAATCGCCTAATTGGCGGGGTGGCACAAGCGGTTACCACTGCAGTCTTACAGTACCACGAACGCAGTATGCAGCATAGAGGAGGCAAAAGACCTAGAGGGGTTGATCAAATTCATATGACTAAAGTTGACAATTGTGCGAAGGAACCAAAATTTCGGCAACAAACCACTCAAGACCGAGACAGTTCCAGAGATAACAAAATTTATGCAAAGGGCCAAAAGTGTGAGGGCCAACAAGGTTGGGGTCAAACTAAAGTCACAAAAATGTGTTTCAAATGTGGAAGGAACGGTCATAAACTTCAATCTTGTCCGAATCAGACTCGGGAGAAACTATAACCCGACCAGCAAGGAATTTCGGAACTCTGCTATAAATGTGTACAACCGAATCACAAGTGGAGGGATTATCCTCAACCTGACATCGGTTTTCTGCAAATTTCTTATCAAGGTCAGCTAAACCAAGAAGAAAGAGAGACTAGACAACAACCTAGTAAAGTGAGACAGTTTCGAGGGAGGTGTTTCCGATGTGGCAGGAAGGGCCGTAGGTGTCAGGATTGCCCAGAGAGGAATAAAGCCCCAAGTCAGCAGGGCCAGCAAGTCCAACACCGACAACAGCAGGGTCAGAGGGGAAGTAACTTCAGAGGCTGATGTTTTGTGTGCGACAAGCATGTCCATAAGCGCCAGGATTTCCCAGAGGGAGAGAGGGCCCCACAGCAGCAGGGTGCCCGTAATGAGCTACAGAGGCCACTTTTTCCAGCTGCCCTCCCAGCACCAGCCCAGGTACCAGCCCTACCAGTCATTCCAGCAGCTCCAGTGCAGCAGGGGCAGTTACAATATGGACGTGTCTATAACGTCCACCAGGCAGCAACTCTAGAGGCACCACCCGCGATTGAGGGTATGTTTCATATCCATGGTACTATGGGTCGAGTTTTGTTTGATACTGGGGCGACGCATTGTTTTATAGCTACCCATTTTGCGAAGGCCTTAGGATTATTATCCACGGCAGAGATCACTGTGATGTGTGTAGACTCACCACTGGGAAATGGTTCGCTTATTTTCTTTATATGCCGGGGAGTAGGGGTAGAGATTGGTAGCTTGGTATTACCTGCAGACATGTTAGTCTTAGATATGCATGAGCATGACGTTATTATCGGTATGGATTGGCTCGCCGCTTATAGGGCCATGATAGATTGTTTTGGTGGGAGTATTGTTTTTGCCATTCCGGGGCAAGAGATGTTTGTAGTGGCGATGCCTCGCCCAGAGGGAGGATCGATCGCTCATTTGTATTATATAGAGGAGGATACCTCTAAGGAGGTTGTGATTCCCTTAGACTTGATTCCAGTTGTTCGTGAGTATTCCGATGTATTTCAGGAGATACCAGGCCTACCCCCCAGTCGAGAGATAGACTTTGTCATAGACTTATTACCAGATACTAGACCTATAGCACGCGCTCCATACCGTATGGCTCCAACGGAGATGCGAGAGTTACGAGATCAGATAGAGAAGCTGTTAGGTCAGGGCTTCATTCGCAGGAGTACCTCACCTTGGGGCGCTCCAGTCTTGTTTGTGAAGAAGAGAGATGGTTCACTGAGGCTATGTGTGGACTACCGGGAGTTGAACAAGGTCACGATACGGAACAAGTATCCGTTGCCTCGAATCGATGATCTGTTCGACCAGGTGAGGGGAGCAACTTTCTTTTCGAAGATAGATCTGAGGTCGGGGTACCATCAGCTACGTATTAGGGAGCGGGATGTTTCAAAGACTGTTTTCTTGATGAGATATGGGTCCTATGAGTTCAGAGTGATGCCATTTGGCCTCACAAATGCTCCAGCCGTGTTCATGGACTTAATGAACTGAGTGTTCAGAGAGTTCTTGGATTAGTTGATCATCGTCTTCATAGATGACATTTTGATATATTCACACTCCAAGGAGGAGCATGCCGAGCACTTGAGGCAGGTTCTTCAGACTCTACGAGAGCATCATTTATATGCTAAGTACGAGAAGTGAGGATTCTGGTTGCGAGAAGTACAGTTCTTGGGGCATGTTGTTTCTGAGCAAGGGATAGCAATTGACCCGGGTAAAGTGTCAGCGGTGAGGGAGTGGGGACAGCCCACGAAACCGATGGAAGTGCGTAGTTTCTTTGGGTTAGCCGGATACTACCAGAGATTCATTCGGGGATTCTCCAAAATAGCGGGTCCATTGACTTTTATTTTATTTGTCCCGTACCCTAGACTACCCTAAACCTACCTAAACCTGTCCCGAACCGTGTGTGTTTAGTTTGTCCCATTTTATTTTATTTCAGTCATTTTATTTTTAGGGTTTATTTTATTATTTTATTTTATTGAGTCATGTATATATTTTTAGGATTTTTAGCGCGTCGTGTATTAGTTTGTATATTTTCTTTTATTTTTTATTTTTAGTTAGTTTATTATTATTATTATTATTATTATTATTATTTCATTTTTATTTTATTTTATTAATTTTTTATTTTTATACTTTTTAATTTAGTTGTGTTTAGTTTTTTTAGAGTATGCATAATGTCCTGTCGTGTCATTTTTATTTTAATTGGTTTTTATTTTTTTTAATTTAGTTAAATTTTTATTTTGTTTTATTTTATTTTAAGTTTATTTTTAAGGATCCAAATTATACACACACACACACACTTATCCTAAACACACTCGCACCCTAAATACCCTATGCCATGCATACACCCAAACACATTCACTCACCCTCACCCACATTCCCATACACCCACCTACACACTAACCTTACCCATCATCATCTTCAACCCCCATCTTTTCTCTCTCCCAACTCCAGAACTAAACCCCATAACCCAACACAACCAACGACCCACTTTCTCTCTCCTCATACCCCATTAACAAACACCAAGCTCAAAACCAATACCCTCTCTCTCTCCACTCTCCTCCATCAAATAAACCCAACTCTTATACCCAACAATCACCTGCCATCACCCGACCTCCGGTGATAGTGTCGGTCGGTGACCACTAAACCCGCCCCTTTCAACGACTTGCAACCCGCGACCAAAGCCTCCTTCGGCGACCCAAAATCTCGGCCCAGCCACCCTGAAACTAACCCAAACCCGAATCCAACTTCACCAGACCCACGACCTACATGTCCCCTGCCCGTCGGTGCATCCCTTGTTCGGATCAGCTACCTCTGACCTCCGCCTGCCATAGCTCCTTACCCCAGCAAACCCGGCGATTTCCTGCCTGAACCAGCTCCGACCTCCTCTCAACCTTAAACCGGCGACCCAGCTGTTCGACCCTTCCCACCTTATGACTCCGAACTTGCCTAAACCCGACACCTCCTAGTGACGACCCAAATCGGACATACCCACTTTTCCCTGACTTCCATGGATACCTGCAATTCAAACCCTAGATGTCCAAACCCATCTCTACTTTCCAACCCACCCACTTCCTTCTTCAACAACCTCTCACAACCATTGCCCATGAAACCCCCAAACCCATTTAAAAACCAAAAACCCATTTCTAAGCTTCCCACGATTTCTACCTATTAACATTTCAAAAGCCAAATAAATAACTAAATACCCACAAGCTTTTTCCCACATGTATTTTAAACCCATTTAAACCATTTACCCCATTTTTTCCAATATGCCCCCAAACACTCTTTTAACCAAATCTGATTTTATTCCCTCACCCCTCTTCCCACATGACCTCACACAACCCATGCACATATGTGCATTTCTCTATTTTGATCCCAACTTAACCTCACACCCCTCATGTCCATTTAATCCCTACCCATATTACCCCCATGCTCCATGCCTACTATTTAAGGATGGAAGCCCCATTGGAAGGATTATCAATATGTAGAGAGAATTCTAGAGAGAGAGAGAGTTAGAGTAGAAAATAAATTAGGTAGAAAAATTATTTGTAAATATTTTTATTTTTATTTTTTTATTAGAGATTATTGAGTGATAAAGTGTGAGTATTTAATTGAGTATTATATTGAATTGATTATTGTTGGATGCTCATATTGGATGGATTGTGCTTGATTTCAAGGAAATAAGAGTTCAATTTCACTTCAAGAGATTGAGTTTGGTTGTTCTCTTATCTTCTCATTTATTTTATACCTTTGATTATTAATTTGTCAAATTTCATACTATGTTAGGCTAAATCCCCTTCCAAGGGGTGAGGTGAACCCTTATTTGACGTTATTTTAATTTAATTAGTTTGATTACTTGAAAATTCGCTTTGAATATTAATTTTGATCCCTAACCCTTAAATTTACGCCTCGAGAGAGGGTAAATGATTTTTGAGAGAAAATCGAAATTCTAGTTATAATACCCATTTTAGATTCGAACTAGAGATAGTGGGTTCTTAAATGGGGTATTATTACTTGAATTTCAACTCTATTTTTATTTTCTAAGATTTACATAAATTTTAATCGATAGATCCTAGCGGGTGATTAATTACAAGGAGTGTAGATCTATTTTCTAGAGTTGTGGGGGGTTAAACTTAATTTTTTAAAAGATTACTATTAAAATTACATTTGCAACGAGAGTTGATTTGTAATTTTGATATTAATTTGAGAGAATTCAATTAATTAAATTAATTAGTTAGAATAGCTAAAATTTGTGTGTAATCCCACTCCTTGATTGTTCTCACATTTATTTACCTAATTTATCTCATATTTTAGTGTTGGACTTTATTTTTCATTTTTGTTACTTTTTAGTTTGTAATTTTATGTTCCATATAGCTTAGTGTTATTTCACCTCACCTCACGTCACCTAATTGTTATAATATTTGAAAAAGCTAAAAAAAAATTAGAAAAAGAAAAATTCCAAAAAGAAAATAAAAAGTGAATTACAATTGAGTTTGTTTCTTAGCTTACCCCCTTGATGTGGATTGATACCCTTACTTACCTCTACACTTTAGTTTGATATTATTTTGTAGGTATTTGAGGTTTTGATTAGAGGAGCTTTTCAAGCAATGACAAAAATATACGCAAAAAATTTCTTTATCAATTTGGACAATGCCTAACATTTTATCCAACTTTTCGAACTTAAATTTCAAATCAAAATTGACATAACTCCAGTGTCTCAAATTATCTTCAAGCTCCACCACCCTAGGCTCAAGTAAATCCCTAGACTCTTTAAACTCAAGAAGATACTTCTCGTAGCCTCCATAAAACCTCGAAGACTGTCTCTAACACCCTCAACATACTGTAGATTCTCTCAAAAGTTGTCACACGTGCCCAAAGATCTTTAATTAAAACACTCTAATTATTTTCTACGACACATTAGTTCATCTTAGATTTCGAATTTAGGTTTGCCTTTTTCAATTTCCATGATTCCACATGTAACTCAGAGAAGGCAACTTGGAGTTCATTTTCCTCCTCCTCCTCCTCCTCCTCCTCCCCCTCTTCTTCAATCTCACTCTCTTCTCCACTCTCTCTCCCATCGCACATGTAATGTCCTGCTATAATCTTTCAATTAAATATTTGTGTAAATTATACTGATATGGGATTGATGATAGTTATAGAAAAATTATAGGTAAAATTAAAAAAAATAGACGAATGGAAGGAAGGAGTCGTTCTGACGACATAGCGATGTCGTTAAAAGCGAGATGTGGATGTTTCGTGAAGGTCATACGAAGCAGGTCTTCAAATGAGACCACACTGCATTATAGTCCCAGGTAGCGCGGAGCCAAACTTTGAATGATGTGGACATGTCGCTCGAACGAGATAGGCATGTTGTTCGAATGACGTTTCTAAAAAATATTTATATTAGTTTACCCTTATGCACTGTAACAATTGTGACCCTTGATTTGGTGAGCTGTAGAGCCCAGATTAGCCCAAATTGGAAAAAATGGGATTTTTGGTCTTTAAGAGGGTTTTATAAGACTTACTTGGGGCATTTGTTAGGAGAAAAACGAAAGAAGAGAGATAAAGAAAGAAGTGTGATCTTCCACCATTTTGGGTCGTTCTTCCACCTCTTTCCACCACAAACCACCATTCCTCTACCATTCTACCACTATAAAACACCATTTTCTTAACGTATTCCACCATATTTGAACCATATACACCCATTTCCATCATTGTTAAAGAATACTTATGAATTTGTAAGGTTTTTTTGGGAGTTTTTGGAGAAGATGAATATGGAACTTCCATGGAGTTTTATGTGGGTTTTAAAGGGGTTTTTCTTGGAAGCTTGAATGGAGCACATTTGGAGCATTTTTAGAGGATGAATCTGGTAACCACTTGAGGCCACCTTTGGAGGTGAGGGTTGCTCCTCCTATCCAAACATTTATACCACCATTAGATCCTTTAGAGGTGGAAAAATCTTACTCTTATTATTAAGACTCTATTTTGTATTATTTGTAGTCTTGTGATTAGATTACATGAGTAGGGTGCATTTGATTAAATGATGGAAATTAAGTGTAGAAAATAATGAATATTTTTATGGAATAAAAATGTTGATAAAATGTTATTTTGTTGGAAATATATAACGAATAAATATTTCAAAGTCTTGAAGTATTGAACGTTAGTATTTTATAAAAAATGATGCATTTTCTAGAAAAATTGATGTTAAACATTTTATGAAATAAAATGTTTGAAGATAATGATTTATTTTATTAAACATTGGTGAAATAATGTTTCAAAGTTTCTTGAAAAAATGTAATGTTTATGAAAATGAACATTGTTAAGTTTGAAGAAATAAATGTCTTTTCGGCCTTGAAAGTATATTTTTGCAAGTATAGTGAATTTCAAAAAAGAAATATATGTTTAGCCCATTAATTGGATTTTTGGATTTAAAATCCATCTTCTCATGCATATAAACTTATAGTATTTGGATAATAAATGTATAAAGAAGATTTTGTTGGGTTTAAACATGAAATAAAGGAAATAGAAATTCTTGTCTTCAAGGTGTGTGAAAAAGGGATTAAAGGTGTGATAAGTACAAAGTTATAAGACTATACGTGATAATAAAAGGAAATGGTATTTTTCTTCAAAAGTAGTCTTAAAGTGTTATTAGAATAAATAAAGTAAAGAAATGTCTAGTTTGGAATATAGTCAATAAAGGTGTTGAATAAATGTTTATGGTTAAACATTGGAAATTTGGTGTGTATAACTTAATAATTTTGTAAAAGATTAACACTTATGAAATTGGAAAGGAAATAATGAAATAAAGATGTTTCCAATTAAAAAGAATATTACTCCAAGGTTAAAAAGGTGTTATAACACTTAAGAAGTTAGTATGGGTATCTCAATAGTATTTTAGGAAAAATTAACACTTGAGAAAATGGAGTAGAAGATGAGTTTGGAAACAAATGGGTAAAATGATAATTTTACTTAAAGTGGAACATTATTATGAAATAAAAATTTGGAAAAGCTCTTACACAAATTGGTCCTAAATGAATATTATTTTTGAAATAAAATCAAGGTTAAAGTATAAAGGACATAAAATAGTAAATTTTAATGTGTAACACAAGTTAGGGTGAGACCCCATGTTTGGATTCGGTCGGGGGAAAGGAAAAGTGGAATAATGTGGAAATTTATAAAATATTAAAACACATTGAAAAGAACTCGGTTGACACCGAAAAAATTAAGGAGGGCCCGGAGCCCTAGGATAAAAGATCCAAAATAAATGGCCAGAGCATATGATGCGCATAGCCAGTGGTGTGGAGCCCATTAAAGTATGCGATTATTGAAAGATTTCGAGAAAAGATAAGGGAATAAGGAACATCTCAATAAATGGGTCGTGTGGTGAAACGTGTTAATACAACCTAACTTGAATGAATTAATAAATATTTCGGTAAAGGTTAAAATGGACAAGTAAATGTGTAAATTTATTAATGTCCATAAGGTAAGAAAAAGTTAAAGTGAGTGAGTAAATGGGTGGTTAAGCAACCTAAGTGGTTAAACCCATAATACAAGAATGTGTTGTAAAAGGTTTTCAAAGGCGAAATGAGTATTTTATAACACGGTGTTCATGTATGTTGAAAGGGTGATTTTCAATGTTCGCGTATGTTGAAAGGGTGGTTTTCAATGAGAATATTAATGCAGATTGGTTAAAATAAAAAAGGTGATTTCAGTAAAGAATTAGTTTTTGGTCAATCCAAGTGTTGTTATTTCAAGTATTTATTTGTGTATGTTAAGTAAGGTGATAAATGTAAAGGTGAGAAAAGGAATTCTTTTATAAGATTAAGATAAATTAATCCGGATAAATAAGGATTTCGAAATTAACTTGTTTCATGCATTAAGTATATGTATATGTATGTGTATATATGTATACAAAGTAGTTTCATGTTCACGTAGGCATAACGTGTTAGAGTCTTCTTTCTTCCATTCTATTCTATACTGTATTTGTATATTTTTCACTGGCCATTAGCTCACTCCCTCGCTTTGTTATGGCTGGTTGGGAGCGTTTTCATAATTTGAGAGCGTTATACAGGTAAGTATGTTCTTTATTATTACATTAGTAGCTATGTATTCTTGGAATTCAGGGTGTTCCCCATGGGTCCCTCACGTAGTTTAACTTGAAATTGGAATCACATGATAAATCAGTGAAATGTTAATTAAAATAAAACTAGACTAGCAACATTAGATATGTTATTTCATTGCATTCACACCTAGCACTCGGGTAAGATCGGGTCGATTATGGGTAACCCACATATTCGGGACGGGGCGTTACAAATAGTATCAAAGCTCTAGGTTCAAGGTTCCTTTCAAAACTGATGTGGTGAGGTTGTAATTGGATCTTTCAACATCGATGTTGGTTTCGGCAGGTCATGCTAGTTTGGTGACGGTTTAGTTTATGTTCTCGACGGTAAAGTAAAAAATGTTAGGACGATAAGTAAGTTAGTGCCAAGTGGCACGCGAAAAAGATGATAGTTATTAATCGCTTCCGTGCTTCTGATTAGAATTATTAGTAATTTACGGGTGTCCTTGCGAGCCTATAGTTGTGACACCATAGTTTTTCGTGTGAGGTGCTTGTGTTTAATCATTGATGGTGTATAATCCCTTGAGATGTTCATAGAGTGAGATGACGCCCATTGGGCAGGTGGCACCAATTGCCTGTATTCAACGGTAGAGGTTGATAGTTAGGGTGTCGTGACTAAGCACTGGTGGTTGGTAATTAGAAAGTATATATCACTTAGGTACGACGCTTACAGGTAGTTAATGCTTATAATATAATTAGGTAAATTCGATCCTTGGGATGATATCGTACTTGATGGTAGTTCTGTGAACATATGAAGTTGTGTAGGCCAATAGTGGAAACATTGTGATCCTTTGCGTGAGATGCATTATGTGGTAACTTTGATGATGAGAGTATCCTTGGTAGTACCAACAACGAGTAGTGTTCGTTGCGACTAGATGTAAAGGTTGTACATTTCATATATAGAGGTTAGATGACTGAGTGGCGTTCAAAAGTATCGATTTTATGGTGAGAATGTATTAGGTCTCTTTGTTGAGGATTTGGGTTTCGTGTACCTTGATTATAATTTGGTATTGAGGAATAGGATCTTGTGTGGCATCTGTGATATGGTCCTTGGTGTTATAGGTAATACCCGACGTCCCATATCCTACCAAGATCTATATAGTTGTGTTAACTTGTAGATTAGCACATGTTGTGATGTTTACATAGCGAGGCAACTTATTTGTCGTGGTTGATAAACCATTGGGGATTAGATGAGGCAAACCTTGAGGTTTATAGGTTGTAGGCGATGTCCTGTATCCTACCATAATCCTTAGTAGCATTAGTTGTGGTTTGGTACGTGTCTTATAGTCACGACTGTTTAGAAGAGAGATAAGATTATTATCTAAGTATAGAGACTCGTTTTAGCCGCCGCCGAGGTAATGGCTAAGTACGAGGCAATCCAAGTGTGAGAGTAGTTCATAGGCATTTTGAGGTGCCTATAGGACAAATTATATGTGGCATCAATGGTAATAGATATTGAATGTTACACCTTGAGGTATTTGATAGTTAACGTGCACTATAGGTAGAATCTCAAAGACTCGTGTCTTTGCGAGCACATAGTAATCATGATATGGATTTTGGAGGTTTATAGAGTGCAACTACAATGATAAAGGTATGGATAATGAAATCTTGTCGGGTTCTGGGATTTTTACATGGGATGTGTTTGGTTCCCTTAGGAGACCAATTAAGTTCGATAAAAAGAAGCAGTAACATCCTAGTAATGATTGTGTTGAGGGTCAGGTGATGATACCAGATTGTTGGTCGTTAGCATACGTGCCCCGTGTGGCTTCCCAAATCATCACATATGGGTAGTGTAATACCTAAGGTAGGGTGATACTTTTTGTCATTATAAGAGTGATTCTAGGATGTCATGGAATGACTAGTATGGGTGTTGTGATACTTGGTTTTGGTATATACTAAGAGATGTATTTGAGACTCAGGGTGATAACGCTATGTGGAGACTTGAAAATGGCAACCAAAGTGGGGTAGAAACACGATTATAATGTCGGTGTGTGTCAACGGTATATTATAGGGTAGTTTAAGCAATATAAGGACTAGTTCTTGGCACGTCTTGTTAATCTATTTTGGATTAGAAGATGTAGCCCTGTGTGATATTTATTACCCTTAGAAGGCCAATGGTGGTGGGTGTGGTCGCCATGTAAATTCTGTGTGACTAGAACCTGAAAGTAAGTTTGGTGGCAATCTTATGTGGTCAAGGGATACGGTAAGGTAAATGCCTCACTTGAGATAAGTAATGCCTATGGAAATTTGGGATTTCGATCACGATATGATAAGACATACAATAACCTAGGTATAGCCGGTTGATGATGTCATCACCAATAAATGGATAAGGTCTGTGTAAACAAGGGTGTGAGGTATTAGCAAATAGGAATGGTTAATGTACGCCAATAATGTGAAGGGTAGGGCCTTGCTCCCAAGAAGGGAAGTCAGGTGTTGACTTTCTAAAGGATTACCGATCCGTATATTGCTTTCATGTTACGAGAAGTGAATGATTGTGTTCCGAGTCATCACGACTAAGGAAACAAGCCAGGGTATATGTCTAGGATTAGTTCTCGGTGAGAACTTTGGGAATGAATGACATGATTTCAAGCATATGGCGTAGGTTTGCTTTCATAAATCATAATCGGACGCTTATGGGCTAAATTTCTCGAGATGGTTTCTTGTCCCTTCGAACTCTTATGTGTTCCATTCGATTTCGGTGATCAAGATTGGTATTCTCATATGTGTCATAACTCAGATTGGTGCCATTTCATGGTACGGTACGGTTAGGCCCAGTAGAGCGCGATGGACCGAGTATGGTTAATGCAACTAGTAATTGGGTGCGCCCTATTTGAGGTATTCTTGCTATTGCATAAAGTTCTATGTGCGGGTGGCTACGCTTTTAGCTATATGATTTGCTCGTAGTATTGATCTTTCTTAGGATTAGTGGACTTTCGACTGGCCGTCATGGCAGTCAGTGGCTCGGGTTGCAAAGAATGGGATGATGATTTTAGGATACGATATAGTGTTGGAAATCAAGGAAAACTTAGCATACGATATTGCTTTGCCATGATGAGTGGATTAGAGCGAGGCTTTAGCAATTACTCAAAGGTGAGACATCAAGGGTAGTACTAGGTTCATCAGAGTGATGCAGCGAAAGATGTAAGCCAGGGGCACGGTGATGACTTGATAAGAATATTACTCCTTGGAGTGAGAGAATAACATAGTATGGTTATTGGAAAGCTTATACGAATTGTGTAATCAGGATAACTTGAAAATTTGTGGAACGCAAGATGTATAGTGTTAGAATGGAATTGATTTGATGACGAATACGATGATTGGTTGTATTATGGTTTACATTGGATAAATGTCAACCACTAGAAAGGATTTGACTGTGAAGGTGCCGGTAAGCCTTAGGTATTAGCATAGGTGGTGATAAAAATGGTTTGTACATGATCATAAATAGAGTGGAGACTCAGAGTTGATTGTGTAGTATCATGGTTAGCGAGATGGTGAGCGTTAGAGCATGTCACATGTTGAGTATTTGGTGACTAACCCCGTGTGGGCGACCTTAGTGTTGAGAACTTTGGTGATTTAGTCTTGGAGGATTTCTATGGCTTATAATACAAGTTGGTGAACCCCATAAACCTAAGGATAAACGGATCGAGAATTTTGGGGATGAAATTACCTAAGGAGGGAAATTTGTAATTTCCCGCTTTAATATTTCAGTTACATCTTTGTGTAAATTATACTGAAGTGGGGTTGATGATAATTGTAAAAAAAATTATGGGTTAAATTAAAGAAAATAGAAGAATTGAAGGAAGGAGTCGTTCTAATGACATAGGTCTTTCATTAGAAGCGAGATGGGGATGTCACTCAAAGGTTGCAAGAAGTAGGTCTTCAAACGAGATCACACTACATTATAGTTCCGAGTTGCAGGAAGGTCATGCGAAGTCAAACTTAGAACGAGGTGGACATGTCGCTCGAACGAGATAGGCATGTCGTTCGAATGATGTTTCTTAAAAATATTTAGATCACTTTGCTCTTGTGAGCTGTCACAATTTGGCCCTTGATTTGGTGAGCTGTCGAGCTCAGATTAGCCCAGATTGGGCAAAATGGGAATTTTGGTATTTAAGGGTGTTTTATAAGGCTAGTTTGGGAAATTTATTGGGAGAAAAATGTAAGAAGAGAGAGAAAAAAGGAGAAGGGTTGTCTTCCACCATTTTGGGTTGTTCTTCCACCTTTTCCCACCACAGACCACCATTCCTCCACCATTCTACCACCATACAACACCATTTTCTTAATGTATTTCCCCATATTTGAGTCATATACACCCATTTTCACCATTTTTGAAGAATAGCTATGAATTTGTAAGGTGTTGTTGGGAGTTTTTGGAGAAGATGAATATGTAACTTTCATGGAGTTTGAATTGGGTTTTGAAGGGGTTTTGCTTAGAAGCTTGAATGACGTACATTTGGAACATTTTTGGATGATGCATTTGGTAACCCCTTGAGGCCACATTTCGAGGTGGGGATTTCTCCTCCTACCCCAACATTTCTACCACTATTGGAGCCTTTAGATGTCGAAAAATCTTACTCTTAGTATTAAGACTCTATTTTATATTATTTGTAGTCTTGTGGTTAGATTACATGGGTAGGGTGCATTTGATTAAATGATGGAAATCATGTGTAGAAAATAATTAATATTTTTATGGAATAAAAATGTTAGTAAAATGTTATTTTTTTGAAAATATAGAATGAATAAATATTTCAAAGTCTTTAAGATTATAAGTTTTTTTTTTTTTTTTTTTTTTTTTTTTTTTTTTTTTTTATAAAAATGGTTTATTTTCTAAAAAGATTGATGTTAAATATTAATGAAATAAAATGTTTGAAGATACTGATTTGTTTTGTTAAACATTCGTGAAATAATGTGTCAAAGTTTCTTACAAAAATTTAAAGTTAATGAAAATGTACATTGTTGAGTTTGAAGAAATAAATGCCTTTTATGCCTTGAAAGTATCTTTTTACAAGCATGATGAATTTCGAAAAGAAAATATACTTTTAGCCCATTAATTGGATTTTCGGATTTAAAATCCATCTTCTCATGCATATAAACTTGTAGTATTTGGATAATAAATGTATAAACAAGTTTAAAGAAGATTTTGTTGGGTCTAAACATGGAATAAAGGAAATAGAAATTCTTGTCTTCAAGGTGCGTGAAAAAGGGGTTAAAAGTGTGATAAGTACAAAGTTGCAAGATTACATGTGATAATAAAAGGAAATGGTATTTTCTTCTAAAAGTAGTATTTAAATGTGATTAGAATAAAGAAATTAAAGAAATGTCTAGTTTGGAATATGGTTAATAAAGGTGTTGAATAAGTGTTAATAGTTAAACATTGGAAGGTTGGTGTGTATAGCATAATAATATCGTAAAAGATTAACACTTACGAAATTGGAAAGAAAATAATGAAATAAAGATGTTTCCAATTTAAAAGAATATTATTCTCAGGTACAAAAGGTGTTAAGGTGTTAAAACACTTAAGAAGTTAGTATGGGTAACTTAATAGTGTTTTAGGGAACACTAACAATTGAGGAAATGGAGTAAAAGATGAGTTTGGAAACAAATGGGTAAAATGGAAATTTTACTTAAAGTGGAACATTTTTATGAAATAAAAATGTTGGAAAAGGTGTTACAAAAATTGATCCTAAATGAATATAATTTTTAAAATAAAGTTAAGGTTAAAGTGTAAATGTCATGAAATTGTAAATTTCAAAGTATAACACAAGTTGAGGTGAAACCTCGGGTTTCGGCTTCGGCTGGGTGAAAAGAAAAGTTGAATAATCTAGAAATTTGTAAAATGTTAAAAAACATTGAAAAGAACTCGAATGACACCGAAAAAATTAAGGAGGGCCGAAGCTCTGGGGTGAAAGACCCAAAATAACTGACCAGAGCATATGGTGCGCATAGCCGGTGATGTGGAGCCCGTTCAAGTATGCGGTTATTAGAAGATTCTGAAAAAAGATAAAGGAATAAAAAACATATCAAGAAATGAGTTGTGTGGTGAAACATGTTAATACAACCTAATTTGAATGAATTAATAAATGTCCCGATAAAGATTAAAATGGACAAGTAAATGTGTAAATTAATTAATGTCCATAAGGTAAGGAAAAAGGTAAATTGAGTGGGTAAATGGGCGGTTAAGCAACCTAAGTGGTTAAACCCATAATTAACACAAGAATGTGTTGTAAAAGGTTATCAAAGGCTAAATTAGTATTTTCTATCATGATGTTCGCGTGTGTTGAAAGGGTGGTTTTCAATGAAATTACTAATGCTAATTGGTTAAAATGAAAAGGGTGATTTCGATAAAGAAATGGTTTTCAATCAAACTAAGTGTAGTTGTTTCAAGTATTTCACTGTATGTGTTAAATAAGATGATAAATTTCATGATGAGAAAAAGAAGTCTTTTATAAGATTAAGGTAAATTAATCTGGATAAATAAGATTTTCGAAATTAAACTATTTCATGCATTAAGTTTATATATATATATATATATATATATATATATATATATATATATATATATATATATATATATATATATATATATATACAAGGTACTGGCATGTGCACGTAGGCATAACGTGTTAGTGTCTTTATTCTACCATTCGATTCTATACTGCATTAGTATTTTTCCCACTGAGCATCGGCCTACTCCCTCGCCTTGTTCCAACAGGTTGGGGTTTTGTATTTTGATAATGTTATACGGGTAAGTACTTTCTTTATTATTATGTTAGTAGGTTTGTATGCCTGGCCTTCGGGGTGCTATCCATGGGTCCCTCACATAATGTAACCTGAAATTAGAATCACATGCTAAACAAGTGAAATGTTAATTAAAATGAAACTGGACTAGTAACATTATCAAAGTTGTTTCATTGCAATTCACACCTAATGCTCGGATCAGATCGGGTTGACTACGGATAACCCATAAATCCAAACCGGGGCATTACAACACACTTAGGAATCACAAACAATTGCTATCTTTATCAAAATATTTTTCACTAAGGCTCACATGAATATCCATGAGTGCGGTAAATTGCATGCAATGGGTAATCGAGCCATCTTCGAATTCACTATCGCTAAGAGTGGCGTTGAATGAATCGGTTTTTTTCCCAACTTCCTTAGTTTAGTGGGATATTCAGCTGCCCATAACCTTCACAACCAAAACATCTTTATGATTTTTTCATCTTAAAGTTATCATCTTAATTTTTAGGGACGTGATCATCCTTCTTATGATTATTTTACTTAAACTTCTTCACATCTTATGATTATTTTGAAACTTGAGAATTTTTTTAAATTTCTTGGAAAACATGGACACATATGTGGCCATCCTTGTTGGATTCCACTGGAGTGGGTTAGCCTTAAAATTGAGATGGGAGGGAAAACTAGAGAAGTCTCCCTCTATTCTTGCCATGCACATGCGGGTGATTAGAGGATATGGGGGTCCTCTTTCTGCCACTTGCGCTGGTATCTTCGCCGTCTGCCTCAAATATAAATTCGGCCATCGTTAGAAGGGGATAACATGAAGGAATAAATTCACCAACCTAGTTTTCTCAAAACAGGCAAAAGAAATGTAGCTGCCTCGAGAGAATGACACCAAGGTCATACTGCTGCATACGAAGCTAAATGAATCTAGGGTCTGAAGACTAAGTTAGGGAATGGGAAGGTATTAGGCACCCTTTTCGCCCTTTCGATCTCCCGTGGGATATGTTAATATTATCCTTTTCTCCAAATTGTGATGCGTGTGTACGTGTGTGTAATGTGAATAACGGGAGGAGAGAATCATCCGACTCGTGTCATAGGAAAGACGAAGCGAAATCATCCTGAGGAGTATACCCGAAAATAACATAAACATATGATGTGAGTGTTCATCGAATCACAAGTCGCTATCAAAAATTGAGTGTGTATATCCGATGAGGCACAAATATATAGGAGGACATGACTCACAAAAATACATACAATATAGTATAAAAGCATTAAATGGGGAAGATAGGGCTCGAATCCTAAGATTGGCTCGAAAAGCCTATGTAGCCCAAGGGTCATCAAAGTCTACGTAGTTCGATATATCATAGTGGTGGGGTTTACCTCATAAACCCAAATTTAAGACTCGTCTTTTAATGATTTTGAAGAAACTGTGCTCAAGTGTAGAAGTGTGAAAAAGTGAGGAAGTCTTACTTTTGGAGTTCACAAATAAACTTTTTTTTTTCTTTCTAGATTTTTATGAAAAAAAGTAATGTGAATAACAATAATAAAAATGGATAGTAGTTGATGTGAGATAACAAAAATAATACCAAAAGGTATCAATATGGTAATAATATGAGTAAATAATGCTAAATGAATAAACTAGAAAAGAATAAGAATAAACCTCCTAGAAGACTTTTTGCTATTAAATTTGGAAGGTATGTAAGCTGATGTTGTGGTGATGTAAGGGTGGTAAAGTAGGGAGAGGTAAGAGACTAAAGGTGGTGGGAAAGTGAGGTAAGAGAAATGGAGAGAATGTTGGAAGATAGGGTTTTTGGGAATGACGATGCCATGATTTTCAGATTATATTTCTGATTGCTGAAAAGGGGGGACCCCTAAGAGTGGGGTCATGGTCTCCTTAAATAGTGATATTTTAGGGTTTTAGGGGGGAAGGGTGCCGATCGGCATAGCCTCTGGCCTATCAATAGGCACAATACCTTCCTTGTTGGTTAAGGAAAATACACCCAGTTGATAGGCAGGGTGTGGAGTGCCCATAGGCAGTTTAGAATGGATTTTTTCGAAAAACGGGCATATAATGCAAATCATAAGTCCAAATCATGCCCGACTAGGACCTTTAGAAAGAGGATTCAAAGAATTTCAAGAATTCTTTGATCCAATCTCGGGTTCGAGAGTTGACTAAAGTCAAATAAGGTTCGAAAACGACCGATGGTCTTTGGACGGGGGATTTTCGGAGTAAAAGGGTCGTTCGTGCGAACCGTGAGGCCGATTTGCGCACGACATATACCGTTGTAAAGGGGACTCAAAGCCCTTAGATATTTTATTAATCTTCACTTAGGTTGGAGAGTGAAGAAATTTTCATTAAGGTTTTTAACACAAAGTTAAAAGGTTAGGTAAATTTCGAAAACAAACTCTTTGAGGAAACTCCTTTTTTAAAATCTTAAAGCACAAGATGTGTATACAATTGATTTGGTTGGATGTTAGACTTGGTAGCCTGATTACCTTAGGTTTAAAATCCAAAACCTATACTAGTTCTTTGTGTTGAAACCAAACCATGCAAGATATTAAGAACTAAAACCGTAAGTTGACACAGTAATTTTTAATGTGGTAAAACCTCAATTTGAGTAAACATCCACGGTGACCTCTATGCCACAACCAAAAAATCCACTATAAAAAAATGTACAAAAGTTACAAGAAAATAAACATGCAACACAAGATCCTAGGCTAAAGAACAAAAATATACCTAAATGAGCAAAAACCTTCTCCACAGTATTCTGATTTTGGTTTTGATCTCCCTGGAAGTTTCTTTCCTCTAACTCCTTGCATTGCTTTGATGGACCCAGTCAACACAAAATCTCTCTAAGGAACCACACTTTTACTAGGTGTTCGTGTGAGAGTGTTGGTAACTTTGAAGTGCAGACAAATAGAATATGAAACTCAATTTTCTCAAAATATTTATACAGACAGTCCTATGAATCACAAATTTTTATATGAGATGTAGAGTTTCACTTTTCAAGAACATCAGACTTCTTATTTCACAAAATATTTCAGATCTGAAGTAAATCTTTCAAAAAATAGATTTGATGTTTCAAACACTTTATTTATTCAAAAAACTAGTTTCACAAATTGTAAAACTTAGTTTTAGAAACAAAATTTTCAGATCTGAAATGTGGACTGATTTGAAGTCTCTTTTTCAAGAAAAATGAAAATAGAGAATGGATCTTTAAAAATGTACAAATATAGAACCAAATCCAAATAAGAGAAGGTATATAAACCCTAGAAATACGTGAAACTGTATCTCAATGTATTTCTCACAATTTTTAGTAAGAAATGTGAGATCTACAATGAGATTAGGGTTCTTAAGAGAGAGAAAGTGTGAAGAGTTTTTTTTTTCCAGACTTATAAACTACTAAACCATCAAGAAAACCTAATGATACTAACACTCAAGGACGGTTTTTTGATCTGATTTAACTACTAAAGTGTTTGGGTTGGTGTTAAGGGAGAAAACGTAAGGATTTTCAATTTCAGAACTCTGGTTTTATCTTGCTCTCTCTAACCTTTCTCTTTTATCTCTCTAATCTCTCTTCTCTCTATTTTTTATCTCAAATGGACGAACTTTAAAAAAATTATCAAATGCCTCAGCTTTGTGTTCTATTTATACTGAATGAGGAACCTTCTAGACGTTTAAAGCAATTGGATGGTTGGGATGAAAACGTTTGTTTGACTTATAATATAATGGTTGTAAATGGACTGCACAACCGCTCACAACTATTGGTCATTTATACTCTCACTTAGATTCACTCAGATGACAAGCAGTACATAGATTAGATTTGATCCAACGGTTAACAAATTCCTTTAGTAATGTGAGACAGAAGAAACATATTGATAACAAACCAGAAGCCAACACGTGTAACAATTTTAACTGTTGTAAGACGCACATTTTAGATTTCTAATTAATCAAATTTGCTACTCCAAATGTCTCGGTCAGTTTTATTTTTTACCATGGAAAGTTTATTACCAATAAAAATAATTCCATTTTATCCCACAACATTTTAAAACCTTGATTTTAAATATTTAAAAAATCATTTTAAATGCTTAAAAATGTTTAAAAAATTCCTAAAAATATTTAACACATATACATACACCCACATTATAATATGCATGAATTGTGTCCTAAAGTGTTCTCAATGCATCAAATTACTTCCCTTTATGGCATTGAGGATGTCTTGGACATGATTAATTATTGGTGAAACTTTGCAATACCACGGAGAAGATGCTTAAAAAGAATCATTAATATTTTGTCTTTATATCCAAATTAATTGGAACTCCTATATGGTATAGACTCAAGTAAGTCAACCATAGAGTGTGTTATCAATCTGCTCCTTTGGATATTAGAGAAAAAATTCCCTTGAGTAACCTGTACTCGTGGGTAAAAAGATAAAAACCCTGGATTTCCTATACAAAGAGCTAATCTACCCATTCCATCCTAGAATCGAAAATAAGGGAGAAAAAAATACCTAACTCAACTATTATACAAACCATTACCCTAAGTAGGGAAAGATGTACAACTGATATGTAAAGTGAATGCTGGAATAGAAACACTCAATGGGCACATTAGATGAATTAGGATAAAATTATATATGAAATCAAAAGCCAGTTACTCAAGTTCTTCTCCCCCAATTTTTCTCAAATATACAATGGGGTAAAATATATATAAAAACAGTAATATATAAAGAACTATGCTACACAAATGATGTCACAAACAAAGGCAGATTTAAGGGTCTCCTACATTAAACAGATTAAGGAGGCGCCTTTTGCCATTTGTGAAACATCCGTGCCCTAAATCCCCAAAAACCAATTATTAGCATGAAACTACCGAGGTTATGACAATTAAGCAGAATATATTAAGTAAGCACAATCACCCCTATGGATTTTCTAAATGATTCAAGTCTAATATTGTCCAAAGGTTTTGTAAACAAGTCAACCAATTATTTTTCAGTGTTAATGTATTCGATATCAAGTTCTTTAGATTCAATAAGTTCACGAATAAAGTGATGCCTAATCTTAATGTGCTTAGTTTGTGAGTGTTGTACAGGATTTTGTGGTATATTAATGGCACTCTGGTTATCACAATACATAGTCAATTTATCTTCGATGATACCATAATCACTAAGCATTTTCTTGATCCATAAAAGTTGGGCACAAAAACTACCTGTAGCTATATATTATGATTCAGTGGTTGAAAGGGATATATAATTCTGTTTTTTACTACTCCATCCTACAAGATTGTTTCATACATAGTAACAGGCTCCAGACGTTCTCTTACTATCGTTTGAACATCTTGCCCAGTCGGCATCAGTGTAGCCAACTATAAATCTAGTAGAATCTTTTGTGTACCATATGCCAAATTTTATTGTGCCTTTAATGTATTTAATTATTCATTTTACACACAACATATGACTTTATTTAGGTGCGCATTGGTATCGTGCAAAATTACATATAGCAAAGGAAATATCTGGCCTAGATGCAGTGAGGTATAACAAACTACCTATTATGCTTCTATATAGAGTTGGGTGAACATCTTTCCCACTTTCATCTTTAGATATTTTCATAGATGTGCTCATGGGTGTACCTGCTATTTTAGAATTATCAAGCCCAATTTTTTTAATTAGATCACTAGCATATTTAGATTGAGTTATGAATTGACCATCACTAAGCTGTTTGACTTGCAAACCTAAGAAGTACTGTAATTCCCCCATTAAAGACATCTGGAATTCAACATGCATTATATCAGAATAATATTTTACTTGATTAATGGAGGCGGAACCGAATATGATATAGTCTACATAAACTTGTGAAATTAAGACACGATGTTCTATCTTCCTAACAAACAATATCTGGTCATTGCCACCTTACTCAAACCCGTTATTGACTAAAAAGGTCGAGAGGCACTCATATCAGGATTTAGGAGCTTGCTTTAGGCCTTAAAAAGCCTTCTTAAGCCTATAAACATGGTCAAGGTGAGAGGGATCACCAAAGCCCTTAGGCTATTCTATGTATAATTCCTCTGTCAAAATACCGTTCAAAAATGCGGACTTGACGTCCATTTGAAAAAGCTTGAATTGCAAATGACATGATATAGTAAAGAGGAGACGAATAGATTCGAGTCGAGTGACATGGGCAAAAGTCTCGTCAAAATCTATTCCCTCTATCTGAGAATATTCTTATGCTACTAACCTAGCCTTGTTTCTAATTACAACCCCATGCTCGTTAGTTTTATTTTTAAAAATCCAATGGGTGCCAACAACCTTTTTTTATCTTCAGATAGTGGGATGAGATACCAAACATCATCACTTTGAAACTGGACAAGATCTTCTTGCATAACATTAATTTAGAATGAGTCATATAGGGCATCGTTTATAGTTTTTGGTTCTACTAGATAATCAAAACATGCAAATGTAGAAACTTTTTGAAGTTGTAATCTCATTCGCACTGGCTCAGACGGGTTACCAATAACCTTCTCGAGAGGATGGTCTTTAGAAACCCAGGTTGGTACCGCAGGGCTCTCAGGTGGCAGTGAATCAACTATCTTAGGAGTGTCAGGGGTAAAAACTATTTCAGACTCATCTAGGACCACTGTTTGACTGTCACTATTATCTGCGCTAGTTTCATTTACAATTACAGTGATAGACTCCATAATGACCTTGGTACGCTGATTATAAATATGGTAAGCCCTACTTTTTTGGGAATAACCCAGAAAATGGCTTTATCACCTCGGGTATCAAATTTTGAAAGGTTTTCTTTGTCTTTGTAGATATAATAAAAACTCCTGAAAGTTCTAAAGTACTTCAAGTTAGTCTTCTTATTGTACCATAGTTCATAAGCAATCTCTTTGGTATTTTTCTTGAGGTATACATGATTAATAATGTGACACACAGTGTGTACAACCTCAACCTAAAAGTATTTTAGTAGGATTTTTGCGTGTAACATCGCCCTAGCCATTTCTTGTATGGTCCTATTTTTACATTCAACAATGCCATTTTGCCGAGGTGTCTTAGATGCACTAAACTCATGTTTATATCCATTACCTACACAATATTTTGTGACACCTGAATCTTTGAACTCTCCACCTCTATGACTTCTTATGCGACATATTTGGGTATTCTTCTCGTTCTCGATTTTTAAAAGATTTTTTAAGAACTCATGCAAGGTTTTAGATTAATTTTTCATAAAATCAATCCAAGTAAATCGTGTGAAATCATTCACCATAACGAGAATATAACTGTTACCACATAGGCTCACAGTTCTAGAGGGACGTATAAGATCCATGTGGATTAGTTCAAGAGGTTTCGAGGTGAAAATATCTTTAACTTTCTTATGAGTAGATTTACTTATCTTCCCATCTTGGTAGGGACAACAAACAGAGTTAAAAGTATTTTTAATTTGGGGAAGGCCTCTGACTATTTCTTGGGAGCTTGGCCTACGAAGGTTATCAAAATTTGTGTATCCCAATTTGTTGTGCCATATATCAGAATCATCAAATCTGGAAACCTTTTAAGATTCAGTCTTTGGAATCACTGTGTAACAGTTATTCGCAGTTCTACTTCCTGAATAGACATAATTACCCTTTTCATTCAAGATTTTGAAATTATTTTTTGAAAAGATAACGGTATGATTGGAATCCCAAAATTGAGATATACTTATTAGGTTAGCCTTAAGACCTTTAACTAAGTGGACATCATTTAAAGAAAGGAGTCCTTCTTCACATAGTGTTCCCTTACCTATGATCTTAGATGAAACGCCATCTCCAAATAAAACACTACGTCCAAGGAAGCCTCTCTTGTTCTTCAATTTTATTTCGTCCCTGGTCATATGTTTGGAACACTCGAAATCAAAGTACCAACCGACTGAGGTACGTTAGGCCTTATAAATAGTTATCACCACATTGCACTTGTGCTGGGGTAATAGGTCATCTTTTCTAATCCAAAAAATCCTGGTTTTAAAAATTTTCTTGGCCTTTGATTTAGAAAAGGTCAAACGGGTCTTTCTGAATGGTTTCTTCTTAGTTTTAGGTCCTCCCTTTTTCTTGTAGTTAGAGTTATGCGCGTTATTCTTTGGGAGAATATACATATTCCTGCTCTTTCTCGAATAGTTAAAGTTTTGATACGTAGGTGTACACAACCTTTTTTGAAAACACTCGGTAATGGGGTGCCCATAGACATCGCAATAGGAGAAATACTGATGCGAAGTAGTCTTGACTCTATCATTTAAGTCTTTAAAAATAGGTTTGGTCTTTTAAGGGACACTAATCTAATTACCACAAGCCTTAGTGTTTTGTCCGAGGTCTCTTGCAGATGGACAAACATACTTAGCCTTTCCATTAGGTTTTGGCTGTGGATTATACTTAGTCTGCATTGCTTTAGAGATATTAATAGGAAAACTTCCTTTGTGAGGTTTTTCAACACTTCGGCCTTCTTTTACAAAAATAACATTTTCATGGGAGACAATTTTTTGCTAAAAAAACCTTTTTCTCCAATACCTAGACCAAATTTTTCTTCAAAATCCATTTTACTTCCAATAACAATTTCTTCATAGGTTTTAGCTCGTGTTTCAAAATGTAAACATTTTTTTAAACACATTTGAAACTTTTTATTTGGATTCTTCTAATTCAATTAAAGCAACCTTATACCTTTCCTCTAGGATATCATTTTTCTCAGACAGGTCTTTTAATTTTAAAGAAAACTTTTTTGTCTCTATCTCATGTGCAATGGATTGTGCAGTGTAATCTTCTGAATTCTTCCTAATACTTTTACTAAGTTGATCAACACGTTCAATCAGTTGATTAACCATCTTATCTAGTTTGGCACTCTTTTGGTGTACAACTCTTGAATGTCAGCTAGATCATCATCGAACTCGCTAAGTGAATTGTGTGTAGTGTCCCATATCGATTCATTTTGTGCAGTGGAACTCACACACCCGTTCAATTAATCAATAATATTTTCACTTTGACACACCCGTATGCTAGGATTATCTACGTTACATCAACATAAGTAGATACAAGAATATCACTAGTAGGAATGGCATAAACATCAACATGCATAATACAATCATTAATAGATAAACATGCATTATCATTAGAATATATAATCTTGGCATAAAAGGACTTGCATGATTCATCCATGTTGGTTAACTCAATTTCATCTTCATCAGAATCACTTGAGTCATCCCAAGTTTTGCACATATTAGCCCTAACATTGTTATTATTCAGATTAACTCTACACTTAGCAGCATAATGTCCCATTTACCCACAACGATGACATTTGATGTGACGATTATAATTCTTAGGCCTAGTGTTATCATTGGTCTATTTGTCATCATTTCTGTTATGAGGTATGTGGTTTTGATGATTTTGATAACCCGGTCTGCCTTGTTTAGAAGCCACAGAGTTTCTAAACTTAATGATTTTTCTTAAACTATTTGCTCATAAGAGCAATATGGTTATCCAAATTATCCAAATCATAATCCTCACTAAGGTCAAGATTAGGGTCCAGTGGGTTCATTTTAGGGACAGTCACTTGGGATGAAAAGACACCATTAGATCCGGAGGATCTTCTGTTTTGGATAGTCATTTGATTTTTATATTCTAACTCCATCTCTACAGTTCTTAATTTACTACTTACTAATTTAGGAGCGAGGTTTGGATCATCCATCTCTTCTATAGCATAACGTTTATTATCAAATTTAGCAGGCAATGTTCTTAGGATTTTAAGTACAATTTCCTTTCTATTATAGGGTATTCCATTAGCATGCAACTTTGTGAAAATATCAATTAATTTTATATAAAAATCATCAAATGACTCATTTTCATCCATAATAAGAGTATTTTATTGCTGGACTAACATCTGGATTTTTCAAGCCTTAACATGTTCATCACCCTCATGGGTAATGATAAGTGTGTCCCAGGCTTCCTTGGAAGTGGAGCAACAAGATATTCATTTAAATTCGTTCTCAGTTATAGTCATAAAAATACAGTTCTTTCCCTTATTATATCAAGTGACATATTTTTCTCTTCTTTGGTAAACTCATTTATATTTTTCTTAACTCTTTCAGTGCTAGTTTCAGACGAAGGCTTAGTTGGATGTTGTTATCCACTTTCAATCATGTTCCACATGTAATCACCCAAAGTCCCTTGGATGAATGCAATCATTCTTATTGAAAATTGTGTCCATCAAAGAGGGGGGGATGGGACAGGTTACCTAGCTTCTTAAATCTCTTATCCTTTTTTAGAAAAATATTTCAGAAAGCAATTTCTGGAGTTTCAGGATCAAAAATATTTTGATAAACCTCCTCTGATATCACTTGAAAATGTAATGCCTGTAACACCCCGCCTAATTAAATACCGGGTGGCCAGTCCCATACCAAATTAAAGCATAATATACAGTTGGCTCATTCTCAGCATCACTGTCGAAAACATTTACAACTCACTCAATACCCAATTAAGCTGCTGTTAAAAACTTTCCCAAATTTTAATCTCAACAAAATTCATTTTTAGTTTACGAATAACACTACACATATTATTCTACAACACTAATAACCGAACAGATAACACAAAAGAATTTAAATGCAATTGGAATAAACATTCCCAAGTAATAATCCAATACAGTAATCCCAACAATAACAAAAGTATTAAAATGACACGAGTACAAGACTTTTTGACTCTGATAGAAAAGAGATAACTGAATTCCTTTGGGCGACATGCCCTAACTAAAAGAACACTACATAATGTGAATCAAATGAAGGTAGGCGTCTAAGCAATACTCCATAGCTCGTCATAATCCTCTAAGGTTGGCGTCCCTGCTGCTAGACACCTCATATAAAAGGTACAATAGAAAAGAGAATATGCAAGGAAACGGGTCAGACCCCGATGTGAAAAATGATTTTGAAAACAACAAGTATTTAACAAGTGCAATAAAGCATTTATTATGTACATGTTAGTATCCAGACTCTCACTTGATATTCTCACATCTCATCTAGAGTGCACGCTTATCATTTCCTAATAACTTCCTAGTTAATGGTTCCTCCTAACTAGTTTCCATAATATCCTACTGGTTTTTCCTCAATATATATATTCAGTAAGAAATCACTAATATTCTACTGGTCCATATCATCTTATCTCCCGAATTACTACGAATTAGACTCTCCTTTAATTAGGGTTACAATCGATAATTTCTAATCTCTTATAAACACAGCTTCTTTCACCTAGGATTGAACCCTCTTGTAAACCTAAGGATGCCCAGGTGATTTATTAAACTTCCCCTAATGGACCTATACTTAATCCTCATGCATACAAATTAGAATCCAACACATGAATCTAGCAACCGAAATTTCTTTCAATTTAATTATCATAATTCTAATCAATTAAAACCCAATCACATTAATTCGATTCTTGTCTAGGGCTTACTGGTCTTCCCTAAGTCTCATTATATCCAATTAATAATCACCAAAGATATTCAAAAGGTTTGGGATAAGAACAAGCATTAAAAATAAACAACATCATGAATTCTGGGGAGGTCGATCGATCGAAGGTAGGGGGTCGATCGATCGCCCAGATATCCGCCCAACTTTCTGCATTTCTTTTATTATGGGTTTCATCACTTTTGATCATTGAAACCTTAATATTAACAATCCAAATTCCTTATAATCCTTACTACATGATATAGCAACATATGTGAACGATTTCTAATGGTCTAAACATCCTAGAATCATCAAGAATTTGGATTAAAAGCATATTATTATCCTCCTTTTTCCAAAAAATTTTATACATGATATCTTCAAGAACACACCAATGATTCTTAGAATTTCTTCAACAACTTAATGATTATTTCATGGATTACTATGTACCTACAATATGAGTTTTCTTTCTATATATTTCCCTTTTCCAGAAATCAAATAACAACTCTATCTTTGTCTTCCAAACATGAAAAATCCATCTTTTTATAACTATCCTAACATGGACAATATACAAACTTAGATTGCAATTTTCAAATACTTGCCTCTAATGAAGGTTTGATCCTTTGGGGTTGTATTTCACAGGTGGTTCTCCCCTTCTTCGGTCCACTTCCGGTGGTGGTTTGTGGTGGTGACCCTTGGGTCCTTGGTTCTCCTCCTTTCCTAGCAAGCTTCTCTTCTCCCAAGCAACCTTTCACTCTCTCTCACAAGGTGACCGTTCAATTTTGTGTAGAAGAGATGAATGAACCCACGTACAACTAATCTCCAAATATTTATAATAAGACGAAATCCGAAATCACTATTCATCCCCTTTGTAAAAATGACCAAAAGGCCCTTTTTGGTTGTCTCTTCATTTCCAAATGACCCGAGACCCAAAACCAACATCCAAATAGACTTTTTTGACTATTTCAACCCTTTCGGATGTAACGACGTACTTAAAATGACTATAAGGTTGTTGTAAAATTAAGTTTCCTTTTTAATTTAACAAATTTGTCCCGACACGTCCCATACCACGTCCGACTAAAAATTCAAATTACTGAATTAATATCACACAGCCATATCAGTGTCATTACATTCATATATTACCTAAATATCTTTAAGTAATATGCAGAATCATTCATTTTAATATCCACAATTCGGATAAAACCCAAATGAATTAATTTATAATCCATTAATTTAAAATATAACACATGTTAAAAGTCATTAAAACTACGAGGTATTACATACTTCCCCCCTTACAACAGAAATTCGTCCCGAAATTTGGAAAGATAAATCATACTGGTAAGGTAAACTCTGAGTATAAATCTCACATCGCAAGTAATCTATGTCGTACCACCCATACAGTACATTAACTAAAAATCCCCATTGATGTTATACGCCAAGCCTCACCATATAGTTTCAACTGAATCGAATTTAAACTTTACCCAATCTTCCCTATACCATCCTCGTGACAAAGTTTGGAAAAAAATGATCCTTAATCATTGTAAGGACATTTTTCTCCATTGTCAATATGTATGTCGTACGCCGTTACACCGTTGAAGAAATTCAAGATCGTATCTACATCAACGGATCCGAATATCAAAGCGTCTTCAACATCATAACCTCTGCGAGAATGAACTTGGTAAAGTTTTGTTTTTAAGTTTCATACTTAGTATTGGAAAATTTTTATAAAATATTTTTTATAAAAATAAGAAGTAAGTTTTTTCAAGCAAAAAGAGGCTTTTAAGAGTTTTTTTATTTTTTGGTAAATCGGACCGGTCCGCCCATATTTTAAACGAATCGATCCGCCCCCAGACCGATCCGCCCTCTACCCGGACCGATCCGCTGTGTATCAGTGAACCCCGGATCGAATGCAAATTAGAGAAGCCCATTTTGAAAAACGAAACCGATCTGAGGTCGGATCGATCCGCCTCCATACCGGACCGGTCCTCCTGGGATAAAATCGAACAGTTCCGTGAGTGTTTTTACCACCGACTCATATTTCTTATATATATATCTATTTCGGTGATGAATTTTCTAAGTCTTTGAGAAAACGTTTCTAAGAGTTAAAACACAACAAGACTTCGTTTTTTGATGTGCCAAACATCTTTTTGATTCACACACAAAAATCCCAATTACTTTTGTGAATCTTTTGGAACCCTAGAAAACAAGCTTTGCTATTGTTCAACCTTTGTGGGGAGATCTTTGCAACTGAGGGCTGCATGTCATTGCTGAGGGAGTCTCTACAAAGTGTTATGGCTGCGTGTCATTGAGGAGAGTTGCGGTTCTTCCTTTGTTGTTTGGGATGCGAGTCCTTGGAGGGTGCTGCATGCATTCTCTTGCTGAGTTCAAGACTGCATGTCTTTGTGGGTTGGCTGCGTGTTGATCCATTGCAGATTTCTCTATGTAATTGTAAGTCGCAATTTATATATTCATTGTGAAATAAAGGTTTTACCCGAAAGGGTTTTTTTCCTGAAATCTGTGTCTCAGCATATTTGTGTGTCACATGCTTTATTTATTTATGGGATGACACAAGCACCTTAGATGCATGTTTAGGGGCTGAATTAAATAAAGGATGATTGAAAACTTGCGAATTTAATTTAATCAATTATCACATAGTCGCACTCTTCAATCATTATGTAAATAAATCCTGAAGTCACAACTACTTACTGTTTCACAATTATGAAAAATACTACAATCCAACCATCCAGGGCGCCCATACACCCTATCGTACAACTTTCATTATAATATTTATCGCAAAGGTTATAAACTCATATCCTAAAGACCTAACTTATTTCGACTCCCAATGGTTATTAGTGTCATGCGTGGGGCGTCTCGCAAGCGAAATCCAAACAAGGAACCCCCCGATACACTACTACCTAATGCATTCGGTCATTGAAACTCCTCAGGTCCCTAGTCAATAGTATATAACCTCTCGATAGGTTTTATCATTTTCAAATAAAAGTCTACTCATCTACCCTCTTGTTAAAGACAAGACACTAGATATAGTTGTACATACGCTTTCATATACCACAAGTCAATCCACGCCGATAGTCACATCATGTTCGAACATGCCTAAAGTAAGTAATTCCGTGATAAAAATCAGACCCACGTGATGACATGAAAAATATAGGTGTCCCACAACCCCTCGGTGAGTCTACGTAAATAATAGTGCTATATGCTAAGTTTAGTAACCCAATTTGCCCATACAATATTAATTGCTATAAAAATCAGTATGTGCCTCATAACTCCTTAGATAGAAAACATACCCTCATTCACGGGTGGTGGTTGTTGACTCCCACTATTATAACTTTGTTCCGATGAGTCAAGAAGAATTTTACCCCAAATTTTCAGTTCTAGATAACCACACTCCACTATGTGTCCAAGCTTTTGAATATATTGCCTTCATTGGGTAACACTCCCAATTCCCGCATTTCTAGAACTTCTACTGATGACTCTCCTCAATTTTCCATTTGACCCTCTCCCAAGCGTACTACGTTGGGTGAGTCCAATTTGGCATCACCTTCGACTATAGCAGCACTTGGAATTTGTAGGCTGCGTCCTAACCGTCTTTACACTCCCGGCCTCTCGTGCCATAATAGGGGTGACCTCGACTACGGTCATCATACTTGAACATACTTCATAACCTCCTAAGTACGACCTCCGCTATCCGTCCAATGGCCCTCATCTGCCCTACTTCTTGTACAAACCGTCTGAATGCGAATAAGATTCACAAATATATATGTTATAGTAGGAGAACGGAATCTTACCAAAGAAATCAACAATCCTAAACATAGGGCTCTATATCAAATAATGCTAAGCTGAAAACACAGTAAGCCGTACATACCCTAAAGGACACTAGAACCTGATGCTCTGATACCACCCATAACACCCCACCTAATTAAATACCGGGTGGCCAGTCCCATACCAAATTAAAACAGAATATACAGTTGACCCATTCTTAGCATCACTGTCGAAAACATTTTCAACTCACCCAATACATAATTAAGCTGGTGTTAAAAACTTTCCCAAATTTTAATTTCAACAAAATTTATTTTTAGTTTACGAATAACACTACACATATTATTCTACAACACTAATAACCTAACAGATAACACAAAAGAATTTAAATAAATTGGAATGAACATTCCCAAGTAATAATCCAATACAGTAATCCCAACAATAACAAAAGTATTAAAATGACACGAGTACAAGACTTTTTGACTCCGATAGAAAAGAGATAACTGAATTCCTTTGGGCGACATGCCCTAACTAAAAGAACACTACATAATGTGAATCAAATGAAGGTAGGCGTCTAAGCAATACTCCATAGCTCCATAGCTCGTCATAATCCTCTAAGGTTGGCGTCCCTGCTGCTGGACACCTGATATAGAAGGTACAATAGAAAAGAGAATATGCAAGGAAACGGGTCAGAGCCCTATGTGAAAAATGATTTTGAAAACAACAAGTATTTAACAAGTGCAATAAAGCATTTATTATGTACATGTTAGTATCCAGACTCTCACTTGATATTCTCACCTCTCATCTAGAGTGCACGCTTATCATTTCCTATTAACTTCCTAGTTAATGGTTCCTCCTAACTAGTTTCCATAATATGATTCCATCCCATATCATAACCCTGTATGTCCCATACCATACGTAGTACAATCATTCATATATGTTTCTCATTAATATGAATTAATCTTTTCAAATCTATAAGAATAAATCTTAATTCAATGTTTTTCTCTATTCACTGTCATCTACAGTTATTACACAGAAAATTGATCTAACCACTATATATACATTCATTTAATTCATTATATATATATACATATATAATACGACACCTCGAGACACAGCTGCGGTGCATGCATTACTCTGCTATCACGTCCCAGTATCGCTGGTCGCCGAATAGGGGACTAAAGGTTCGGTAAGGATTCCTCGAACCACAAACAACAATACAACAATTTGGAGGAGAACATAGTTCTCGTATCCATGGGTCATGCACATACCTACATTCCCATAGTCAGTGGACTTATCAACTCCCCGATAGGTCTTTCATAGACCTATGTTCTCGAGCGACAAATTAAAGATCCCATGGATTCATCAGGATATGACTGCCCTCACGCGTAAACCTCCCATCGATAGCAAGTAAGCTAGGTATGTCATACACATAAATTATCAATCAATCAAATAGGCATTATCATCTACCTATATACATATAATATTAACAAGGTAATCACACTACCCTAAGGTAGTTCTCATACGTAGCATTATATCTCTTAAATCCTAGCATTAAAATATTATGACTTTACTTCCTTAATTTAATGATTCACGAGTCTCACTTATTACTCAAGGTTTAAATAGGTTTTTCATCAATATATATATTCAGAAAGAAATCACTAATATACTACTGGTCTGTATAATTTTATCTCCCGAATTACTACGAATTAAACTCTCCCTTAATTAGGGTTACAACCGATAATTTCTAATCTCTTATAAACACATCTTCTTTCACCTAGGATTGAACCCTCTTGTAAAACTTAGGATTACCAGGTGATTTATTAAACTTCCCCTTCTGTACCTATCCTTAATCCTCATGCATACAAATTAGAATCCAACACATGAATCTAGCAACCAAAATTTCTTTCAATTTAATTATCATAATTCTAATAAATTAAATCCCAATCACATTAATTCGATTCTTATCTAGGGCTTACTGATCTTCCCTAAGTCCCATTATATCCAATTAATAATCACCAAAGATTTATAAAAGGTTTGGGATAAGAACACGCATTAAAAAGAAACAACATCATGAATTCTGGGGAGGTCGATCGATCGAAGGTAGGGGGTCGATCGATCGATCGCCCAGATATCAACCCAGTTTTCTGCATTTCTTCTATTACGGCTTTCATCACTTTTGATCAATGAAACCTTAATATTAAAAATCCAAATTCCTTATAATCCTTACTACATGATATAGAAACATATGTAAATGATTTCTAATGGTCTAAACATCCTAGAATCATCAAGAGTTTGGATTAAAAGCATATTATTATCCTCCTTTTTCCAGAAAATTTTATACATGATATCTTCAAGAACACACCAATGATTCTCAGAATTTCTTCAACAACTTAATGATTATTTCGTGGATTACTATCTACCTACAACATGAGTTTGTTTCCCATATATTTTCATTTTCCAGAAATCAAATAACAACTCTATCTTTGTCTTTCAAACATGAAAAATCTCATTTTTTTATAACTATCCTAACATGGGCAATATACAAACTTAGATTGCAATTATCAAATACTTGCCTCTAATGAAGGTCTGATCCTTTGGGGTTGTATTTCACAGGTGGTTCTCCCTTTCTCCGGTCCACTTTCGGTGGTGGTTGGTGGTTGGTGGTAGTGACCCTTGGGTCCTTGGTTCTCCTCCTTTCCAAGCAAGCTTCTCTTCTCCCAAGCAACCTTTCACTCTCTCTCACAAGGTGACCTTTCAATTTTGTGTAGAAGAGATGAATGAACCCACGTACAACTAATCTCCAAATATTTATAATAAGATAAAATCCGAAATAACTATTCACCCCCTTGTAAAAATGACCAAAATGCCCTTTTTGGTTGTCTCTTCATTTCCAAATAACCCGAGACCCAAAACCAACATCCAAATAGACTTTTCTGACTATTTCAACCCTTCTGGACGCAACGATGCACTCGAAATGACTATAAGGTTGATGTGAAAATAAGTTTCCTTTTTAATTTAACAAATTTGCTCCGACACGTCCCATACTGCGTCCGACTAAAAATTCAAATTACTGAATTAATATCACACATCCATATCAATATCATCACATTCATATATTAACTAAATATCTTTAAGTAATATACAGAATCATTCATTTTAATATCCACAATTCGGATAAAACCCAAATGAATTAATTTAAAATAAATTCCAATTAATCTATTAATTTAAAATATAACACTTTTTAAAAGTCATTAAAATTATGGGGTATTACAACGCCCTGGTCCGAATTTATGGGTTACGCATAGTCAACTCGGTCCGACCCGAGCATTAGGTGTGAAGTGTAATGAAACAACCTATATAATGTTGTTAGTCCAATTTTATTTTAATTAACGTTTCACTTATATAGTATGCGATTCTAGTTTCAAAATAAACTATGTGAGGACCCACGGGGAGCACCCCGAAGTCCAAGCTTACAAAGCTACTAACGTAAAATAAAGAAAGTACTTACTTGTATAACGCTCTCAAAATATGAAATCGCTCCCCACATGCCGTAACAAAGTGAGGGTGTGAGCTGATACTCAGTGGAAAATATACAATTGTAGTATAGAATCGAACGACAAAAATGAGACTCAACACGTTATGCCGATGTGCACATGCAACTACATTGTATACATATATATACATACATATACCCACACTAAATGCATGAAATGGTTTTACTTCAGAAAACCTTATTATCCAGATTAATTTACCTTAATCTTATAAAAGACGTCCTTTTTACTCATTTTAGCATTTTGTGCTTTATTTAACAAACACGGTTCAACACTTGAAACTAGTACATTTGATTTTCCCGAAAACATTCCTTTACCGAATTCACCCTTTTTATTTTATCAAACACACTTTAGCATTTTCGTTGAAACTTATCCTTCCACACACGCGACATCATGTTAGAAAATACTTATTTAATTTTTGATAACCTTTTACAAAAAATTCTCGTGTTAACTATTGGTTTAACCGTTTAGGTTGCTTAATCATCCATATACCCACTTACTTTAACCTTTTTCCCTTACCTTATGGAAATTAATCAATTTCACATTTACTTGTCCATTACCGGAAGAATTATTAATTCATTCAAGTTAGATTTTATTAACACATTTTATCACACAACCCATTTCTTGACATGTTCCTTATTTCTTTATCTTTTCTCGGAATCTTCCAATATCGCATATGTTAACGGGCTCTACACCATCGACTATGTGCACCATATCCTCTGACCAGTGGTTTTTGGTTTTTCACCCTAGGGCTCCGGGCCCTTCTTAATTATCCCGGTGTCATCCGAGTTTCTTTTTATGTGTTTTACAATTTTGTAAATGTCCAAATTATTCCTTCTTTCCTTTACCCGACCAAAGCCAAAACCCAGGGTTTTACCTCAACTTGTGTTACACTTTGAAATTATCATTTCAATTCCTTTACACTTTAATCTTGCTTTTATTCAAAAAATCATATTTATTTAGGACCACTTTGTGTAACACCTTTTTCAACATTTTTATTTCATAAAAATGTTCCACTTTAAGTAAAATTAACATTTTACCCATTTGTTTCCAAAATCACCTTTTATTCCATTTCCACAAGTGTTAATTTCCTACAAAACACTATTAAGTTACCCACCCTAACTTATTAAGTGTTTTAACACCTTAACTCCCTTTTTAGCCTTGGAGTAATATTCTTCTTAATTGGAAACACCTTTACCTCCTTAATCCTTTTTTTTTTTAATTTCATAGGTCTTAATCTTCTACAACATTACTAAACTATACACAATATTTTTTCAAGGAAATAGGAGAATTTATTCAAAATTAGGTAGAAAAGACCATCCTAGATGGCTTAAATAGAGAGGATAGATGTCTTTAAAAGAAGACATATATACAAATAATATGTTGATAATGAATTAACTAGATTTTCTAATTGAGCGTAAACCTAAAAGATCCATTTTAAAATTTCCTCTTGCAAGTCTTGGCAGGTCCAAAAATGAGTTAAAGGATCTAAAATTTCTGAAGAATATTGTTTGATGAGCCAAATGAGTGGTAGGATTGTTTTATTCTCTGATGCACAAGTGAATTTAAGCTTTGATTTGAAGATATGCTTTCTTGATAATATTGGATATACTAATTAAAGACCAAGGAGGGTGATGGGAAGAGCCTGTAAAAATGCCAAAAATGATTTTAGATTCTATTTCAATCACAACATTTAAGATATTATGAGAAATACAAAATTTTAAACCATGAAGTAAAGCATTGCAACTGGACATTGAGATGTCACAATATCCTTCAAAAGAAGAGACATATTGGATTATATGACCCTTACTGTCTATGATTATGCTACCTAATCCTGAAAGATTAGAGGTTTTTGATCTATAACCCTCTATATTGAGTTTAAAGTAGCCTTACTGAGGAGGATTCCATCTGACTAGATGGAAAGATTGAGGTGTGGGAGCTTGAATCTTGATATTGAATGATTGCAATAGAAAATCATTATTGGAACTAGGATATTTGAATTTCTTAGCCAAAAAAGCTAAAGATTTCAGATTAGAGGCCATAGAAATGATTTGATTGCTGCAAATCTGTTTTCCTTCATGGATGTGTTGATTTATGTTTAACCATATACTCCAGATGACCACAACAGGAATGATCTCACATAAGAATGATAAGAAGTCCAGCTTATGTTTTGTCATCCACCAATCCATAAGAATAGAGTTGAGGGAGTTGAAATTAAGTTTGATACCAATTAAGTTACCAAAGTAATTCCAGACTACAACATCAATAGAACCTTTAATGAAAAGGTGATTCATATCTTCTACATGATTAAAGTAGCGCCCACACTGGGACGCTAATCTAATTCCCATTCTTTGGATATTTTTGTCCACAGGAACAATATTATGGAGGCATTTCCAAATGAACCAAGCTATTTTGGGAGGAACTTTCATGTTAGCATTAGATTTGAAGACGAAAGAAGAGAAATGGATAGATCTAAGGGAGTTCCAAGTAGATTTATATGTGAATAAACTAGTAGAGGTAGGAGTCCACATTGGAGAGCCTTCTATATCAGTAATTAGGTTATTGGACTCATCTTTGATCTTTAAAATCTTCATATAAGTTGATGAGCCACTTGATTTTAAGCAGTTTTTATATTTTTTCTCTAAGAAGTCAGTCGATAAATATGATTGAGATTTAATGTTCCACCAATCCTTCATAGAAGCCACCTTAATGATGTCTTTAAGAGATTTAAACCCCATACCAAATTCTTCAAGAGGGAAATAAAGATGATCCCATTTAATCCAGTGCTTTCTATTTCCAAATTCTAGAGAATTGCCTCATAAGAAGTCACTGAATAGTTTTTTGATGAGATTTAGAGTCCTCATAGGGGGATGAGATGAAGCAAGAACATATAGAGGGATAGAGGAGAACACTAATTGAATAAGAGTTCTTCTACCTACAAAGGAAAGAAATTTTCTTTTCCATCTAGAAATTGTGGCTTTAATTTTGAGGATAAAATCTTCAAAGTAACCATGTTTATCTCTCATATAGAATATAGGACAACTAAGATAAATGAGAGGTAAACTTTTAGATTTAAGATGAAGGATATTAGAGATGGATCTGCTCCTGCTTCTGGGAACTTTATCATGAATATTGAACTTCCTTTTCTCAAAGTTGATAATTTGACTTGAGGCTTCTTCATATTGTTTCAAGAATTTTAGTAAGTTCTTAAGACTTTTAACTGCACTATTACAAAATATGATTGAGTAATCTGTAAAATTGATATTTCTAATAAGAGGGCATCCTTGATGGTGAGAATAAGGTTTAATTGAGTCATTCGACATAATATTGTGGATGGCTCTATTTAACACTTCAATTACAATGACAAAGAGGCTGGGAGATAAAGGATCTCCTTGAGTAAGACCTGAGAAGGATTTGAAGAAGCCTAAACTTTGACCATTTACGATGACAGAAAACTAATTGTTAGATAAACGCCTCCATATCCTGTCAATCCACTATTCAGAGAAGCCAAAAGACTTAAGGGTCTTGATTAAAAAGAACCAATTAACCCTATTAGGACTTGGACATATCTAGTTTATTGATGACATTTGATCCATGAAATTCCCCCAAGCAGGCCCATCATCTCTTGGCACATATATTCGTTCCTATAGAGGTTTGATAAAATTTTATCAAAATTAATAATCCTTCGAAAGTCTTCAATTTTGATAAAATTTCGTTCCTATAGAGGTTTGGATTCTCTTGTTCCAATATTGTTGAGAATCTTGTGATTTTGTGATTAATTTTTATTTTTGCTATCAATTGAAGAAGATTTGTTAACAACAATAAATTTTGATGATTTGATTGATAGTTTTGCATCGAAAAATGCGAGAACACATTTTCTTTAAAAAAAATTAATATAAAGGGCCCCAAATTAATTGTTCGCCTACTGCTCCTAAAATTTCAGAGCCGTCCCTGTCTGCTAGCCACAACTCTTCAATTATGTGAGGTTGGTCCTTAGGGTTAACTTCTAAGTCTGATAAAGCCAGACTGTCATGGAGGGAGTGATGTTTGAACTTAGGGATATCAGTCCCTTTTGGAGATAACATGAGATATTCTATTCCCTTAACTTCTGCTTCATCAATATCTCCAGCTTGAATTCCATCAATGTATGCTTGAATCTTATGCACAACATTTTGGTTTAACCTGGCCACATTGGAATTTACTGTATTACCGATGGTGTTGGTATGGATGAAAGCGTTTGAGGTTCAGAAGAATCTTTAAGATAGTTTGGATCAAGAGATTGGGTTGGAAGGATTGGAGATAGATGATAGGTTAGGTTTAATGGGAGTTTGTGTGTTTCTTTTTGAGGGATTTGGGATTGGAATTTGGAAGTTGATGGACTGCTGGTTGTTATGATAATGTTATTAGGATAGGTTGACGGTGGAGGTAACTTTAATCGGTCTGACTGTTTGGTTTTGGAAGAGCTTGGGTTACTGTTTGGTTTTGGCTGATTTTTTGGAGGTTGGGGATGAATAAAGGTATTTTGGGGAGGAAATTTGTTTAGAATAGTTTTTTGAGGATTTTGTATGGTTTTGGTGTTGAATTTTTGGATGTTTTGGATTATTGTATTGGTTGTTTGCATCAATAGACATTTCGAATTATCGTGACCAAGTTTATAACATTCAGTGCAATAAGATGAGATTTTTTCATACAAAAGTTTTTGCCAAAAACCTTCTTCCCCACATCCTATCCAGACCCTATCAGGTTTATTTTTAAGGAGGTTCACTTATAAACAAACCCTTGCTGTACTGGGACGGTTTAAGGTTGCTGTAGGGGAGTCTACACTCAATGGGTTGTCAACCACCTGTGCAATAGAGTATAGGGTTGATTTCGAAAAGAAATGGATAGGTAGAGATGGGAAGGAGATCCATACTGGTGATATGTGGCTTTCCCTTTCAGGCTTGAAGTCAGGATTCCATTTAAAAGTCCTCATTGGATAACGACCGATATTCCATTGATTCCTCATCCAGAATCTGGTAAAATCTTCTTCCACTAATATTATGATAAGTCTGTGCTTTTGATCAAGAAGGCTTATTTAGAAATCTCGCTTTAAAACCCTAGAATGAAAAGCTTTGCGAATATCATCGAGGCAAGGGCGACCATGGGAAAACTTATCCATAATAGAATACTTGAATGGAGATGTATGTTTTTGAATATCTTCATGCGAGAACTTGATTTTTGGTTCACCTTTATATGTTGAGATCTGGATCAAAGAGAGTTCTTATGGTGAAGAAGAGTTTTTGACAACTGAAGAGAATGATTTGTTAACAGAAGTTGTGGGATCCGGGGGTTTTGGGTTGAGATTAGAGGTGGACGTAAGGTCTTCCATGCAACCCTAGTAGGGTTATTAGCGACGAGAGAGAGAGAGAGAGAGAGAGAGAGAGAGAGAGAGAGAGAGAGAGAGAGAGAGATGTTCTCCAAAACTCCTAAATTATACACATTAACTTTTCCATATTTATCCATTAACACTTATTCAACACCTTTATTACAATTTCCCAAACCTCACATTTCTTTAGTTCCTTTATTCAAGAAATACATTTACATTTGACTACCTTAATAAGAAAATATCATTTCCTTTATTTTACATGTAGTCTTACAACTTTGTACTTATCATATTTTTAACCCCTTTTTCACACACTTTAAAGACAAGAATTTATAATTTTCTTATTTCATGTTTAAACCCAACAAAATCTTCTTTAAACTTTTTTATATGCTTAGTGCGAGAATACTACAAGTTTATATGCATGAGGAGATGGACTTTAGACCTAAAAATCCAATTAAATGGTTAAACACATTTTTCATTCTAGAAATTCATAATACTTGCAAAAATACATTTTCAAGGTATAAAAGACATTTAATTTCTTCAAACTCAATAAATATCTATTTTTCATAAATTCTTCATTTTTGCAAGAAACATTATTCACCAATGTTTACCAAAATAAATACTTATTTCCAAACATTTTATTTCATAAAATGCTTAACATCAATCTTTCTAGAAAATATACCATTTTTATAAAATACCAGCTTTTAATATTCCAAAACCTTAAGATATTTATTCAATCTTTATTTTCAACAAAATAACATTTTTCCAGCATTTTTATTTCATAAAAATATTATTAATTCTACACATCAATTTTATCATTCATTCACATCCACCCTACTCATGTAATCAAATCACAAGACTACAAATATGCAAAAATAGAGTCTTATACTAAGGGTGTAGGAGGAGCAACCCCCACCTCCAAAGGTGGCCTCAAGGGGCTACCAAATACACCTCCCAAAAGTCGTCCAAATGTTCTCCATTCAAGTTTCCAAGCAAGACCCACTTCAAACTCCATAAAAATACATCTTCATCTTCTCCAAAAACCCCCAACACTTCTCCAAAGTTCGTAGATCTTCTTCTACCATGGTGGAAATGGGTGTATATGGTTCAACTATGGTGGAATGTACCATAAAATGATGTTTTGTGGTTTTAGTATGGTGGAGGAGTCGTGGTTATTGGTGGGATGAGGTGGAAGACCACCCATCTCTCTCTTCCTCTTTCTTCTTCCATTTCCCTACTAATAACCCCAAATAAACCAAACGTTCCCTTATAAAACCCTTCCAAAGGCCAAAAATTCCATTTTACCCCTTTTGGGATAATCTGAGCTCAAAAGCTCAAAGATCCAATGGCCAAAATCGTGATAATGGATAAGGGCAAGATGGAATAAACAATTTCGATTTACGTCATTCGAACAACAAGCCTAAGTCATTTGAATGACTTCTCAATCTTGTTTGAAGTCTGGATCGCACGACCCTTCGAGCGACCTACCACTGTAAAGCAGTGGCATGTTGATTGAAGCCCTGCATCTCGCAAGATCTATCTCTCTTCTAATGACGCTGGGATGCCGTTCGAACGACCCCTTACAGTCGTTCAAAAGACCCTTAATATTTTCCATTCTTTTATTTTCCTCAATTTTAAATCCACAATTTCCCTATAATTATCATTAGTCCTCATTCCAACATAATTTATACAAATCTTAATGGTAATTTAAACTCTGAAAACAAACTCTTTGATGAAACTCCTTTTTAAAAATCTTAAAACATAATATGTGTATAAAACTGATTTGGTTAGATGTTAGACTTCGTAGCCTGATTACCTTAGGTTTTAAATAAAAAACTATACTAGTTCTTTGTATTGAAACCAAACCATACAAGATATTAAGAACTAAAATAGTAAGTTGACACGATAATTTTTAAAATGGTAAATCCTCAATTTGAGGAAACATGCGCACTGTCCTCTACGTCACAACTAAGAAAATCCACTATAAAAAATTGTATAAGAGTTACAAGCACATAAAAATACAACACAAGATCCTAGGCTAAAGAACATAAATATATCTAAATGAGCAAAAACCTCCTCCACGGTATTTTTATTCTCGATTTGATCTCTCTGACAGTTTCTTTGCTTTAACTCCTTGATCTTTTATTTGATGGACTCAATCAACACAAAATCTCTTTAAGGAACCACACTTTTACTAGGTGTTCATGTGAGAGTGTTGGTGATTGTGAAGTGCAGACAAATGCAATATGAAAATCATTTCTCTCAAAAAATTTATATAGATAGTCCTACGAATCACAAATTTCTATATGAGATGTAGAGTCACTTTTCAAGAAAATTAGACTTCTTGTTTGACAAATAATTTCAGATCTGAAGTAAATCTTTCAAGAAAAAGATCTAATGTTTGGAACACTTTATTTATACAGAGAACCAGTTTCACAAATAGTAAAACCTAATTTTAGAAATATTTTTTTTAGATCTCAAATATGGATTGATTTGAAGTCTCTTTTTTAAGAAAAATGAAAATAGAGAATGTATATTTAAAAATATAAAAATATAGAACCAAATCCAAACAAGAGAAGGTATATAAACCTTAGATATGCGTGAAACTGTATCTCAACCTATTTCTCACAATTTCTATTAAAAAATGTGAGATCTACAACGAGATTAGGGTTCCTAAGAGAGATAAAGTGTGAAGAGTTTTCTTCAGACTTATAAACTACCAAACCCTAAAGAAAACCTAATGATACTAACACTCAAGGATTGTTTTCTGATCTGATTTAACTACTAATGTGTTTGGGTTGGTATTTTGGGAGAAAACGTAAGAATTTTCTATTTCAGAACTCTTGTTTTCTCTCTCTCTATCTCTAACCTTTGTCTTTTCTCTCTTTACTCTCTCTTCTCTCTATTTTTCTCTCTCAAATGGACGAACTCTCAAAAAGTTCTAAAATGCCTCAGCTGTTTGTTTTATTTGTACTAAATGAGGAGCCTTCTAGATGTTTAAAGAAAATGGGTGGTTGGGATGAAAATGTTTATTTGAATTCTAATCTAATGGTTGTAAATAGATCGCACAACCGCTCATAGCTATTGGTCATTTCTACTCTCACTTGGATTCACTCAGATGACATGAAGTACATAGATTAGATTTGATCCAACGATTAACAAACGCCCTCAATAATGTGAGATATAAGAAACACAAAGATAACAAACCAGAAGCCAACACGTGTAACAATTTTAACCGTTGTAAGACGCGCATTTTAGATTTTATATAGTCCAATTTGCTACTCAAATGTCTCTACTGATTTTATATTCTACAATGAGAAGTTTATTAGGAAGAAAAATAATTCTATTTTAACCCACAACATTTTAAAACCTTGATTTTAAATATTTAAAAAATCATTTTAAATGTTTAATAACGTTTAAAAAATTCCTAAAAATATTTTAACACATATACACACACCTACACTATAATATGCATGAATTGTGTCCTAGAGTGTGTTTAGTGCGTTAAATTACTTCCCTTTATGGCAGTGAGGATGTATTGGACATGATCAATCATTGGTGAAGCTTTGCCATACCATGGAGAAGATGCTAAAAAAGAATTTATCATATTTTGTCTTCATATCCAAACTTGTTGGAACTCCTATATGGTATAGACTCAAGTAAGTCAATCATATAGTGTGTTCTCAGAGAGTTGACCAAGGTCAAACGGGGCTCGAAAACGTCCGATGGCCTTTTGAAGTAAAAAGGGTTGTTCTTGCGAATCGTGAGGCCTATTCGTGTACGTCATGGATCGTTGTAAAGGGGGATCAGGTACCTATGAGGTTTTATTAGGCTTCGCTAAGGTTGTAAACCAAAGTCAAATGGGTCCTAAAAGTTCCCTAACGACCTTCATATTAGTACTCGAAATATAAATAATCGTTCGTACGAACCATGAGGCTGATTCGTGCATAGAACGGGATGTTAGAAAGGGGATTCATAGCCCATAAAGGTTTTATTGATCTTTTCTCGGGTTGGAGAGTTGATCAGAGTCAAACAGGGGACTGGGAGCACCCGGTGGCATTTAGATCAGTAATCGAGAAGGAACTAGGGTTTAGGGAGGGAGGACGAGTGCTATGGACCTAAGAAGGTACCTGGGTGGTAGTAGGATGGGGTGTCTACAATATAATCGGGCTCGATGTCAAACTCGTCATATAAAAAAGGTGTTACCTCCTTCAGATTTTAAATTAATGCCCTCATCTGTTTTCTTCTCTTTGGAGGAAAACATGTTAGGCTAATGAGTTTGTAAGTTACCTACAAGCTTTTCATGTTTTATAGAGCCTAAAGTACGTAGGGAATTCAAAATAGTCACTTTTTGAATTAAATCATTCAAAAAACAACCTTAAGATTTTCTCGATTATTCGGTTTTCGGGTATTTTCTCTCCCAAGTTAAAAGACAAGTTAATTATGTCGGACAATCCAACGTAAAACTCATCAAAGGTCTCATTTTTCAACATCTTAATGGTTTCAAACTGAGTGGTGAGGTTTTGGAGTTTGGAAGCCTTAACAACACTAGTTCCTTTATAGGTGAGTTGGACTATGTCCAAAGTCTTGTTTGAGGTCTCACAAGTCAGAAAATGAAGTAATTTCTACAATGTGACATAATAAAATATAGCATTTAAACCTCAAAAGTTATAATTTGCTAACCTATTCTCAGCCTCACTCCATGATTCTACAGGTTTGGTCATCTTACTTTCCCCAACTAAGGTAGTAGGTGGAGTCCAACCATTAAGTATTTCTTGACATACCCTCTCATCTATAGCCTTAAGTGCTAATTTCATAAGCATTTTCCAATATACGTCATTTGACCCATTAAACATCAGGTCTAAAGACCATCAAATATGCTAAAATTCATTCCTAACAACATGAGATCTAATCATAAAAACTTATAGTACTAGCCCACTAAAAAATAATGATCGCACGATAAATTAGTGTAACCCATTATGACACCAAATTGAGGAAACAATCTTTAATGGGATGGTTCAAATATTACACAAACCAATTTTATATGGAGATTTTCAAATTAACTTTTCCTTAAACAAAATTAAGAGTAAACTACCCTAGCAGTCTCTTACCTTTCCATTAGTCTCAATTTAGTCCCATACCTTTTTATTGTCTCAATTTAGTCCCTCACCTTTCAAATTGGTTCAATTTCATCCCTTTCCTTTTTTTGTTTCAATTTCATCCTCAACCTTTCATTTTGTCTCAATTTAGTCCATCTATTAACTATTTTTTATACAATTGACTATTTTACCCCTCTTTATTGAAAAATAATAAAATGAATGTCATAAAATTTGAAAAATAAGCTATTTTATTATTATTTTAGGATAAAAAATAGTTTTTTATCGAGAATAAATTTTTTTATTTATTTTTATCACAGTTGTTTTTAATTTAAAAAAAACTCGAATAATTATTTTAATAGTGAACATAGTTTTTTTATTTATAAAAAACTCCATTTTTAATTTTATGTTTTAGATTCACCATTGATTAATGCCGCTAACGCGGACCCACATCACAAGAAAACTTTTATTTATCAATTACATTACATTGATTAGGGAAAAATTGACGTCTTAGATTCACGATTGGGTAGTTCGCTGGATTGAACCCACATTCATTAAAATAAGGGACTTGAGAATAAGTCACTGCAGTCAAGCCCCTTGTTTTAATGAATATGGGTCCGATCCAACGAACTAACTAATAGCGAATCTAAGACATCAACCCCCCCCCCCCCCCCCCCCCAATTTATGTAATAAAATTGATAAATAATTTTTTTTCTATGACGTGGATCCACACCAGAGGTACTAATCAATTGTGAATCTAAAACATCAAATTTTACTTTTTTAATTAAAATTAAAAAAAAGTTTTTATAAATAAAATAAAAGCTATGTTGACTATTAAAATTATTATTCGAGATTATTTTTTTTTTGAAAAATTAAAAACAACTGAGATAGAATAAAAATAAAAACGATTTTTTTTATTATTCTCGGATAAAAAAAGTAGTTTTTATCCCCAAATAATAACAAAATAACCTATTTTTCAAATTTTATAACATTCATTATATTATTTTTCAATAAAGAGGGGTAAAATAGTCAATTGTATAAAAAATAGTTAATAGATGGACTAAATTGAGACAAAATGAAAGGTTGAGGATGAAATTGAAACTAATAAAAGGACATGGACGGAATTGAACCAATTTGAAAGGTGGGGGACTAAATTGAGACAATAAAAAGGTAAGGGACTAAATTGAAACCAATAGAAAGGTAAGGGACTGCTAGGGTACTTTACTCCAAAATTAACCAGAAGTTAAATGTTACACCAATTAAAAGATTAGTGATTAAACCATTTTTATCTTAAACCTAAGCATGCATCTAGGTGAGTATTACAATATAAAATAAATTAATCACAATGACCAAAGTACGAGGAAAACCCAAATGAGAAAAACCTTGGATGACACAACCACATAAAGTCCACTAAGTACATAATTATAAAAGGACATGACAGAAGATTTATACACAGTCTCGGCTCCCTCGCAAGCCTTGGCACACTTCATTCCTTAAGCTTCTGGTCAGTGACACACACGAGTCCACCCGCGAAGATGCTAGAATGTGTGAGTCCACACACGCCTTGGAATCCACCGATAAGGCTTAGAAATCGTCACGCACACAGAGTTCATCGTATATAAACCAACAAGCATGAAATCTTCTAAAAGAAACAGTTCTCAATAGTGTATAGAGAATAAACAATGGTGCCAAAATAGTCTCTCAAAGCATATAATGATGAATCTTGTATCTTAAACTAATTGGGTATTAAAAAGGGTTTGTGTTTTGGAAAAATTAATCATAAATGATTAAGAAAAACATAGTGGAATTTTTGGAAGAGTTTAAGCATACAAATGGATGGGAAAGTCATTTTCATAACTGTTGCTCCCCACTACTTAAAAGGGAGGGAAAACTGAGATCATGAGGGTACTAGGAGACATGGAAAAAACAACTATTTTTTTAAAAACGCATCGGGTCATTCGAACGACATGAGACATCATTCGAATGAAATACCCTTTCTCATTAGAATAGGTATTTAACAAGAGTTCAAACTAGATTCTATATAGGGCAAGCCTTTCTATAATTTACCTCATTAGAAGGTTATTCAAACGAGGGTACCAGTTTCATTGGAATGTCCTAAAATGCATTATCTAACGAGATTCTAGAAAGGAGATATAAATGAGTCCTTAAAAGTTAACATAACTTGTTTGAACTATGTACCTATTCTCATTCGATCAACTTTAATGGGATATCCGATGAGAAAATAACAAAGGCTAAGATTGACTCATTTGATCCAGATTCTAGCGATACCCAAAAAGACTTGTAAAAAATTTCTAAAAATATTTTATAATTAATTTAAAACACACTAATACCCAATAATAAAATATACAAGGCTCAATATAAAATATGATTTCATACCCGATAAATATTTGGAACGTTGATGATGAAACATGGCACGGAACATTGCATGATGATATGTTCTCTTTAGCCTGCTACGTCTTCAAAAATCGCGTCATAGGCTTAAAAGACTAATAACTCAAGTCATAATCTATGAATTAAAATGGTTTTTCTAGAATTAATCCAGTAGATACAAATTGACTCAATTGTAAATTTATCCTTACATAAACATTGCAAAACATATAAACATAAAAAAAAAAGATTATCCAATATAAGAGATTAGATGTAGGAACTAACGAATATGAGAATGATAGAATACACAAAAATAAAGGATACTAAATGAAATACTCATGATTAATCATATGACTTATCTCATATCTTAAAGCTAACTAGGTTCATTTTCTGTGACTCAAAAGGGGTACGAGGACAAGTGCCACAATGTATAAATTTAAAGGAATGAAGATGTTGTCCTACCTAAAAAAGGTCCAAGGACTGGCTCATAACCTAGAAGCTTTCATGGTCATTGACATACACATGAATGAAAACATCAAAGTTGATTATCTAGCTAGACTAACATCCTTAGAGCAAGGAAACTCCTAAAGTAATTCCTTAGTTGACCCAACCTCGAGCTTAGAGAAATCATGGAATTACACCTAAAGACCTTGTGTCAATCTAGATGTACAAATTCATCTATTACATTATGTAAGAGACCCTCTTTTAGAGAAGTAAAAGGGAAAGAAAGTAAAAAAAATCCTACAAATATATCCTCTATAATGGGATAATGTATCGAAGGGTATACATCGATCAATATTGATGTGTTGGTACCCCAATAAAGGTAAATTACTTTAGAGGGTTGCAAGAAGTAGTGTGTGGAGAACACCCACGAAAGCGTAGATTAGCTCAACAAGTGCTACACTATGGATATAATTGGTCAATGAGCAATAAACCTCATTAACGAACTGATAAACAAAATCTCTCCCATCGTCATTTGTGGGGAATAGTCTTCATAGGTCCTTTTTATTCTATGAGGGTCATGAAAGTTCATCTTTATGGAAATTTAAGCCTTAAAAAATTGGGCGGAGGACGAACCCCTTGCTTGGATCACTGATCAGAAGGTCCATTAATTCATGTGGAAGATCATCATTGTAAGGTATGGATTATTGTATGCGATCTTCATCGACAATGGAAAATAGTTCGAGAATATAAGGATTGATGTTATATGTGATCAGCTCAGAGTTAAATATTTTTTCTTGTCACCAGTGCACCATCAATGCAAAGACTAAGTGGACGTGAAAAAGAAAAGTGTATTGTACGAAAAAAAGACAAAACTTGACATTTCCAATAATCTCTAGGCAAAGAAATTACTTTCGTTGTCTAGGTATAGCAAACAAAAATAAGGAATGGGAAAAGAAACCCTTTTGATCTAGCATACGATACTGAAGTAGTGTCTCTAATTAAACTAGATGTTCGAACCCTCTAGGTATACCACTTCGAACAGTCAGAGATTAAACAGCTCCTGAAAGAAAATCTAGACCTATTTGAAGAAAAAAAGTAGATCTAAGAATATAATCTTCGTAATTAAAGGATGTAACTATTATAATAGAATAGATACGATCCAAGGATTTAGAGCAGGAGACCTAGTTCTCAAGGAAAGCAACATAATCAACCAAGAACATAAACCATGGTAAGTTGAAGACGATTAGGAAGGGACATATGTTGTTACTTGGATAGTAAAATTGGGAACCTAAAACTGAAAGACCATGACGATTGAGTGCTACCTCAATAATCAAATGTTCAGAACCTGAAGATCTAATACGAGTGATTGACACTCCAAATCACTACATTGTAAGTATGTGTTTCCAATTTTAGTTGGTTCAATTTCCTAGGTACTTTCTTCATATTTGTTATCACCGATTATTAATAAAATACATGTTCTCTAATATAGTATGTCAAATGCGAGTTTATTTTTATCCACTAACTTGTTCGGTAGTACTTAAAGAAATTTGTGGGAAATTGCCTGGATGGTCAACACTACACCAAAACATGGTAGTTGTCATGGTCATAGACCTTGACAAGTCGAACATGTCACAGTAAAAAAATGTGACATAAATGGTGGTGACAACTGGTTACGTCACGGACTTATCATAGTCAAAGTCTTTGACAAGGTTTCCTTTGTCATGGAATTTCCCTATGACAAGTTCTTGACAAGTTTATCTCATCACGGTCAAAGTCCGTGATAGAACAAGGCAGCAAGAAAAAAAATTGTTGGGCAGTATGGCCACTAGCATTGCCTAATAGTATATAATTTGACCATCTAGCCATAAAATTTTACTTCCAAAAAATGTGATACCCCGCCTAATTAAATATCGGGTGATCAATCCTTCATTAAATTAATTCAAAGTGCCCGGTTGGTTCATTATTATCATCACTATCCTAAATTTTTTTTTCCTTATTAACACCCTAATAAATAATTAAGCTAAGTGTCAAAACATTTAATTTTGTTTAATTTAAATTCCATTGTAAAGGCCTTATATGTATAAAACAGTTTATGAATAGTACTAATGATAAATAAAACAAACCATTCAAATGAGTTATGCCAACTAGATTACTCAATCCAAATAAAAATCCAAATAAATATCCACAACTACCGTCAACGTAATAGATAAAACAATCCCAAACAAAACATGATACTGAAATATTAGAAAAGTAGGAAAGCTCTCTCAAGTCTAAACAGAAATCTGGAAATGGGCGACACATGCCCTAACTAAAGAGAACTAAATCAGAAGCTGAGGAGTCAAAGGAAGAATCGTCTACTGCAAGGACCTGCAACTCCCACACAAGCTGCATCATGCCCAATCTAATGGATCTACACCTGACGCCCCTGTGGCTGGGCACCTGTAATATATATATATATATATATATATATATATATATATATATATATATATATATATATATAAGAGAAGGAAAAATGACTGGAAACGGGTCGGAGATCGAGTGTAAAACAACTTTAAAATAGTTTAGCAAGTATTTAAAATTCTTAATAGTTGATATGACACACATGTTAGTACACGGCACTCTCTTGAGAATTCTCACCTCTCATCTAGTGTGCATGTCTATCGTACTACTAAAATGACCCATAAGTCTAACCCAATTCTCCTTGCATAAATTTTGATTCACGAAGTCGTACGTCTATGATTTATTTAAAACACCATCCTTTTAAGGATCATTTAAGTCAAGTATATATTTCTCAATACTATTGGGATGTGTCAAGCTCTTACTATAATGAAAAACATTTATTCAATATTTATCTACTTATACTCACAGTAGAAGAATTTTAGATATAAGTATATATATAAATTACTCATACAATATATATACTAATTGGCACCCCACATAAAATCTATGGTGCTGGCATACTCTATTATCAAAGCCCCATATCTCTCGTACAAAATAGAAATACTAGTTCGGAATCACTCTCGAACTGTATTAACACAATAAACACATAATGGAGGCGAATCATAGTTCCAAGTCACTAAGAGGTCAGCACATACCCGCACATCTCTTAGGACCGTCTGACTATCATTCTGATAGCCTGTACCAAGGAATCTTATGTTCTAGGGCACGAGTCAATATCCCCCATAAAGGTTCCATCGAGATAAGACTGTCCCGATGCGAAAACCTCCGTGATAGGAAGTAGTGCGGGTATGATTATACACAGATAAATATCATTATATATATATATATATACACATGCACTCGGTACTCGGTTATATATATATATATATATATATATATTCCCATTGTTCTTTTAGGTACGCCCACGACCCATAATAATATTCTATCCATACGTGGCACAAATCACCCAAGTCCTACGTATAATTAACCCATTTGTTTTTATTCTCAATTGTCGCCGTTTCATAAGTACTTCTCGTCCCTCGAAGTGTTTTATTTTACTAGATGTAAATTCAGTAGGTGTACCCTCACTAACATACTGGTCTAAGCCTTTCTTGAGTCCCCCCAATATACCTCACTTAACGTACGCACAATTTCTATCTAATTTTATGCACCCGTTATCCCACGGTTACATCTAGTATAAAATTACATTTACCGGAACTTACTTAGACCCTACTGGTCCTTCCCATGTCCCATCATGGTACTTAAATTACATCCAAGGGCTCCTATGCATTTTAATCGAATTAACTGAAAAAGGAAAAATTATACAATTTCCAGGAGGGATCGATTGATCGAACAGTCGATCGATCGATCAAGCAGTTCTTGCCCAGATTCTGCAATTTCATACCTATGGGTTTCTTCCATAAATCTTACCCAAATAGCCATTAGCAAGTCCTAAACTCCCAATCAACCACAAGGAACATTATATAAACAATAATAGACAATTTTTAATTTAAATTTCCTCTTAAATCATCAATAATCATCGTCAACTGAATTAAATTCAAAATATATCTTTAACCCTAGTTTATTTAATTCCTCAAGAAATTCATTGAATAACAGGTTCCTATTTCTTCTGGATATCAATTTCATTTTCACCAATCTAAATTCAACGAGGAATCATCCTAACATGATTTCTATTCTGCAATTTTTAACGATTTGTCCCAATCACCAATTATTTTTTATTGAAACATAAATATTGTCCTCCTACACTAGCATGGGTGTAATATCAACAAAGATTACAACAAGATAGATACTTGCCTCAGATATGAAGTTTTGATTCTCAGGTGTTGACGGGTATGGTTGCATCCCTCGTTTCCCGATCTACGCGTTGGTGGTGAAATTCAGCAAAGGTGCTGTTGGTAAGGTGGTTCTCTCCTTTGAAGTCTTCTCTCTTCTCCCTTCCTTAGCCTCTCCACAACTCTATCATTTCTAATCCTCAAGGACTCTAACTACCATCAGATATACCCCTTCAATTTTCGTCCATAATTAAGCTTTAAAAAGAAAAATTACTAAAATGTCCTCTCGAATTACCGGTTAGGCATAAAAACGTCCTGAGACACAAACTAAACCCCTGGGTATATTTTTCTGACTATCTCGACCCTTTCGAACACATTGACACACTCAAAATGACCATATGAGTGAATTATAATTTAATTACTTTATATTCCATTAATTTAGTCCCGACACGACTCAAGCGCGTTCCGACTTAAATTCTATAATTATCATGTTATTCATTCGCGATAATTTTAATAAATCCAATTCTATGTATTACTTTACTCATTAAGTAATTTCCACTAAATAATTACTAACTCTCATCACGCTAGTAAATATTAATTTTAAATTTCGAATTAATATTAAATAAATTTCATCCCAATTTAATTTAATAAAATCCCCATAATAAAAGCCATAAAAATATGAGGTATTACAAAAAAGAGAAGGTATTTTTTCTTAACAAAATGTAGTATAGAAATTACTTATTTGGTGTTCTTACCATATATCCATGTAGAAATTATCACATAGATACGTCTGGCTGTTGTTGTTATCATAATAATTTACGCTATGGAGGGTGAAAAGTTGACTATACCTGAGCATGTCTTTCATTCTAAGGTCTGAAATCCATCCTGCATCATCATTATGTATTCCCTCTAAAACTAAGTTGGTCCCTTGTCTCGATCATAAAGAACATTAAGCGTAAAGATATCTAACAACAAAAGTAACCATAGTAAATACAATTATGCATCAACAAAACTGGTGATTTATACTATAAAGTTGGAAAAAGATTGAAAAGCAGTTCATTTTCAAGAGAATTTGGTGAGACGTTCTCGTAATTTTCTAGTTTTCATTGAATCCAATTCTTTGGGGTGTGGGCTAAAAATGTTTCCCATTAAAATTGGGAAAATATAATGATGTGTCACATTTTAAACTTGCCTTTAATTATAGTTTATCAAATTCATAATCGTGAATTAGGAATACCTCTTGAGGTCATAACACATAGGTGATATATGTGTAAGCTTAGAGTTGAACTTCTTTCCTAAATCATAGCCCCTAGAATTCCTGCAACATTTTACAATTACAATAGGGATCATCAGTTCTAAAACTAGTTATGAAAAACATATGGAACACCAAACATATCAAGTAATTGTAACATGTTTAAACTACGGGGCATAAATGTCCATCCCCAAACACAAGCACCGAATATTGATGTAACGTTCTGAAGATATATTCTTCAAAAAAATAAAAAACAATATATATATATATATATATATATATATATATATATATATATATATATATATATATATATATATATATATATATATATATAAAAGAAGATGATGATTTCAAAATATAAATAATGAATTAGTTTGACATTATTAAATAATATTCATGATAAATTAACAACGATATTAGAAGAATACAAATCCATATTATAAACCAACCTAAGAAATTTCAAATAATTGGAATCCTTATTACAAATCTAAGAATTATTTCAAATTTGGGTTATCATCCAAAATGGATTGATATTTGATAGGAGCATCAAATTCATCCACGCTCCTGCTTAGACACTTTGTTGTGTATAAGACGATTGATCACGACTCATTGTTGATATGCTCCAAGTAAAACACTTGCTTGACCTTTTGAAAAGCACAAACAAACGACTCATCACTCACATGCTCATTGCCCTTCATCTTAGACAAATCAACCACGATTAAATTGGTACCTGAATTAACTTTACTGGAATTTTTATCCTCAACTCTTACACAATCAGAGTAAAACACAACATTGTAATACACCGTATTTTTATAGATTTTCAAATTATGGGATTTATTAAATTTAATTGAGATAAATTAATTTAATTTTAATCCGGAATGTTGCTTTGAATATTTACTAGCGTGACGAGAGTTAGTAATTATTGGAAATTTGTTATTTGTTGCATATTACTGGATGAGTATAGTAATATATGAGATTTATTTTTATAATGTTGTCAAGAGTGAATTAAATGACTATTTCGGAAATTTAAGTCCGGACGTGCCCGTGTCATGTCAGGACTAATTTTCTTAAATAAAAAGTAAATATTTTATAAGTTGTTCGTATGGTCGTTTCGAGTGTGCCAACGCATCTGGAAGGGTCGAGATAGTCAGAAAAGTATACCCGGGGGTTTAGTTTGGGTCTCGGGGCGTTTTTAGGCCTAATTGGTGCCCTGGGAGGGCATTTTAGTCATTTTACATAAGTGGGTAATTAAACCCACGAATTTCAGCCAACCTATATCAGCCATTAGGTCAGCCTCTTAGGGTTAGAACATTCACAAATCAAGTGACGGCCATTGGAGAAGAGAAGAGAGAGCTCCAAGGCAATCCAAGGCCAAAAAGCCACCGGTTTGCACCGCCACCACCACCGCCGCGTAGATCACGAGTCGAGGAACGCAGCCATACCAAAATCAGCCGTGAATCTGCATACCAAAATCCCAGGCAAGTGTTTAAACTTGCTATTTTCGTTGATGCAATCTTCATGTTAGCTTAGGAATGAATTGTGATAAAAACTATGGAAGAAAACCCCATTTTTATAGGAGAACCCATGTATTATTGATGTATACGTTGATTCTGGAAACCCTTGCCATGTAGAGGTAATAATCCACGAAATTTGGTGATCATAATAAAGAAATATTGGAGAAATATTCATTAGAAATCTGTTTAAGAAAATTCTAGGGTTCTTGATAATTGGACATGATTTTAGGTTGAAAATCCATGTTTAATGATAGTTATACACATGCTTTACGTTATAAACACCTGGTATAATGTTATGATGATGATAGTAGGATTTTTGGGACGATTAGAATGGAAAAACATAGTTTTGGATGAAGAAGTTTGATGAATCCCGTAACTGCATTCTGCAGAATTTTGCCCAGACCTGCTTGATCGATCGATCGAGCCTAGAGCATCGATCGATCGAAGGTTCGATCGATCGAGCCCCAAGCTTCGATCGATCGACCCCTCCTGGCAGACTCCTATTTCCCTTGTTTAATTAGTTAAATTAAGTTTATCGTGAAATAATTTTTGGGAATTCTAAATAAAATGATTTGGGAGACATTGAGGACCAGTAGGGTATATGAAATAATGTTGGAACCTTTAATATTCAACGAGAATGAGATTTATGGGATATTTACCTTAGGTTGTTAGATTTATGAATTTAAAGGGTGAGGTGCGTAAGAGAGCTACGTTGGAATCTAATAAAGTCACTTACTGAATTTCAGATTTGTGAGGATATAGCCCACGAGTGTTAGGTAATAAGTGAGAAAACCCTTTGAGTTAAGGTTAGGAATGAAACCTTCTACGTAATTCTATAAATGTGAAATTAAGGATAAATGGTATAATTACGGGTGATGAGAAGAACCTATATAAATTTGATAAAGTGGTATATTTATATGATTTTGTGTACATATATTATATGCATGTGAAAAATCATACCCACGCTACTTTCTATCCCTGAGGTTTCCGCGCTGGGACAAGTCTTATCTTGATGGGACCTTTATGGGGGATATTGACTTGTACCCTAGAAGACAGATATCCTTGGTACAGGCTATCGATGTGATTGTTCAGACGGTCCTAAGAGACGCCGGTATGTGCCATCCTCTTAGAGACTTGGAATCTATGCTTCGCCTCAATATTGTTTGTGTATTTATGTTAATACAATTCGAGAGTGATTTCGAATGTATTCCCCTTAATATGAGTGATATGGGGCTTTGGATAGTAGAGTATGCACGCACCATAGTTTTATTCGGGGTGCTGTTATATATATATATATTATACGAGTAGTTAATATATATATGAGATTATGAAATTTGAGACTGACTACTGTGATTTGATAAGTAGGACATGGTTGTTGACTCATATTATAAATACTTGTTTTGAGAAAGTATAAAATGTCACGGGTACTTTATAAATTTTTACGAAGTTAAAAATAGAGAACTTTGGCTACAAATTGGAACATCTTTTTAAAGTGAAATCGTGTATTGTAAATCTTACGAGTAATCTAAGATAGGTTAAATCTTTTAGAAAGACTAGTGCGATAATTGATAAAACAAACCGTTGGGAAGATTAGTGCGATAGGTGTGCACATTAGAAGAGAGGTGAGCATTTCTCAAGAGAGTGACGCACTAATATGTTGTTGCATTAGCCTGTATCAATTTAAATACTTGCTAAACGTATTTTAAATCAAACACACTTTCGGGCTCTGACCCGTTTCTTTTTCTCTCTCTCTCTTGTATATATATGTATATTTTTAGGTGCCCAGCCACAGGGGCGTCTTGCTTAGGATCCCTTGAGAAGAACGAGCTGCAGCTTAGGTGGGAGTTGCAGGTCACTTGAGTAGACGGCTTCCGTTATTGACTCCACTCCTAGTACTCTCATTTATTGGGCACGTGTCGCCCCTTTTCATCATTTCATTTGTTGTAGGGACATTTATATTTCAGTTATTTCCAGTATTGTTCTATGGGATTTATTCGGGATGGATTTATGATTTTAGTTTCATATGTTGACATTCGATTGACGAATGTATTATGTTATTGAGTTTATTGTGGTGTGATTCTTAATTGTAGAAATGTTGTTATTAAGTAAATAAATCTTTTCTTTAATTAAAATTTGGAAAGTTTGTTTGAAAATGTTTTTAACACTTAGCTTAATTATTTAGGGTGTTAAATTGGAAAATTTATTTTTATCGACAGTGATGCTGAGAATGAACCAACTGTTTACCTTGATTTAATTTAATAAAGGAGTGATCGCCCGGTATTTAATTAGGCGGGGTGTCACAGGTGGTATCAGAGCATCAGGTTCTAGTGTCCTTAGGATCTGTATGGCTTATTATGCTTTCAGCGTTGCTTTGTTTGTTATAGAGCCCTATGTTTAGGATTGTCGATTCCTTTAACGAGATTTCGTTCTCCTGCTATAATGTGTATGCATTAGTGAATTCTAATTTCGTTCAGATGTGTGCGTGTGCCGAACGATGACGGATGTCAGAAGAAGACCGTTAAGCGTACATCAGGAGGCAGGGCTCAGTTGAGATTAGGAAATATATTCGAGGATGACGACCGTAGTCGAGGTCACCTCCATTATGGCACGAGAAGCCAAGACTTGAAAGGCGACTAAGGTGCAGCAATGATTTTCAAATGCTGTTATAGTCAAATGAGGTACGGGGGTAAACTTACCCAACGTTTTACAAAAATGTGTAAAGACTATCAACGGGAAATTTTAGAAACGCGAAAATTGTATGTGTCTTTACCAAAGGCGGTAAAGTATCCAAAGGCTTAAATGTAGAACGGAGTGTGGCAAACCGAAAGTGAAAATTTAGAGAAAAATTTTCTTGGCTTTCGGGACGAAATTATAATGGTTGGAGACAACCACCAATTTTAGAAGTGGAATGCTATGCCTATAGGAGAACCTGAGGTACAGTGTTGACCATATGTTCCTTCCTTAACTGTTCAGGATGAGAAGCAAATGTGGTTCTGAACTCTTCGAGGGAGGGCATATCAGGGGTCCATTCGTGAATTTGAATCTTAACCATTAGCCAATTTTGTGTTAGAAGATGTAGATACAAGTGGGGGAAACGACTCCAAGTGGAAGACCAACTCGTAATAATAGTTGATAAAACTCGAGGAGGAAATTCTCATGGACGAACGATCCAGAGGTTGACATTGTCATATTGTGTTAGAATAGATGATAACGCTTCTTTGTGGAGGAAGTTAAAGGAATCGAAGAATTTAGTCGAGAATGAGACTGAATGCAACGGTGGTGGTATAGCACCACAGAAGGATGTGGATACACATCAGGAAAACCATTTAAATGCTTCAGACAGTTAAATTCTTACCAAGTGATGGTAAATTCAGTAAGTACTAGTATAGATAGTAACATGATCTTTATGGCCTAAGAAGGCTATGGAACAACCGAGATGGTTAACAGAAATCGAGTCTACTAATGTCCGAGGAAAGAACAATCCTAACCTGGTTAGTAGGACAGGTGATAGGTGAATTATGTGTTGAGGTATTTTATGCGGAGTGAGATCGCTCACGATAATATGTTCCAAAGTAAGTATAAGGGCAAGAATACGGTGCCTAGTAAAAGGCAACGAGTAAAGTAATATTGTTTGGTTTGTGTAGACGTGTTACGTCCGGAAACCATTTGCACAGTCAAGACGATTGTCAAGGTAGAAGTGTATGTTGTATCCTCAGAGGATGAGGCGTGTTTATGTGACACGAGCGAGTCACCATATTTTGATCATTTCTAGATTAGCATGTGAGACGAGTTTAATGCATATAATTAGAAATGTTACCATTGTGTGAATATTTTTCCTTAGTGTAGCGGGATTTTCTTTAGAGCTATCCGCGGAGGATGGGTGAGTATATTAACAGTGTTTTATACTTTATGGAGATTGCTTGTTATAGTGATGCGATACACGAGTATGATTTTATCTTTGTTAAAATGTTATAAAAATGGGTAGTATGATAGTGGGAATTTACTGAGAGGCTATTGGAGTAGTTGCATTGGTGCAACATGTTTCATGTTTGCTTTGGCGAGGCTTACCTGTAAGGAAGTTGGACTCGCACTTATATGATCTATCCTAGAGACTTCGGAGGAGATAGTGGGCTCGAGATATTCGATGCCAATGTATGTATAGACTTTGTTAGTATAATTCCGTATGTATCGGGATTTACCGTTGAGCGAAAAGATTTGACTCAGTATTATGTTTAGCACTCCGGGCTTAGTGACAGGAAGAGTGCATTGTTATATTTAACCTTTAGAGATGTGGGAGTTAATCTTTATACCCCTATTATTAGGGAAAGAAATTTTGAGAATTCCGATTGTATGTATTCGAGGCTTATGGAATGCTATTACCATCAACCAATACGGTAGTGAAATTGGTGAAACGTTCTTTATTAAGCATAATTACGAGAGAATTGGAACTTTTCTGTCAAGAGACGGAATAAAGGGGTACATACCACGGACGGAGGACCTAATGGATTTCGATGACCGAAAAGGCTAGGTAGTAGTGTATCGGGGGGGTTCCTTGTTTGGATTTCGCTTTGCGAGACATCCCACGCATGAAATTAGCGTAAGGTTGGAAATAGGGAGACGTTTGGTCACTATTCCACGAGTTTGGTACCCTGGTCGAAATGGGATCAAGTAATTATGTATGTAAGTTGGAAGTTGAATTTTATTTTAAGGTTATTGGAGCCGGATCTTGTGGTAGGAAAACATTGAAAGTTATCCCCACAAGTTGAGGGGTGGAACTATGATAAGGAGAATTTAAGAATTCTGATTTCTAGGGTGATTGAGAGTACCCGAATATCATAACCGCGTACAGAACACAAAGTGAATAAAAAGTTGGAATGATTCTTAGCATGGATTATCTGGAAAGAACTTTATACTATACATAAGAGATGACCTATAATTATTTTGATGAATAGAGCGTTAGTGATTTACTTTAGTTGTTGTACCTATTTGGGAAAATTATTGTACTTATCTGAGAAAGGTTGAGAATTATTATTCCTCTTTTATTGTCATGGAATTTGAATGCCCTATTCCTTCTATTCCGTTGAATTTAGTTAGTTCTACAGATGAGTAGCACGCCATTCGCTCTCCCAGGGCGGTCGGAGTGTTGCAAAAATGTGGGCATATTGGTTAACTACAGTTAAAATGGTCCGAATCGAAGGGACGTGAAAATAGACGTGTGAAATATATGTTTGTGGGAATAGTATGACGAAGTGGAAGTGATAGAGTGGATTAAACGTCACATGAGGGGCGATAATCCATACATAAGTGTGCAATTAGAATAGCATGCCCTAACTTGATTGGAAGGCTTTGGAAGCCGTTCAAGAATTGGTATTCCTTGAATAGAGTAGAATTTAATGATTATGAAGAACACCCGGAGTGGAGTTGTTATTAGTCAAGTGTGAGAGCGACTTGCGCATACAAAGAGTAAGGATGTTAGTATGGTATAAGAGATCCAGAAGTGCGCTTCGTGGAGAGAAGAGCACGGGTCGGAACTTTCGGCCTACTCCATGGATGAAGGGGAGTATTACGTGTCACTTAATGTGAGACATTTCAAGGGAAGAATCAATGTTTAGCGAGACGTAGTGAGTAGTCTCTACATGCACCGCCCATAAGTAAGGATTGGTTGAAAGCGGAGAATTAACTAAAGAATTTTGTGTTTATCGACAATTCCTGAAATTGGAAGAGGTCGGTAAAGTTGGTACAGTTCTTGGATGGGTTGCCATCGTCAAAACAAGATTAAGGGTTCATCCCGAACATGTTAATTAATCCGATGAGAAGGAAGTGATTGATATTCCTTTGGGATCGTTTATTATATTAACTAGTATGCCCCAGACTTCCTTTGAAAGGAAGGATTGCGCCAGTGCATAGTCCGACACTGTATAAATTCCCGAATCAGGATGAGATTGGTAAATCCCACCTTTGATATGGGATTTCAGAAACCAGCGGAGATAAGGTTTTGTTTCGAGTAGGATGTACCACCCGTAGCCAGGGAATAGGCGCACAATGATTAAAGATTTGTGGAGCCACGTGAAGGAGATTTTGGAATCTTGATACGATGATTTCAAGAATGCTCTGTAGAAGCACTCGTACCTGTTTGTCGCGTACAAGGTACTTATTAAGGTTTTGTTATGGAAGAACCTCGACTATTCTCCTTCTGTATGTTTAGAGGAGAGTAGATAATCAGAATTTTTGGATCGGTCGAGAAAATACCCGATAACTATGGTAGAATTCCACGACTGTTTTAGGCGAACAAGTGGTCAAATGTTCGTAATATTTTCTCAGAATGGAAGTTTTGTATATAAATGATCCGAGTAATTGTCTATAGTAGGGTGCGGCCTCCTAATGTTAGTGAGATAATGAAATGCATAACGTATAAGCGTGACTTATGCGAATGTTGTCGGTTGGGAGCACAAGGTGAAGTATCTCTAATGAGAATGTAAAACAATGTTGTTGTGAAAAAAAGGGCTATAGTAATTGAGCGCCGTAATGTGTAGTTAGTTTGTGTACGGAAAAGGATATCCAGAATTGTGCTATCAGATAGGCCTTATTTTCCGAATTTCGGGACGAAATTCAGTTATTAGGGGGGGAAGTATGTAATACACCGTATTTTTATAGCTTTTAAAATTATGGGATTTATTAAATTTAATTGAGATAAATTAATTTAATTTTAATCCGGAATGTTGCTTTGAATATTTACTAGCGTGATGAGAGTTAGTAATTATTGGAAATTTGTTATTTGTTGCATATTACTAGATGAGTATAGTAATATATGAGATTTATTTTTATAATGTTGTCAAGAGTGAATTAAATGATTATTTCGGAAATTTAAGTCGGGACGTGCCCGTGTCATGTCAGGACTAATTTTGTTAAATAAAAAGTAAATATTTTATAAGTTGTTCGTATGGTCGTTTCGAGTGCGCCAACGCGTCCGGAAGGGTCGAGATAGTCAGAAAAGTATACCCGGGGGTTTAGTTTGGGTCTCGGGGCGTTTTTAGGCCTAATTGGTGCCCCAGGAGGGCATTTTAGTCATTTTACATAAGTGGGTAATTAAACCCACGAATTTCAGCCAACCTATATCAGCCATTAGGTCAGCCTCTTAGGGTTAGAACATTCACAAATCAAGTGACGGCCATTGGAGAAGAGAAGAGAGAGCTCCAAGGCAATCCAAGGCCAAAAAGCCACCGGTTTGCACCGCCACCACCACCACCGCGTAGATCACGAGTCGAGGAACGCAGCCATACCAAAATCAGCCATGAATCTGCATACCAAAATCCCAGGCAAGTGTTTAAACTTGCTATTTTCGTTGATGAAATCTTCATGTTAGCTTAGGAATGAATTGTGATAAAAACTATGGAAGAAAACCCCATTTTTATAGGAGAACCCATGTATTATTGATGTATATGTTGATTCTGGAAACCCTTGCCATGTAGAGGCAATAATCCACGAAATTTGGTGATCATAATAAAGAAATATTGGAGAAATATTCATTAGAAATCTGTTTAAGAAAATTCTAGGGTTCTTGATAATTGGACATGATTTTAGGTTGAAAATCCATGTTTAATGATAGTTATACACATGCTTTACGTTATAAACACCTGGTATAATGTTATGATGATGATAGTAGGATTTTTGGGATGATTAGAATGGAAAAACATAGTTTTGGATGAAGAAGTTTGATGAATCCCGTAACTGCATTCTGCAGAATTTTGCCCAGACCTGCTTGATCGATCGATCGAGCCTAGAGCATCGATCGATCGAAGGTTCGATCGATCGAGCCCCAAGCTTAGATCGATCGACCCCTCCTGGCAGACTCCTATTTCCCTTGTTTAATTAGTTAAATTAAGTTTATCGTGAAATAATTTTTGGGCATTCTAAATAAAATGATTTGGGAGACATTGAGGACCAGTAGGGTATATGAAATAATGTTGGAACCTTTAATATTCAACGAGAATGAGATTTATGGGATATTTACCTTAGGTTGTTAGATTTATGAATTTAAAGGGTGAGGTGCGTAAGAGATCTACGTTGGAATCTAATAAAGTCACTTACTGAATTTCAGATTTGTGAGGATATAGCCCACGAGTGTTAGGTAATAAGTGAGAAAACCCTTCGAGTTAAGGTTAGGAATGAAACCTTCTACGTAATTCTATAAATGTGAAATTAAGGATAAATGGTATAATTACGGGTGATGAGAAGAACCTATATAAATTTGATAAAGTGGTATATTTATATGATTTTGTGTACATATATTATATGCATGTGAAAAATCATACCCACGCTACTTTCTATCCCTGAGGTTTCCGCGCTGGGACAAGTCTTATCTCGATGGGACCTTTATGGGGGATATTGACTTGTACCCTAGGAGATAGATATCCTTGGTACAGGCTATCGATGTGATAGTTCAGACGGTCCTAAGAGACGCCGGTATGTGCCATCCTCTTAGAGACTTGGAATCTATGCTTCGCCTCAATATTGTTTGTGTATTTATGTTAATACAATTCTAGAGTGATTCCGAATGTATTCCCCTTAATATGAGTGATATGGGGCTTTGGATAGTAGAGTATGCACGCACCATAGTTTTATTCGGGGTGCTGTTATATATATATATTATACGAGTAGTTAATATATATATGAGATTATGAAATTTGAGACTGACTACTGTGATTTGATAAGTAGGACATGGTTGTTGACTCATATTATAAATACTTGTTTTGAGAAAGTATAAAATGTCATGGGTACTTTATAAATTTTTACGAAGTTAAAAATAGAGAACTTTGGCTACAAATTGGAACATCTTTTTAAAGTGAAATCGTGTATTGTAAATCTTACGAGTAATCTAAGATAGGTTAAATCTTTTAGAAAGACTAGTGCAATAATTGATAAAACAAACCGTTGGGAAGATTAGTGCGATAGGTGTGCACATTAGAAGAGAGGTGAGCATTTCTCAAGAGAGTGACGCACTAATATGTTGTTGCATTGGCCTGTATCAATTTAAATACTTGCTAAACGTATTTTAAATCAAACACAGTTTCGGGCTCTGACCCGTTTCTTTTTTTCTCTCTCTCTCTCTCTTGTATATATATGTATATTTTCAGGTGCCCAGCCACAGGGGCGTCTTGCTTAGGATCCCTTCAGAAGAAAGAGTTGCAGCTTAGGTGGGAGTTGCAGGTCACTTGAGTAGACGGCTTCCGTTATTGACTCCACTCCTAGTACTCTCATTTATTGGGCACGTGTCGCCCCTTTTCATCATTTCATTTGTTGTAGGGACATTTATATTTCAGTTATTTCCAGTATTGTTCTATGGGATTTATTCGGGATGGATTTATGATTTTAGTTTCATATGTTGACATTCGATTGACGAATGTATTATGTTATTTAGTTTATTGTGGTGTGATTCTTAATTGTAGAAATGTTGTTATTAAGTAAATAAATCTTTTCTTTAATTAAAATTTGGAAAGTTTGTATGAAAATGTTTTTGACACTTAGCTTAATTATTTAGGGTGTTAAATTGGAAAATTTATTTTTATCGACAGTGATGCTGAGAATGAACCAACTGTTTACCTTGATTTAATTTAATAAAGGAGTGATCTCCCGGTATTTAATTAGGCGGGGTGTCACAAAACTCTGTGAATATTATATAGTTTAATTCAAATATATTTCGAATTACACCATAGTAAGTCATTTCAGCTTCAACGAGATTTTTATCTTTCGCACTCGCTCAAAAATAAGTAAGAACCTTATATGAACTGCTTAAGTTCTGTACATCGGTATTATCCTTGTACACCCTTGCACCAAATACATAATAATTCAATGGATAATTTTGTACTTTTGTCCCGTGAAATTGGATCCAGTGGCTAGCCTTGATGAGCTGAGATTATAGATAAATTAATTAGGTTAATTTTAAATATTTCTTACGATTTTTCATTTAGTAAGAGGCATTCTTATAATAATTATCTCATGTGATACCCATAGCCTAAATTCACTGTCTGATTGTGCAATCATTCTTCGTCTTTTATTGTTCCCACACACATCACATTTTTTACATTGATTGTGAAAAGCATATCATGAAGTTGATAAAGTATAAAAGTTAAAATAATGTAAAAAGACAACATAAACTTACTTTTTCATTCTTTGACATCTTTATGAGTTTGAAATATATAATAAGTTACTTGTTCATACTGTAAACTTGTTAATTTCACTCGTATGCCCATTACATGACCACCCTTATCGATGAACTCATCACTATTATCTACAATGCTTGGGTTGGGCATATATTTTCGAGCGAAGATTGATGACTCCATGGTAATGTATTCCTCCATAATTGATCCTAAATTTATCTTGTATTCTTGACATAATCTTTGAAAACTCTCATCAACCTTTCAAACGGGTGCATCCATCGATATCTAACTGGGCCGTAAAGAAGTGCCTCGTTGCATAAGTGTACAAATAAGTGAATACTTATGTAAAAAAGTGATTGGGGAAGTACTTCTCTAACACACAAATTTCTTCAGCTATAGCTACTTTTGCGGTCATGATGTGCTTTCGGTTGAATACTTTTGTGCATAAAAGTGTGAAGTAGAGGATAATTTGCATAATGGACCTCCACATATCCTTATGCTTAAAGAAACAAAGCTTAATCAATAAAAGAACCAATTGCGTGATCACATACCAATCGCGAGACTTGCACTTTTTTAAATCCTGGGAGTCATAATTAACAATCCTTTGCAAGTTGGATGAAATATTAGAGGAAAATTTCAAATTACATATTATATCTAAAAGTACTTTCTTTCCTCAGTCGTCAAAGTAAATGTACCAGGTTGAATCATTTTCCTTCTGCTACTATCTTATTTCAACCACAACTATGTCTTAAGTTTAAACAATTTATGGTCATGTCGTGCATTTTTTCCATCCTTCGAATGACTCTCCTAAGGAAATGTGCCCACAAGATGTATGATGACGTTCTTCTCTGCATACATTACATATAATACATGATGAACCGGGTTACCCTTCTAATAAGGAAGTTCAACTAGAATTGACATCCTAAACCATGCCTTTCTTTGCTCAGTTTCACTCTCAATTGGGGTCTTCTTATGCTTGGCATTCTTCAATTTAGGATTCTTTCCTAACATATTATCTCCACAATTAAAAGATTTACTCTCAATTTCTGAACCACAATTTTTTCTCAGAGGTAGCCTATATTCAACCCCAATCGGTAAAAAAATGGAATTCTCTCAAATCTAACACTATAATAAGGGGTAAAAACCTCCTATGGGAATGATATATAGTTTTTTCTCTAGCCTTGAGATGTTGAGATTCAGTCTCCTCTACACAAACATGAATCCCCAAATGTCCATTAACTACATAATCAGATTTTGTCCCATAAGATGGGAAATCATGAATGGCCCAAATCAACATAGTTTTAAATGTAAACTCTTTTTTTTACAACGGTCAAACACTTTCACACCCTTTACCCATAATTCATTTAATTCTTCTACCAAAGGAGCCAAATAGATATCAATGTCTTCACTTGGTGCCTTTGGCCTAGCTATCAACAAATAAAACATCAAAAATTCAGGTCTCATAGACAATGAAGGAGGGAGATTAAGTGTTGCTAGGATAATGGGCCATATACACTGATTGGTTCTTAGATTTTCATATGGATTGAGACTATATATTGATATTACCAAACAAATTACATTGTTCCCGAGCAAAATCAGGATAATCATAATTTTTTTCCAAACTGTACAATTAAGAGGATGACACATGATATTATCTCTTATTTATTCCCTATCATGTCAAGTCACGGCCTCCGCTATCTGTGGTAATGTGAAAAATCGCATCAATCTAGTTCCAACAGGAAAACAGTTCAATACTTTTTGAGGCACTTTTAAAAGTGTGCCTTCTTTGCTAGTAGATTGCACATATCTAGGTTTCCCATATCTCGAACACTGGTCAAAAGTTTCATACTCCTTTCAATATAATATGCAGTCATACCTATAAGCATGAACTCATTTATACTTAATTTCCAAACCTTTCAAACTATTATTCATATTAGGATAGCTATTTGGAAGCATATTCTGCTTAGGCATCAAGCCCTTCACCCAATTCAGAATTCCTGTCACACTATTACTAGACAAACTATATTAGGTCTTCAAACTATGCAAATGACCCATGGAATGCAAGTTTTTTTGATATTTTCCACAACTAGGGTAAAACGATTGGATCGCTTTAAATTTTAAACTTTGATAGTCATCGTCAAAGTTTATCCTAATACCATCATGAACACGAGAACCTTATACATTATTAGCGACCTCATTTTCTTCCACTCAATGAAATCCATAAGAATCATCAACAAAATCCTTTAACATATTATGATCTACATTATCCTCCTAATTTTGTACATCTATCCTACCTGATGATTGTTGTGAAGGTTGCTCGGGGACAACAGAGACATGAATTTCCCCATGAAAAACCCATGACCGATATTATCTTGTATACCCCATCCAAGCAGATGTAGTTCAAATATTTTCCCCTCAAATATTTTTTAAGGGAAAATTTCTAATCGAGTCAATTTGTAGTGTTGGCTTAATTCCGGACAAAATTCATTGAGTCATAGGATAGATATTGATTGTACCTTAAGCCTATGACGTTTGAAGAAGTTGAAGACGTGGCGGCCAAGAATTTAAAGTTTCATCCTTTCCGGTTTTGTGACAAGTGTATACGTCATCAACATTTGGATTCCAAGGTCTCTAAAAGGTATGAATGCATTTAATATCTATGTAGAGACTTGGATAATTTATTTTGGGTGTCTTTTTGTAAAACATTTTTTTAATTACTTTATTTATTTCAGGAAATCATTTTAAACTTATTATAAAAGTTTTTGGATTTTTTAAAGAAGATTTTTTTCCCTGAAAAGTCGTTGAAACGAAACTAGGATCTCGTTCGAACGAGATTCCCAGGTCGTTCGAACGAATATATGACGAGATTCTAATGAATTTATGACATATTTTTCTGAATTGTCGTTGGAATGTCGTTAGAGTGACCTTGTTCGAATGAGTTTATCTAACAAGATTTTGGCCTGATTTATTTTTGAATTCTCGTTCAAACAGTGTCATTCGAATGACTTGGGTGGGAAAAAAAATTCTGACAGTTTTTTTATTTTAACTTTGGACTCTCCCACTTTGTCCAGTAGTTTTTAACCATTTCGGGGATACTTTTTCCATAAGACTTATGGAGAGTTTTATCTACACTTTGAGAGAAAATATACATCTTCCAAAGTGTCCATCTTTTGTATTGAGTTTTCATGAATTAATCTCTTCAAAAATGAATGTTTACACCCATGTTTGTTTAAATCCAAGTTCACACACACACACACACACACACACACATATATATATATATATATATATATATATATATATATATATATATATCTTTGCTTGGAGATTGTTTGGCACCGGGCTTCTTTTCTACCCATTAAGGAGATTGTTTGGGTTCTTTCTTTACCTAAAAAAGGAGATCATTTTTGTTGCGGCATTCTTATATGGTGAAAGGCATCGCATGTGGGTTTACGTAGTTGTGCCCCATTAGTGGATTTCAAGATTCCAGTGGATTCCGGAGTTGTCGACTAGGCGGAGGTGGATGCAAGAAGAAGCATCGAGGCTTGAAGGGAGTCAAGTCATGTGTTGTAAGTATTTTGTCTTGTATTTGTAAAATCATACTTAGTGGACTTATTATAGGCAGGGCCGTCCGAGGTTTTTCCATTGTGGGTTTTCCTCGTACATTGCGGCGTAGTGTGTTTGTGATTTATTTTTTATTTTGCAAAATTATCACTTAGACGCATGTGTAGTTTAATAAGATAAAAAATGGTTTAAATCACAACTCATGTTTAATTTGGTGTTATATTAATATGTGGGTAATTTTAATTTGATTTAATTCAAGTTGTCATTAATTTAATTTGATAAAATTCATGCTTAGCTTGTTTAACTTGAATTGGATTGAATTTTGTTTAAGTGAAATTTAAAATTTTTGTGTAGTTTAATTTCACTTTAAGTTTAATTTAATTTTTCATGTTTTTTATTGTGCTTTTAAATTAAAGAAAATTAAATAATTTTTGAAAAATTAAATTTTGGTATATCATTGAACCATCTCATAATTTGAAGTTTAAAATTTGTGCGCATACCCCAACAACACATTTTACCATTCCTACAATGTGCACACAGACATAGGACCTCTTTATCATTAAGACATCTGTTTGTAAATTTCACAAAGTCATTAGCATAGATATGATACTCATCCCCTAGTCTATTTGTCTCACCCATTTACTCTTTGTATAGAGGATATCGCATCATAGTTTTTATGAAGAATCACCTATTATGGATAAGAAGCATATATTCGGGGATTGATATCAATAAAAGTATGAAAAATTCAAGGACCCTAGGTTAGATACTACAATACCTAATGTAAAATTTTAACAATTAAATAAATAATCTTATATAATAATAAAAATTAAGGACACGCCACTTTTTGTCAGAGGTGCCAATTCAATTCGATAATTCACGTTCGATTTTAATATTTTAAATTTTGAATTAAGTAGTATGTTTGAAAAAATAAATAAAATAAATTTAAGTAGCGTTCAATCCCAATTCAATTTATTGAATATCATATCAAACACTATGATTAATCCTACACACTGAAGGCAAGGAAAACCAAGGTCTATCACATGGTCTCTCCCCAAGTCCTCTTACGCGTACAAGTTTTGTCACCCTATTCTAAGCCCTTCAAGTCATTAAATTTGTCAAGATTCTTAAGTCAATTTTACAATACCAAGTTGGCTTTTTAGGCGCACTTTATACGAGCAATAGAGTGAATATGTCTTTGTAGACCCACATGCTTTCATCGAAATCATGGTACAACCCCATACTTTTCATTTGTTAGAGCAAGTTTAATGCCGAAGGTAAATGACAAGAAAAAATGTAAATATACATAATGGTGAGTCAAATAGAGTGAAAAAAATGATTTGGGAAATCCAAACGATTTCAAGAAAAGCAACGTCAAGAAAAACCTATTTGAAATCATATCTTGAGTGGAAGCTTTGGTTGGCTGCCAACGATGTGGAAAAAGGAATTGGCAGCAAGAGGAGCAGATTCGGTGAGGCAGGTTGTGGGGATTTTTTTAGAGGGAGGTTTTTTAGAAGGGGGAGATTTAGTGTTTTGTATGAGAAAAAGTACGATCTAAGTGGTTCTCACCATCTTTGACCATGACAAGACCGTGACAACTAATTGTCAAGGACTTATCATAGTCAAAGACCATGACAACACTTGCACGTTTTTTTATCACGGTAATGGACTGTGATAAGTCCTTGCGAGTGAAAGGTGAAAAAAGAAATTTTTGGTGTAGTGACCCAACACATACCACTTCATTATTCATTTCACAAAAATGTGTTCATTTTATAAATTTTTAAAAAGGTTTTAAATCCCTCCAGCTAACTGGTCCTTAACCATTTGTAAGCGCCCCATTTTTACATAGTGGTATAAATAAGGATAAAATGATAAAGTCATGGAGAAAATATGAACATAAACACATTCAATGATAGGAATAAGTATTTAAAAAAACTAAGATAAGGTCAAGTGTGAATGGCCTCATGAACTTCACATACATTTGTTTAAAATATTATAAAGTCGATATTTAATGATAAGGGCCTTTTAGAGCTATCATGATGTTATCAAGTTCCTTCTGCATAATGAACACTAAGTATTTTTGTTCGACCAAGTCTATAGGGGCCATAGAGTTCTTAAGAAACCCGGGTGCTCATTTTGGTTGGATGACTCGATATATAAAGGCAGTGGCATTTCACCCTTGTCCACCATGGTACAATCAACCATATCATAGTTAACGACCTCCATGCTTGGGATATCGACCTTAATCTTAACTTGAATCTCCTTGTATCCATAGAAAAACATAACCACTTGAGGAAGACCATGTATGAAGAAACCAATAATCCCTTTAAATATTGGAACCTAATCATTTATGCTAATTCCCTCTATGTATCCAAAGTGAAAACAACGTGATAATCTTTCTCCCGAGCATTTCCCTTCAATTAAGAAAACTATGCTCGAAGCCCACCAACTTCCTCCTCCTCAACATCTTCCTTGATAATATTCTTATTCACAACATTTGTGAGCTCATCTTTGGCTCAAGGGGCTGGTCGACGACTTATCACAACACTCGCTCTTTCTAAAATTCTCCCTCAAAACAAAGGATGATATGCACTTATTTATTTTGGGCTTGGATCTATCGAGCCATATAGGATCTCATCATGTCGACATGCGAAGAGTGATGTTATAAGGATAAAAAAGTCTAGGAAATAAAATCGAAAGAAAATGAAGAAATAAATCATACTTCCGTCCCTATTTGGATTAGATTTAGAGAAGGATAGGTGACACCCTCCAAACATTATAGCTAACGCACCCCAAGTTCACAAACATTTTTTAAGTATATCTAGCATACATGAACCTCATAAAATTTTCGTCTAAGTCATCATCCAGACGATCCTCCATTGTCAAGCAAAATTAGAAATCATATACTTGGCAGGCCTTTTCCCTCGACCATCTCTGAGATTTGAGAATCTATAATCTCAAACCAAGATTTCCCTTGGCCACCAGTTCCAAGGAGGTTAATACTGACCACGTTTCAGTTCGGTACTCCTGACTTGTTGAGAATAGCTATATGCAGATAAAAAATTTCAGCCATGGATCTTCGATTAATCAAACATTAGAAGGAGTTAAAAAAATAGGTTCGAAGAACAAACCTAGGGTTAGGACACTAAACCTTCTGAAAGATCTAATCTTTTAGTGTATAATCCTCCCGAAAGTAAGGTAGGTGGATGGACACCTTTTGACATGAAAACACTTGCTTATGATTGAGATTTGGTGGTCTCTCTAACGAGAATAGTGTTTTCTCTCACCCCTCTCAAACCCTAATGATGAATAATAATGATTAAACCCCCTTTCCACACCTTTATATATAAGTACAAAAGGTGGTCTTGGACTAAACTGGGTTTCTTGAGGGTATGGGCCTGACTACTTGGGTATATGAACTACAACAGGAAACAGGAACCCAAGACAAAATAATTAAATTAGCTCAAAATAAATAGTTGGAAATATCAAATGATATTTATCTTAATTGGTCAACTTTCTTTATTTCATCATAATTATTACCACTAAATAATTATGACTGCATTCCAATTTAATTATCTCATGAATCACTCATATATAATGAGTTCTTATTTTAAAACTTGATTATAGATCATAATATGATTCCCCGTGTTAATCTTTCGATACATGCTTGGTCAAATTAGTTTGATGTTGATCAAGTTTAACCAACAGGTAATCAATTCCTTGATTCTCAGACTTAACTTATTTTGCTACTCATTCGGATTATAAATCATCGATTAATCAAGTTTACTGGTGCAAAGAAAATATTATCAGCCTAATAAGGGGATATCATGATCTAAGGTATCCTCGAATGCAGATTCCTCCGAATTAAAATCTCATACTTACTTACACATTTATCACTCTATATGCGGAGATCATTTGATTCAATCAAAGATTGAATCGCACCTATAGCAATTAAGAAAAAAAAATCACCTAAGCATTCTAATCCTCATAATTCTCAGGATTAAGCATCCATGTACCCTTTGTAAATGTTATGAGATTACCCGAGTCTAATCATGGCAGCCATTAGACTTAAATACCTTGACTGGTCCCGTTCAATACATTCTTGGGCTGCACCAATCACAATCCTCTCGTAAAATATCACATAATTTCTCAAACCATTATACATGATCCCCTAGTTTGAGATAAACTATAAAGAATTCTTCGCAATCACTTCGATAGGATATTAGCTCCCTATCTAGGTTTTGAACTTTTTAATAGTGCTAAAATCGGAATTCCAATCTTCTTATAATAAATGCGAAGCCAACTCACTAGAATTCCCATTAAGCTCTATTGACCAACATGCTTATAAAATAATGCATTTAAACAAATATAAATCATAATCACAAACTTAATTCTCATTTAAAAATGAATAAAATAATCCTTTATTGATCAATAAAAAGTGTTTTACACATCATTTTAAGAATGAACCCCAACAATCTTCCACTTAGTCTTAAAGCCATGTGGCCATGTAGTTGACTCCCACTCTTTTTGTATGACTTTTGAAAGTCCCAACTGGTAGGCTCTTTGTAAAAGGATTCACTCGTTGTCCTCATTTTCAATCTTGGTCACGATGATATCACCCATTAGTACAATCTCCCGAATCGGGTGATACTTGCATTCAATGTTCTTTGTTGTCTGATAAGTCCTTGGTTATTTCGAATTTACAAATGCGCCAACATTGTTACAATAAAGTGAAATAGACAATTATAATAAAGGAAACCTACCCAAGTCACTCATGAAATTCTGGATCCAAACTGCCTCTTATACGACCTCTTATGTCGCCTCTGAAGTGCTAAAATACTCAAATTTCTTGGTCGAATCAACAATACATGATTTCTTGATACTCCTTTAACTTATGACTCCACCTACTAGGATAAACACATATCCTGAGTTTGATTTCCTAGATACTTTGTTCGACTAAATATCAGGGTCTGTGCACCCAACGGGTACTAAACTGTTTGCATAATAAACCAACACATAATCTCTAGTCCTATTCAATCTTTACAATGTTTTGGTGCTCTTCACCTGGATTAGACTGGAATCTTCTAACCATGCCGATGGCATAATAATTATTTGATCTAGTACAGATTATATCCCACATGAGACTCCCCACCGTAGAAACATAAGGTATACTCCTCATTTTCTCTATCTCACCAGGTGTCTTTGGATACGAATCCTTAGATAAATAAATCCCATGCCTGAAAGGGAGAAACATTTTCTTGGAATTCTGCTTGCTAAACCTTGTGGGCACTGTATTGATATAAGTAGCTTAGGATAAGCCTAACATCCTATTTTTCGATCACGCAGTACCTTGATCCCTAGGATATAACTAGATTATCCTAAGTACTTCCTATCTAACTGACTAAACAACCATACTCTTACACATGATAATACACCCACATTATTCTCGATTAGGATAATATCATCTACACAAAGTACTTGAAATACCACCACATTTTTGTCATTCTTCTAATACACACAAGTCTCATCCAATCATTAATCAAAACCAAAGGATTTATTGTCTAATCAAATCAGGTGTTCCAAGGCCTTGGAACTTTCTTAAGTCCATAAATGCATCTCTTAAGCTATTACATCTTGCTTTCTTGGACCTTTGCTATGAACCCCGTGGGTTATAATATATACATGCACTTGTCAAGACTTTCGTTTAAGAACGCTGTCTTAACATCCCTATTCCAAATCTCGTAAGAGATGTGTAATAATGGATAATAGAATCCGAATATACTTAATCATGGAGACCGATATGAAAAGGTCTGCTCATAGTCGATCCCCTATTTCTGAGTGAACTCGTTCATAACAAGGTGTGCCTTGAAGTTTTTCACCTTCCCGTCTACCTCTCTCCTTCTCTTGTAGATACACTCGCATCCAATGGGGTTTATCCCATTTGACAAGTATACGAGTTCTCACACTTTATTCCTATTCATTAAATCCAACTCGATATTCATAGCCTTTAGTCAAAGTTCAGAATCCTTGTCTTGGATTGCCTCATCCTATTTAATGGGATCCAACTCGTGCTCCCTTGGGACTTTGGCAAAGTTCTCTCCCCAATACACTAACCAATTAGGTTGACGCTTGAACCTATCGCTACGACGTGGCTCCATTTTTGGTCCAATATAAGTCACACATGAATCCTTATCATTGAAAATATTCCCATTACGGTTAGGCAGTTCAATATCTAGTTATATTTCATCTTATACTGGTTGTCCCGAAGCATTTTCTTAATCTTGTCCTCTTAGCTCTTTCAAGATAATCTTTCCCTTAGGCTTGTGTTCAATTAAATAATCTTCCTTCAAATATCGAGTATACGTGCTAACAAATACTCTTCAAGCCTTAGGAATATAGAATTGGCCACCCTTGGTTACTTTAGGGTAACCCACAAAAAGACATACATCCGTCCTTGATTCCAACTTCCGTATCTCCTTTTGTATCACATGTTTCCGGCAATAACATATCTGAATATGTTCAAGACTAGGCTTGTGCCCAGTACACAATTTTGATGGAGTCATTGATGCAGATTTAGAAGGAATTAATTTTAATAATTATGCATCCCTCTCTAGTTCGAAACCCCAAAAGGATTTTGACAAATCTTAATAACTCATCATAGATCTAACCATATCCAAAAGAGTCTTATTCCTTTTTTCACTACACCATTTTTCTATGGAGTTCCTAGTGCAAATAACTGGACTGTGATACCCATACATGATAAGTGTTCCCTAAATACTCCCAAGAGGCATTCCCCTACATGATCACATCATTGAGTATGGTTTAGTTTTTCTTGCCTACGCTCCACCTCAACCTTATACTCTTTGAACTTATTAAAGGCTTCAGACTTGTGGTGCATAAGGTAAATATATCCATACCTCATGTAATAATCAATGAATATGATGAAGTACTCATAAACACCTCATTCCTAAATAGTCAAGGGCCCCCATAAATTAGAACGAACCGATTCTAACACATCTTTGGACCTATACCCATCGGTCAAAACCAACCTTTTAGTTATATCTCGCTCTAAGTAGGATTCTCAGACTAAAATTTCCTCCACTTCCAATGAACTTAATTTCCCATTTGAAAGGTCTTTGTATCTTTTTATATTGATATAACCAATCCGTAAGTGCCAAACATATGTTTGGTTCAACTTAAAAGGTTATTTTCTCTTTGGGTTATTTCCATTTAAGTTATTGAATTAAGTATTAAGAAGTAGTGGTGAGACATGTCTTATAATGTAAAGATCATCTTTCAAAGTTCCAGAATAGATACAAGATTTTCCATTTTTGATAAAAACTCCTTTAATAAAATAAACCAAGTATCCGTTCATCATAAGTTTAGAAACCAAAATCGAATTTATTTTAATAACTAGAACATAAAAACACTCTATTAATTATAATTTATTGTCTCCACCAAAATTTAAAACTAAATTTTCTACTACTACTACTACTACTACTACTACTACTACTACTACTACTACTACTACTACTACTACTACTACTACTACTACTACTACTACCGCTACCTGGTGACGATCCCCCATGAATAGAAACGTATCTCCATCATTGAGCTCCCTTGTTACTTGGAACCCCTGCAAAGAGTTTTAAACATGCTTAATGTCTATCAAATATATAAATTAAGTACCATTATATTTCGCCACAAGACATGTCTCAATGATACCGATGAAGTTACCATTTTAATTCTTCTTGGATAAAAAGATGGGGTATTGCTTCTTCCAGTGTCCTTTCTCTTAGCAAGTTTAACAGTAACCTTTCATATTCTTTCCTGCTCCCTAGGGCTTAAATTTTTTCTTGACAAATTAAGTTTATGCACGGGACTTGCCCTTCTTCTTCTTCTTCTTCTTCTTCTTCTTCTTCTTAGAGATAGATATAGAAGGGAATTTATTAGTAACCAGAATCACACCCTTATGCCTATTGATATTCTCCAAAACCTGGAGTTCCTTATGCAGTTGCGCTAGTGAGTAATCAAATTTGTTCATAGAATAATTTAGGCAAAACTATTTAAAGGACTCTAGTAGAGAATGGAGTACGAAATCAACTTAGTTTTCCCCATTGATTTTAGATCCAAGGACCTTTAATTCTCCTAATATGGACATCATATTTAGAATGTGATTGTGCATGAGAGTACCCTCAGGCATCTTGGTGCCGACCCACGTTGCCATAACATCTAACCTCGTGGCACGATTCTGATCCTCAAACATATCCCTAAGGTTTAGGATCATGTCATAAGCAGTGGAAATGTGCTGATGTTGGTGCTACAACACATTAGTCATAGAGGCCAATATGTTATAATGAGCTATCTGATCAGCCTTACCACCTCTGGTAGGCTTTAACATCCCTTTGGGGTTCCCCTTCCGCTGGCTTGGTAGGGTAGGTCTTCCTTTAAGACAAACTTAAAGTCCACAGCAGTTAGGACAATGTCTTGGCTCCTTTTCTGTCAATATAGTTCCTTCTAGTTAAGTTGTCATCCTTTAAGATTGAAGCAAGTGGGTTGAATGATGATCCCATTTTGGAATATGAGAATCATAAATTTTGAAAATTGAAAAACTATACATGTGAGAATTTAACTTCATTTTTGTCACGACCCCAACCCAATAGTAGTAGGGAATGAGTGTCTTGACATGCCACCAAGGCATTCAATGTTATGGCCTTAGAATATTTCTTAAAATAAATACAACGAAAATACATTCACATGGTCATGAATCGTAAACTATTGAAAAAAATGGAATTACGTCATCAGAGCTTTCTAAAAGGGAACTTCGTATATATTAAAGTATGAACAGATTACAACTTATGCCAAAATTAAATACTTATTACTTAAGAGCCAAACATGCTCTATCTCCTTAAAAAACACGTTATATTTAAAAGTAAAACAAAAGAACTCCTTAAGCTAGATCTTCAATATAGTCCTTCTACACCCCGTCCTCCAGTCAAATTATTTCCAGAAAAATCGTTATAATGTCAGCTAAAAGCTGAATAAGATTTAATCTCCTGAGATTTCAAGGTTTCTAGAAAATAGATACCTATTCAAGTCAAAAGAGAAGGCATGTACATATATGGATAGGAACTTTCAGTAAATAGATATATATTTTGAAATGATAATATATATATATATATATATATATATATATATATATATCACAATTGGATAGCTCAGAATAAGAAGAATGCAACCAATCAAATGTGATATCTTTTTCATTCAATCATATCATTTTAATGGCCAAGTCCACTCTAATACCATTTTCTTCTACCGTATTATACCACGGTAGTTGAGGGTCAATCGAATTAGTTCGTCACAACGCCTTATTTAGGGCACACCAGCGATAACCCAACTGGGAATGTCTATCAGTAAATAGGTCCCTTAGGCTGAATCTTATTTCCAATAATTAATCTTATTTTGAATACTCATTTCAATCAGTTAGTCTATATAGAGAGATATAAACATATCACAAATGAATCAATCATCGGTATTAGATGCATTTCGAGAATAAAAGCATTTCACAAAATACATAGTTTGCATAGTATCATATAATTTAAATGTGCAAGAAATGGCATAGAGTACTCACCTAAAATAGAGGCTCGAAAATACAGATTTTGAGTCTTGGATCACACGTTAATCTAATAAATACAATAAATGTTTAATTACATATTCTAAATAAATTCGGATTCTAAATATTGTGTGTTAATCCTAAAACAACTTGCTGAAAAAGGTCACTAAAACCATTTTCTCAATTTTTTTATTTTCATTCATCGTATTTAAAGAATTCAATTCATAGTTCTTCTTAATCAGTTGGTTCCCAGTAGAGATGGAGGGTCACAGGGGAACCACTTAAATACCATCTCATCTATATAAAACATTTCCGGATTTATTCCCAGTAGAGATGGAGGGTCACAGGGGCACCACTTAAATACCATCTCAACCAGAGAGAATTTCACTAGGACTGACTTTGGAATTACTTAAATGAGATTCCATAATAACGAGTAATTGTTTACAAAAATCATTTTAAAGAGCGTGTATATATTTTTCAAACAAGTTGACATATTTTGAAACTAAAATCAATTTAGATTGTTTCCAAATTTTAAGTTTTGATTAGTGAAGTCTTTAGTGTATTTTACCAGCATAACTACTATGTAAAGCTATAAAATACGAAATTAAAACTACAAAAATGCATTATAACATTTAAATAAAATCATACCTACGAAATGAATTCTTTCTTCGAAATTATAAAACTCCTTCTTAAGATATTTCCCAATATTTCTATCACTCTTTCTTACTATAATTCTCAAGGAATTGGTGTGAGTTTGAAATGATCCCAAAGGCCCTATTTATAGGTTTCCAAAAGTAATATGGTGTTGACATGTGTCTAGGTGATCAAGCATTTACGGTGACAAGTCATCGTTTGGGTGTCGCATTCCGGGGTGGTCTTGCAGTCTTAACATCACCAAATGATGACAAGTGGTTTAACTTTCTGTCTAAAGACGACATGTGTAATGTGGAGGTGACCAGTACGTGCTGGAAAGGTGATAAGCGTATAAGGGTCATTTCACACATGAAGGGTATTTTGATAATTTCACACTATATATTTTCAATATTTCTTAGAGGTCCTTGAAAATATTTTATTTACAAAATGACCCTTTTTATATTTTTATTTTAGTCCTTAAAGTTTCATAAAATTATATTTTCTACCCCAAAACTTATTATATACCTTAAGATATGTCATAAGACTTCGATTTGATCCAGTTTACGATTCATTCTTCATATTTAAAAACGGGGTTTGTTATATTGATAGCCAATAACACCACATATCTAATAATACAACATTTATAAGATAATAAGTAACACAAGTGTAAAAACAAACTATATACATATGAGCACATAAAAGTGAGGTCATTACATCCTACCCTCCTTATAAAATGTTTGGTCCCCAAACTTGACTCATATTAATTTACAAATAAGTGTGGATATCTGTCCTTTATTTCATCTTCCCGCTCCCACGTTTCTTCTTCAATTGAATGATTTCTCCATAATACTTTGACTAGTGGAATTATCTTGGTCCGTAATATTTGATCTTTATGGTCAAAAATTTCTACCGGATGCTCAATATATGACAAATATTCTCTAACTTGAAGAGGTTCGTGAATTAAGATATGTGTTGGATCTGGGATATATTTATTTATTATTGATATGTGAAACACATTATGTACGCTAGAGAGTTCAGGTGGTAAGGCTATTTTATACGCAACAGCTCCTATCTTTTCAATGATTTCAAAAAGTCCTATGTATCTTGGGCTCAACTTCCCTTTCTTCCCGAATCGTATTACTCCCTTTGAAGGCGACACTCGCAAGAACACATAATCTCTTTTTTGGAATTCTAACTTTCGGTGTTGATTGTCAAAATAACTCTTTTGACGGCTTTGAGCAATTCGAAGTCAGTCTTGTATCAATTTCACTTTCTATGTTGTGATCTAAATCAATTCTGGTCCCAACAATTTCTTTCTCCAACTTCTACCCAACACGCGGGAGAACGACACCTTTTACCATATAGTGCTTCATATGGAGCCATTTGAATAATTGCTCAATAACTATTATTATAGGCAAACTCCACTAATGGTAAATGAAATCAAGTACACAGGCCCTAAGCATATCCTCTAAGGTTTGAATGGTTCTCTCAAATTGTCCATCTGCTTGAGGATGAAAAGCGGTGCTGAAATTCAATTTTGTTCCCATGGCTGCTTGTAGGATTTTCCAAAAATGAGAAACGAATCTAGGGTCACGATCAGAAATAATTGAAATTGGGGTTCCATGAAGCCTAATAATTTCCCGCACATACAACTTGACTAACTTTTCTAATGAATGGGTAATCTTAATGGTAAGAAAATGAGCAGATTTAGTTAACCTATCAATAATTACCCAAATAGAATCATTACCATTTGAACTCCTTAGTAAACCTGTCATAAAATCCATGGTAATATGTTCCCATTTCCATTCAGGGATAGGTAGAGGTTGTAATAATCCTGATGATTTTTGATGTTCAGTTTTTACTTGTTGACAAACCAAACAGTGAGATACAAATTTTGCTATCTCCCTTTTCATATTATTCCACCAAAGCACTTCTCGAAGATCTCTATACATCTTGGTATTTCCAGGATGAAACGTAAATCTCGAGCAATGAGTTTCCTCCAAAATTTACCTCTTTAGTTGGGCATCACGTGGAACACACACTCTATTTCCAAACCTCAATAATCATCCCGTATCTCAAATTCAATTCTCTTCCCTTCAATAACCTCTTTTATGATCTTTTTCAGTTGTGGGTCATTTACTTGTGCAATTTTGATCATTTCCATCAACATGGGTTGTACTTGTAAGGTTGCGATTATTCCTCCTTTGCTATAAATACGTACATCTATTTTCATACTTCTCAAATCCGCTAAAAAAGGTTCCTGATTTGTAATGAGACATGCTAAATTTGTTGTAGACTTCCTACTTAAAGCATCAACTACTACATTTTCTTTCCCTGGGTGATAATGATTATTTAAATCATAATCCTTCATCAATTCTAACCACCTCCTTTGTCTCATGTTCAATTCTTTCTGAGTAAATATATATTTCAAACTCTTATGATCGATATAAATCTCATAAGTCTCACAAATATAAATAGTGTCTCCAAATCAGTAGAGCAAAAATTATAGCAGCTAATTATAAGTCATGGGTTGGATAATTCTGTTCATGTGGTTTTAATTGTCTCGAGGCATAAGCTACTACTTTCCCATTTTGCATTAGCACACATCCCAAACCATTTTTTGAAGCATCATTATAAATCACTAATCCTCCTGTCCCTGAAGGAATAGTCAAAATTGGGGCAGTTACTAATCGATTCTTAAGTTCTTGAAAACTATTCTCAACTTCCTCAGACCATTCATATTTTACCTTTTTTTGTTTTAACCTAGATAGAGGTTTGGCAATGCTAGAAATTCCTTCAACAAATCTTCGATAATAACCTGCTAATCCAAGGAAACAGCGAATCTATGTTACATTAGTTGGTCTAGGCCAATCTAGTATAGCCTCGATCTTTTGAGGGTCAACCGACACTCCCTACATGGAAATGACATGTCGAAGAAAAGAAACGCTAGGCAACCAAAACTCAGACTTCTTTAATTTTGCATATAATTTCTCCTTCCTAAGGATTTGTAGTACTATATCTAAATGCTTCTCATGTTCTTCAATACTCCGAGAATAAATAAGGATGTCATCAATGAAAACAACCACACATTGATACAAATATTTCCTAAACACTCTATTCATCATATCCATAAAAACGACTGGTGCATTAGTACGTCCAAATGGCATGACAATAAATTCATAGTGACCATATCTAGTACGAAAAATGATTTTGAAATATCATCTTCCTTAATCTTCAATTGATGATATCCTGACCTAAGGTCAATCTTAGAAAATACTTGCGCACCTTGTAGTTGGCCAAACAAATCATCTGTATGAGGTAGGGGGTATTTATTTTTAATGGTTACCTTGTTCAGTTCATGATAATCTATACATAACCTCATCGTCCCATCCTTCTTTTTAACAAATAACACTGGAGCACCCCAAGGGGATATACTTGGTCTAATAAAACCCTTGTCTAACAGATCTTGTAATTGAACTTTTAATTCCCTTAATTCTAAAGGTGCCATGCGATAAGGTGATTTTGAGATTAGTGTAGCTCCAGGAAGAAGGTCAATCGTAAACTCTATTTCTCTACTAAGAGGTAGACTGGGTAAATCATCCGGAAAAACATTTGGAAAATGTTTAGCTAGAGGGATATCTTCTAAACTAGGATCCTTCATTTGCAAATCAATAACACTTGCAAGAAATCCTTGACATCCTTTCTTAAAAAAACTATAGGCTTGCATTGCAGAGACAATACAAAAGGGAGATAGGGTGCCAGTTCCTTCAAAACTAAATTTTGGTTGGTTAGGAATTTGGAAAGTAACTCTCTTCTCAAAAAAATATACATTAGCATGATATGATGCTAACCAATTTATCCCCAAAATGACTTCAAATTCTCTTAGGTCTAAAACTATCAAATCGACAAATAGTTTATGACTACTGACATCTATAGGGCAAGATTTATATACTCACGTACCCGTCAATAAATCACCAGAAGGAGTAAAAACGTGCATGTTATGATTCAAGGGTTCGGGAATATTAGGAAAGCGATTAACAAAACATAAAGACACAAATGAAGGGGTATAACCAGGATCTATTAAAACTTGAAAAGGCTGGGCACGTATAGAAAGTATACCTGATAATACTGCATTAAAAGCCTTTGCATCAGAAAGATTAAAAATTCTACCTTGTCTACCATGATCTTTATTGTCATTAAAAGTCTTTGTTGGCGCCTTCCCTTTGTTAGGGAAATCTCTCATTTTATGTCCCTTTTGTCCACACCTAAAGCAATTTCTTATTTCTAGGTAACATGGTTGCCCTCTATGAATATTATCGCATCGTTGACATCTATCAACATTAAAGGGTTTATTCACAAAACGTCTCCCTGTATTAGGTATAGTCCTAAAGGGTTTATTATTGGGGTTACTTCCTCTTTGTTCCCCAAACTTCTTCTTCCCTTCTCTAATCTGATTATATTCTTCACTATCCTTCTCAGCTATCGTTGCTCTAGTCACCACGTCAGTATATGATGTCAACTTCAGGATGGAAATTCGACTATGAATATTAAACCTTAACCCACGTTCAAACTTCTTGGCCTTTAAAACATCAGTTTTCACAACATGACATGCAAAAAGGGATAACTTAATAAATTTCACCTCGTATTGACTAACCGTCATATTTTCTTGAACTAAGCTCATGAAGTCGGCTGCTTTTTGGTCTTGTACCATTTTAGGAAAGTATTTCTCGTAGAATATCACTAGGAAATCATTCCAACCTATGGGATTATTCCTTTCCTCGTATATTCTCGTAGTCATTCTCCACCAATGTTCGGCTTCACCTTCTAACATAAACGTTCCAAATGATACTCTTTGTTCATCAGTACACTTAAGAACATCGAGTACCTTTTCTATTTGCATCACCCAACTTTCTGCTTCAGTGGGGTTAGGAGTACCTTTGAAAGATGGAGGAATCAACTTCTTGAACTGTTCAAGAGTACATTTACTTAGTTCAGGATTCCTTGGTACTTCATTATTCACCCGATGCTCCACAATCTTTGCTAGACTTTTAATTGCCTTGTATGCACCTTCAATACTCGAATCACTAGTTCCCATAGATGATCTTCTCTTGGTAATTTTCTACAGTCATGGAAAAACGTAAGATCTACTATACTATATCAAGATTGAAAACTAAAATACCAGTTATAAATAATATAACACATAGGGAGGGTTATCACATAAATCAGATATTTAATACTATATCCTAAAGATGGAAACATGAAATCTATAACGTTCAAAACCTATGTTCAGTAGTCTACGAGTTCATAACCTATGCTCTGATACCACCTCCTTCACAACCCTAACCCAATAGTAGTAGGGAATGAGTGTCTTGACATGCCACCAATTCATTCAATGTTATGGCCTTAAAATATTTCTTAAAATAAATACAAAGAAATAAATTCACATGGTCATAAATCGTAAACTATTGAAAAAATGGAATTACGTCATTAGAGCTTTCTAAAAGGGAACTTCATATATATTAAAGTATGAACGGATTACAACTTATGCCAAAATTAAAAACTTATTACTAAAGAGCCAAACATGCTCTATCTCCTAAAAACAAACGTTATATTTAAAAGTATAACAAAAGAGCTCCTTAAGCTAGATCTTCAACATAGTCCTTCTACACCCCGTCCTCCAGTCTAATTATTTCCTGAAAAATCGTTATTTATACAACGTCAGCTAAAAGTTGAATAAGATTTAATCTCTCGACATTCCAAGGTTTCTAGAAAATAGATACCTATTCAAGTCAAAAGAGAAGCCATATATATATATGGATAGCAACTTTCAGTAAATAGATATATATTTTGAAATGATAATATATATCACAATTGGATAGCTCAGAATAAGAAGAATGCAACAAATCAAATGTGATATCTTTTTCTTTTAATCATATCATTTTAATGGACAAGTTCACTCTAATACCGTGTTCTTCTACCGTATTATACCCCGGTAGTTAAGGGTGAATCGAACTAGTTCATCACAACGCCCTATTTAGGGCACACCAGCGATAAGCCAGCTAGGAAGGTCAGTCAGTAAAGAGGTCCCTTAGGCCGAATCTTATTTCCAATAATTAATCTCATTTTCAATACTCATTTCAATCAGTATGTCTATATGGAGAGATATACACATATCACAAATGAATCAATCATCGGTATCAGATGCATTTTGAGAATAAAAGAATTTCACAAAATACATAGTTTGCATAATATCAAATAATTTAAATATGCAAGAAATGACATAGAGTACTCACCTAAAATAGAGGCTCAAAAAATACAGATATTGAGTCTTGGATCACACGTTAATCTAATAAATATAATAAAGGTTTAATTACGTATTCTAAATAAAGAAGTATTCTAAATATTGTGTTTTAATCCTAAAACAGCGTGCTGAAAAAGGTTACTAAAGCCATTTTCTCAATTTTTTATATTCATTCATCGTATTTAAATAATTCAATTCATAGTTCTTCCTAATCAGTCGGTTCCCAGTAGAGATGGAGGGTCACAGGGGCACCACTTAAATACCATCTCATCTAGACAAAATATTTCCGGATTTATTCCCAGTAGAGATGAAGGGTCACAGGGGCACCACTTAAATACCATCTCAACCAGAGAGAATTTCACCAGGACTGACTTTGGAATTACTTAAATGAGATTCCATAATAACGAACAATTATTTACAAAAATCATTTTAAAAAGCGTGTATATATTTTTCAAACAAGTTGACATATTTTGAAACTAAAATCAATTTAGATTGTTTCCAAATTTTAAGTTTTGATTAGTGAAGTCTTTAGTGTATTTTACCAGCATAACTACTAAGTAAAGCTATAAAATACGAAATTAAAACTACAAAAATGCATTATAACATTTAAATAAAATCATACCTACGAAATGAATTCTTTCTTCGAAATTATAAAACTCCTTCTTAAGATATTTCCCAATCTTTCTATCACTCTTTCTTACTATAATTCTCAAGGAATTGGTGTGAGTTTGAAATGATCCCAAAGGCCCTATTTATAGGTTTCCAAAAGTAATACGGTGTTGACATGTGTCTAGGTGATCAAGCATTTACGGTGGCAAGTCATCGTTTGGGTGTCGCATTCCGGGGTGGTCACCAAATGATGACAAGTGGTTTAACTTTCTCTCTGAAGACGACATGTGTAATGTGGAGGTGACCAGTACGTGGTGAAAGATGATAAGGGTATAAGGGTCATTTCACACATGAAGGGTATTTTGATAATTTCACACTATATATTTTTAATATTTCTTAGAGGTCCTTGAAAATATTTTATTTACAAAATGGCTCTTTTTATATTTTTATTTTAGTCCTTAAAGTTTCATAAAATTATATTTTCTACCCCAAAACTTATTATATACCTTAAGATATGTCATAAGACTTCGATTTGATCCAGTTTACGATTGATTCTTCATATTTAAAAACGGGGTTTGTTATATTGATAGCCAATAACACCACATATCTAATAATACAACATTTATAAGATAATAAGTAACACAAGTGTAAAAACAAACTATATACATATGAGCACATAAAAGTGAGGCCATTACAATTTTTATTTTAAAGTGGCTCCCTTACTGCTATTTAAAAGTAAAACTTGCTAGACATGCAAGTTCCCTTACGGGGCGAGATTTCTCATTGGGGGCTTAAATAACAATTAAGGATCCTTTGTGCAATATAATTCAATAGTCAACAACTTTTGGTCACATAATTAATGACAGTGGCTCCGTAGGTTCCATTGGTCCTTTGTCCACTGGTTCATTATTTGAGATAGAACCTACCCGAGATGAACTTCTTTGTTGGGGGATTGAAATCACCCATATTTTAAATCTTAGAATTATCACTCAAGAATTTTAATGAATTTATGATGCCTTGATTAATTCCATCCATTGGGGTGGGTGTGTGTGTGTGTGTGGGGGGGGGGGGGGGGGGGGGGGGGGGGGAGACTAGCTGATGCGAGAAATTAATCACATCTAATTTATTGAAAAACCGATAGAGACCGTGGATTTTACATTGAAACTCCTCTCGCACTTAGTGTTTAAAAAACTTGAGGGTTTTAAAAAACCCTTTATTCAACTCCAGAAGACCGAATTTAAATCCTTGGTAATTTCCAATTTTACTTGTATAAATTAAATATCTTGATATTCCATTTTAATTTTCTTAAAATAAAAATAATAATTGTAATTTTCCAAAATTAAATAGAACTCAAAGATCTCAACTTAATGCACAATTTTTAATTTAATTATCCCGATTTAATTCAATTTAGAAATGAATAAATTACACATAAGTTTTTGAAGAAAATCGGGGATCTAGGCCAGTATCAAAATAATAATCCATGTTATCCATAAACGGATGTTCCTAATTGTCTAATTAATTATCATATGAATTATTCAATATAATAAAATAATGAGACATTGAAAATAAATAAATAAATAAATGCCGCAAAAAATAATAGGACAAAATCTCCCCTTTCCAACATGGCCAAACTTCTCCTTAATATAGAACTCTTAAAGTCCAAAAATCCTTGTTGTAGACTTCCCTTGGACATAGAGTCCAACATGAAGTAGACTTCATCAAAACCATGAGTTCTTACTGATCTTTTCTTTTAAAAACTGATCCAACCTAGTCTGTAAGGGAGATGGGAAAGAATTATCATGAGAAGTTACCGTAAAACGCTAAAAATTCAGACACGTGATCTTCCTATGCCCGGTTAGATTGATTCGGGCCGTTCTTTGGATATATCCAAAATTTGGATCGATCCAATTCTCCTTTCGGTCGATCTAAAATTCCTATATTTGACAACGTAATTTTTGTCTTGGATTTCTCATGGAAAATGACCACAACTCTTCTAAATCTTTGTGAAAATTCACCAAACACTTAAACCCTTATTAATACATGATTCTAAGTGTAAAAGAACGTTATTACCCCTCATAATTTTCTCAAATACATCTATAATGAAATAATTACAAAACTTAACTATTACAACCATATCAAATCAAAAAGTGAAAAATTAACTTTGAATAAACCACCGTAGGATTCAATTATACAAAAAAATAGGCATGACCATGATAGAAGGGTTATAAATAAAGAATCAATGCAAGATTAGTATTAGTAAGAAAGCATATATAAAGATACACCACCCATAACATACAAAAGTAATTTTTTCTTGTTTGAATAATACAAACCTTTCTAATGGATGAATAAACTAAACCAAAGGCTCTAATGCCATTTTTTGGGGATCAATATATGCAGAATAAAAAATTGCGGCCCTGGATCGTTGATTAATCAAAATTAGAAAGAGGTAAAATCAAAAGCTATGTTCAAAGAACAAACTAGGGGTTTAGAACATAATATCTTTGCGGATCCGACTGCAATATTATGGGGAGAAAAGTATTTTTTGATGATGTATGGTTGCATTCTTTTGGATCTTCAAAATCTTGCTTAAACATTTTGATAAGATCTTCTAGTGGATAATCCTCATCATAGACAGGTAGGTGGGTGGACACCTTTTGAGTAGAAAATCATTGATTATGATTGAGATATAGTGGTCTGTCTCTAGCCCTCTTCACAAAAACATGATGTAACACCCCACACAGATTTGACGTTGGGGTGGCCAGCCGCCGCTGCCAAACTACGCTGGGCGTCACCAATAAAATATCATTCTTGACAAGTGATAGAAATAAGAAACAATAAAAAAAAAATTCATAAGATATATTGCAATTTAATCCAATGAATATTTTTCCAAGCCATAATATCCATCACGATGCTAACTCCAAAATAAAATCCAATTCCAAACGATAAATAAATACTCAAATTAAATAATCCAACAAAAATCTCTAAGTGAAAATCATAAACAACTGTGAAACCAAATGTCCCATCAAGTCCATAAATAATAGTCTCATAAGTAAAATGATGAAATGAAATCCAAAATACTAAAGAAAAGAAGATAAATCTCCAGCTGCATTCCACAAATCTCCAATCCATTCTATGCAGCTACCCCAACAACTATACCTGAAATGTTAGTCAACACAATGGGTCAGAGCCCACCGCATGAACATTAGCTACTCCTCCCAAGTAGAGTCCTTGAAACCAGACATAAGCATTATAGATGATAAATATGATAATAGATTATTTTAAATTAAGCGATATAATAACATGCGAATAAAGTAAAACATCATTAACTACCCACATGACTAAGCCACCCCACCATTTAAGTTAAATTATGCTATCACAAAATTTCATTACAAATTCACAATTATTATTTGAATTAATGCAACTAATTTCATTAATGCGACACCAATAAATCCAGTTCACCCTATTGCGAGTCCTGCACGTACTCCAGGAACGCTCTCAATTTTAAGCCACACATATTTTTCTCACTATAGTCAGTTCGCCCAATTTTGTTAGCAGTGCACATACTGTGAGGTTCCACGCACGACATGTCACGATAGATAGTTTTTCTCAATTTCATTAGCCCTGCACATACTCGTGACGCCAACACACACCCACGTCGCTATATCTAGTCAATCCAATTATCGTTAGCCTTGCACATACCCACGACTCAAACTCATATTAATCAACGTTCTTTGTTTTAGGCATCAATTATCAATTCTTATTCAAGTTCTCTATTAGCCCCACCCTTTATTTGGGTAACTCAGCTAAAATCATCCATAGTCCTATACCTAGAGGTCACCAAAATCATAAGTATTTTCTATCCTATCACTTAAGAAGAAAGCCTAGAAATAAATACCACCTAGTCTCTCACTTGAGCTAACGGAGCAACAAAACGACGCATTACCTAGGTTTCACCCAGGAAATACCCAACCGTATGAACCGACACTCACTAGTCCTATACCTAGAATGTGTTAACCACAACGAGGCCTTCCTACTAGTCTCATACCTCACAAGCAACCTAAGAAATAAGGGTAAAAGCATAACTACCCCCAAAATCCCAACGTCCCCGCGGTGTCAAAATATTAACACAAACGACCTTCACATAAAGCATACTTTTTATTTATAGAAATAATCCTTCCAATTAATTCTCCGATTATGATATCATCCAAATTACGTCAATTTAATACATAAATTAAACAAGTCTTACCAAAAAGTTATTCAAGTTGTCAAATTTCATAATATTCATACAAGTGATATTTTACCGATTAACATATAATTCAACATTAAGATGCGTATTCACAATATTACACCATAATAATTCCATTATAAAACCTACACATTAATATTGTCATTATACGAGTCAAAATATTGTAACAATTTTATATTTTTAGTTTGAATACGCGAAACTTCCCTCAATTTTATCAAAATCCAAATATCTAATCTAAGCATGCGATTGTTTCAAGTCTTAAATATATTATTAGATTTGAATAAAAACATCCCCATAATTACTTTCACTTTCTCTCATTAGTATTCCCAATTTATTTTAATAGAAACACCATTTATTAAAGTTGACGCAATATCTAAAATCCATAACACTTAAGGGGAATAATAGAAGTATTATACCTGTTAAGAAATTATCCTAAAAATATGATTACACGATTACACGCCTCTCGTGAAAATAACAAAGACACGTTCTTGGTTGTTCTTGAGAAAAGTTGATTTAGATGTTCAAAACTTGGATTGAAACTTGTGTTTGATGGGGTTTAGATTTCGTAGAAGAGAGGAGATAATATTTTAGGAGGCTACGACTTTTTGAGAGGGGTTAAAAGTGTTTAAAAAAGACTAAACACCCTTTGGTTCCTATTGAGCCTACCCTGGGTGAGGTTCCTGAGTAGGAAGTAACACCTGGGCATAACCGGTCCCTGCGTGCCCACTGCTGGTGCTGGTGGAGCTCCCTGTGCACCTAGGGCTACCAGTGTTGGAGGCCCTTGACCTACTGGTCATGCGTCTTTGGATACTTGACAGCTCGAGGTCCCATCTCCCCATAATCGTAACACGCGCCTCTAAAAGGTCCAAACTTTCTAACTGACACTCATTCCCCCTACTGTCCCTGCCCCTATACCTGGGGATAATGTACGACTCCATTGCCTCTCACTGCTCCTGCACTACTCACTGCCTCTTCCATGGTTATTCATTATGACCGTTGAAATCCCCACTTGCCTTGCTACCATCTTGACTACTTGACTCCTTCCTCTTACCCAATTTCTTTGATAATTCACATTCTCCTGCCATAACAACAATGCGACGTCCACCACCTGAGTGTAAGTGGTGTACGTCGGATTCCCCAAAACCATTTGTTTAATCGACCATGTCAGACCCTTAATGAAACACTCTATCTTTTTCTCTTTAGTATTTACCTCCTTTGGTTCAAACATAGACAAATTTGTGAACTCTTATTCATACTCAGTAACTGACCTCGAACCTTGTTCTAAATCTAGAAACTCTTTCTTTTTCGTACTTTTAATCAAATAAAGAAAATATATGTCATCGAATTTCACTAAAAAGTCTCCATAATTCAGACTATCTTTATCCTTAGATTTGGTGACACTTTCCCACCACTGCAATGCATCTCTAGCCAACTTAAAAGTAACCAACATTTACTTTTGCACATCCGTACAATCCACCATCCTCAAATGCCTCTCCATATCATGCCTCCATTGGTGAGAAATCGTTGGGTCAGATCCCTCTGCAAAAGTGGGAGGATTGTTCTTATGGAAACTGACCATCACCTTGTCCCAAACTGAAGCAGGTGTATCCTGTTGATGTGTCTCTAAGGTTTCCCATCTATGTCTTCCTATATCAATATCGTATACTATGGCCTCACGAACGATAGATGCGAACTCCTTGGCACCCAAAACAAACGAACCCTGCCTCCCTGAACCGCATAACCAGAAACCAAACCTTATTTTCTATCTCCAAATCTCATAGTGTTCGCCGTCTAAAAAGACAATAACAACAACATCAAACTAAGGAAAAAATAAAGAGTAATAATCATAAAAAGGAATCAAAGATAGCTAATGCGGAAGATAAACTCACTCATAACCTACAAGACCTAAGACCATGCTCTGATACCATCCGTAACACCCTGCACATATACGACATTGGGGTGGCCAACCGCCTCCGCCAAACTACGTCGGGCTTCACCAATAAAATACCATTCTTAGCATGTGACAAAAATACGAGACAGTAAAATCATTGATTCCATAAGATATATTGCAATTTAATCCAACAAATATAATTATCCAAACCATAATATCCATCACCATGCCAACTCCAGATTAAAATCCAACTCCAAACGATAAATAAATACTCAAATTAAATGATCCAACAAAAATCTCTGACTAAAAACCATAAACAACTATGGAACCCAATGGCCCACTAAATCCATAAATAATAGTCTCATAAGTAAAACGACGGAATGAAATCTAAACTATTAAAGCAATAAAGATAAATCTCTAGCTGCATTCCACAAATATCCAATCCATCCTATGCAGTTACTCCAACAAATATACCTGAAATGTTAGTCAACGCAATGGGTCAGAGTCCGTGAACCCAGACATAAGAATTATACATGATAAATATTACTATAGAGTATTTTAAATCAAACAATATAATAACATGCGAATAAAGTAAAACATCACTAATTACCCACATGACTAAGCCACCCCACCATTTAAGTCTAATTATGTTATCACAATATTTCATTATAGATTCACAATTATTATTTGAATTAATGTAGACAATTTTATTAACGCGACACCAGTATAGCCAATTCACCCTATTGCGAGTCCTATACATACTCGTGGTGCACCCATAATTTCACGCCACACACATTCCCGTCCATCACTATAGACATTTATCCCTATTTCGTTAGCACTGCACATACCATGACGTTCCATACATAACACATCACTATAGCCACTAGTCATCCCAATCATCATTAGCCATGCACATACTCGCGACGTAAACTCATTTTAATACTAGTTCTTTGTCTTAGGAATTAATTATCAATTCTTATTCAAGTTCTCTATTAGTCCCACCCTTTATTTGAGTTACTCATCTTAAACCATCCCTAGTCCCATACCTAGAGGTCATAAAAACCACAAGTATTTCCTAGACTATCACTTAGGAAGAAAAGCTAGCAATAAAAACCATATAGTCTTGCACCAGAGGTAACAGAATGAAGTGCTACCTAGCTCTCACCCAGGATATACCCAACCGCACGCACTGACACTCACTAGTCCCATACCTAGAAAGTGTTAACCACAACGAGGCCTTCCTACGAGCCTTATACCTCACAAGCAACCTAAGAAATAAGGGTAAAAGCATAACTACACCCAAATCCCAACGTCCCCGCGGTGTCGAAATATTAACAGAAATGACATTCACATAAAGCATACTTTTAATTTATAGCTACAATCCTTCCAATTAATTATCCGATTACTATATCATCCAAATTACGTCCATTTAATATATAAATTAAACAAGTCTTACCGAAAGTTACATAAGTTGTCAAATTTCATAATTTCCATACAAGTGATATTTTACTGGTTAACACATAATTCTATATTAACATGCGTATTCATATTATTATACCATGATAATTCCATTCTACAACCTACACATTAATATCATAATTATACGAGTCGAAACATTATAACAATTTCATATTTTTAGTTTGAATACGCGAAATGTCCCACACTTCTATTGAAATCAAAATCTCTAATCTAAGCATGCGATTGTTTCAAGTCTCAAATATATTTTTAGTTTTAGATAAAAACATTCCCATAATTACTTTCTCTTTCCCTAATTAGTTTTCCTAATTTATTTTAAGAAAACACCATTCATTAAAGTTTAGGTAATATCTATAACGCATAACACTTAAGGGGAACAATAGACGTATTCATGCCCGTAAAGACCTTGTCTTGAAAATCAAATTAAATGGTTGCGTGCAACAACCCGAATTTTTTTAAATAGGTATTTTTAAACTAATTTTGAAAAAATCGAGAAAAATAAAATTTTGGATTTAATTATTTTTAATAATTAAATATGTTGGTTTTTATATATAAAAATAAGGGTTTAAGTGGAATTTAAATCGAGAATAAAATTTGGAAATTATAACTTTTTGTATAAAAATCGGAGGAGGATCCGAGCTGAGGATAAAAATAATATTTTTAGAAATCCAACCGTCCGATCGAGCTGAATTTTTTACAGCAGCCTGTCTCGCTGTTCGCTACAACATACTAAAATTTCAAGCCATTTTAAAGGTCCGATCGTCTGTAATGATTTTTTGAGTGTTTGTATATGATTAGAACTCTTTTCTTAGTCAAACTCTTAATCCTTTATATATCACAACTAATTCGTGGATGGACTTTTCAAATCACTTTTTCTCAAAGTTTTCAATCAGAAGATCTCTCCAAAATTACTCCCTTTCATTTAAAAATCATAGCCCCAAACTTATTCAAGATTTCAACCTTAGATTAGAAGGCTTAATTGGTGTTCTCTCAAGAGGAGTTCAACCTTCTACTCAGATTTTTGTCCAACTAATCACACGTATGAATACTCTATTCTTTTCCTTTAGTATTACGCATTTTAAGTGTTACCTAAACTTTAATCTCATGTTTTTCTTAAAACCAATTAGCAATATAATTAGAGAAAGTGGACACATAAAACTTGGGACTATTTTTATGAAATATCTTAATATGAATAATATTCATAACCCTTGGGTGCGTAGGATTCATGACTGAAGTTTGAGTTTTATTGGTGTAGGTTGCATGTAGAAAAACTCTAGTTTTGAAATAAATAAATTTGGGGGCGTATAACTCACATAATTTGTGTTAAGGTAATGAAATTGGAATATTGTTGTATTAATGATGAAATCTCGGTGTATTTAATTTAAAATAATTATACGAGATTTATTTGGGTGTTTATGACGATGAGATAATTAAATTAAGATTTAATTGAACTGGACTATCATGCGTTGTTTGGTACTTTGATTAATTGTGCTTATTTATGTGACTTGTTGGTTTTATTAAATTGCCATTGTAACGATAGGTTATTGGGTATTTATGCTCTCCCTTTATTTTAGGATGCCTTCTATGTATGGGACTAGTGGGTAGGCCTTTTTATGATTTACACCTTCTAGGTATGGGACTAGTGAGGGTAGATTATTACAACTTTATTATGTCGGGAGTGGGCTAACTTTTGTCCCTTTATCATCATTACGCTAGCCTAGGCATGAGACTAGGTTGAGGTTTATGTTAAAAATTCATCCTATACATAGGGTAGGACATATTGATAACTTGGGGACCCTTAGGTATGGTACTAAGGGGTATTTTTGAAGATCTCATATCGATTAAAAGGGTGGGGTAATTTATAAATTGTGAAATTGAGAATTAATGCCTAAGATAAAAACGAGTATTAAAATTTGTGGCGACATAATGTGTCGGGGCCGACAGTTCAAACGGATCAGATGACGATTGACAAGGGGAAGTGTGACACATTGGTGGATTACCACCCGGGGCGGTAGGACCGCCATAATAAAAAGTGAGAACAATACGAGAAGTTGGTTAATTTAAATTAAATTAACATCGTGGGACTTGGGAATTTAAAATCATATTGGTGTGCCTTTTTAAATGAGGATTTCTGTGGGTAGTTAATGATTTATATTTATCGCATTTAATTATTACCTTTAATTTAAAATATTCTATTGTGATATTTATTGAGTATAATGCTACTGTCTGGATCCAAGGATCTTATTTGAGGGGAGTAGTATGTATTCATGCTCGAGGCTCTAACCTCGTGCGTTGACTAAATTTTCAGGATAAGTTTTGGAGAAGCTGCTTAGAAATATTTGGAGATTTTCTTGGAGGTGCAGTTGGAGTTGCTCTACCTTATGCGTATTGATTTAGTTTAGTTTTCCATTCCTTCGTATGTACTTTGAGGCATAGTTTATGATTTTGATTGGGCCATTCGGTTCCAAAGTTGTATGAATTTTATTCAGTTTTATATTATTGGAGATTAGCTTATTATTTGGAGTTTAGCATGCGATGGATCTTTTATCGTTCACTTGTTGTTATCAATTGAGTTTGATTCAATTATTTATCTTGAGGATTAATTTATTTATGTCTCATATATGTCTCATGCTAAGAATGGTATTTTATTGACTCACGCCCGACTTAGTTTTGGTAGCGGTCGACACCAGAATTAGGCGGGGTGTAACATTGCGTTCCTCTCGCAAAAATAGCAAAGACACATTCTTGCTTGTTCTTGAGAAATCTTAATTTAGATATTCAAAAGTTGGGTTGAAACTTATGTTTAATGGGGTTTAAGTTTTGTAGAAGAGAGGTGATAATATTTTGGGAGGCTACTGTTTTTTGAGGAGGGTGAAAAGTGCTTTAAAAAGCCTAAATCTGCGACTTTTTATTTTAGGAAAAGAAAATAATTTCAGTCCCAACCAAACTCTAAAAGAAAAAATCCACCTGCCGCAGTACTGCTAGCGCAAATCGGTTCACCCCTAGGTTGAACCGGTTCGGCATGCTTGACCAACTGAGATTCCCACATTTTTATATACACGAAACTAGGAATTTCAAATATTACTCCCAATTTACATTCCACTTAAAATATTATTTTAAATATATAAAAACTAACATTTATGAATACTAAAATTAATTAATTCCAAGAATTATTTTTTTTGAAATTTAATTTAATCAAGATTTTTATGGCTAAAGAATCATGGGGTGTTACACATGAATAGTCACTACTCTAGAAAAGGAAATTTTAAGTTTTATAAACCCTTGAAAATCACATTTCCAATGGTTCAAAATGCTACATTGCAAATTTCTTACACTAGTTCAAAACATTTCAAAATGGAATTTGCAACATTTATTGCGAACGAATGTCCGATTAAGATTACCATTGTAAATATTTTATTCACAATTATAACCGTTGCTTTGTTTAGTAAGCATTTTTGTTTTGCAACAGTTCTAAACACTTACAAATGAGAAAAAAATATTTTTTTTTGTAATGGTTCAAAACACTTACAAATAGTAATATGTAAGTAAAAAATGTTCCTTTTGTATGTGTTATGAACCGTTACATAAATTAGAATATTAAAAAAATTATCCACCACATGATACCACCCTCAGATATAATAAATAATGAAAATATAAGAACCTGGACATATATGCAATATAAGAACTATCAAGTCTATTCTGCTTCAAGAAGATTCTGCATAAAATAAAAGAACTATCAATAAACAAAATAAATTACTTTATACAGAGTATCTAAAGTTCAAGCTAAATGTGAGACATGAAAACATATACATAATATAAAGTACAATCTACAAAGAATCCCTAAAAGTAAAAGAAAAAGTTCTCAAAGACATTTACTACTAATAAATTAAAGAATATCTATAAGTTCTTGTTGAACAAGTAGCTGAGTAAAGAATGAAAATAATAATAAATTACCACAATTATAATAAGAGAATAATTATAGAAGAAAAAGAAGTCATTGGATTGCATCTTCTCAATTCTTAAACTTAATGCTCTATAGGGTACCATCAATAGCAACATCAAAAGAATCCTTTTTAGTCCGTAAACCTAATGAACTCCCATGCTTCTTATACACAACTATAGGCATTATCTCCAACACCTTCTCCTTTAAACACCATATCCTCCTTAGGTATGAAAACAAATATACAAAATGTGTGTGATGATATTGTAAAATTACCAGATTCAATGATATGGACCCTGACTTGGTAGTTTGGAGGTATAACTTAACCAAGAAGATTACCTTTGAATAGTTATGATATAAGATTTATGATCATTTGAGTAGGACTAAAAATGCAATGACACGTGGAATTACCTTTTCAGTGAGATCAAAACACCTTGGTTATCAACAAATTCAATGTAGCTCCAATCAATCTCCTCTTTTGTGTATTCTTCTTATTCCATATTAAAAACGTGCTGAAACTATTGGACACTTAACAAGGTTAACATATCACATTCAATGGACACTATAATTTGAGAGTTACATGTTTAAAATGTTATTGCATCTTCTCATTTGTGAAGTTCATATGAACATATATATACTTGATAGGACACTGCCCATCTAAAGTTTCATCCGCCTCCTTGAGAATTCTATGTGCTTCTTCTCTTCTCCTACACAAGCCAAAAGAAAAAAAAATGAAATTAGATTGAATCCAATATACAAATTTTAAGGTGACATAAATTAAAATATGCATAGTTGGAGACAAATGCAATTTAGAGTTAATAGTTATCATTATTTATACATAAGGTTTCATTTTCACTTTTTGTGACACTTCTGTGAAAAAAGTGAAAATCTTTTAAAGTGTGAAAAAAGTGCAAATATAATTCCTACGCTTCAGAGCCTGAAAAGAAAATATAATTAATAAAAAGATTATATAGCGCCACGATCAAGAAGGTATATTCTAAGTAATATAGTTTGCACATGTCAAAATATATTCATAACTTTACTTATGTATTATTTTTCAAGTTATCAAATGAGTCTGAAAGAATGAAGAAAAAGCAACATGACGACCTTAGCTTACGAATAACAGTTCCCAGATTCAGTAAACTACAATTAATGGGGAAGCCTTCATTCAGTCTTTGCCCAACTAATAATGCCTGAAATGCATGCTCACTCCCAGCAAGATCAATGAAATTCTGCAGACATAAAGTATGTTAGCCATCCAAAGCTGTAATAAAAATGATATATTCATTAACAATTTGATCTAAAAGAAATCATTGGTCCTTATGCCAAACTTGCTGTAAGGTACTCAACTTGTCCTTCCCTATAGACTCCTGAGCGGAACTTTCAATTGTCTGCACTTATCAAATCCAGGAATAACTAAAATAATTCTAAATCAAATCAGAAAAAATCTTTGTATGTTGAGCTACATTAGAAGAAAATTAATATCTACTATAAAATATCTATATACCCAAACTATTGAAAATCTACTTATGAATATACCCAAACTACTGAATACCTTTTGCACTTCAATGTGAGCTGTTGAATTATAGGTATGGTAGATTGAATACTAGCACTAAAGTAAATCCTCAACCCTAGTGTGAAAATTAAAATCCTTGTTCGGTTATGATGACTAAGACGTAATGGTTTGAACATTCAAAGTTTCAAAATTTTTGAACAAAACAACAAATAAATGCCAAGAAAACTAATAAATGCAAAGATAATCTTTGAACGGAGTGAGGGGGATTTGAATTTGTTGAAGAAAACAAACATTTACGATTTTGAGATGTCCAAATGTATTTGCATTAGACTAACTCAATTTTTTACATTCAGTGGCGTGCATTCATCATTTAGGGATGAAAAGTGTATCAAAGACTTTTTTCGAAGAGTACAAAAGTCTAGATTGATTACCCTTTTTAACCACAAATAACTGGTTTAAAGGATAACTACGTAGCACAAGTTAATATTTTAATATGAAATTAATATCACTGTCTCATCCAAAACCAAAACTAAATCCAATATGAGTCCGATTTTGGAGGACTAAGTCTTCAACTAAACTCTTACTGTTTAACCATAGGAATATTTATATATATTGAGTTCTTTCAAAAGGATTGTCAAAAAGAAATATATAGTCATAAAGATATGAATAGTGTTGAATTGTTTACATACTTAATCGAAAAATAGACAGTAAGAACCTACATATTCAATTTAAAAAAATTAAGGCACAACTCACCAAGCTGATGCACAAGATAATTTCAAAGAAAACTAGTAGGTCTAAACATGATAGCAACAATGCCACTTCCACAAACATAAATTTCAATCTATACCAGATAGCCCAAATAATTTATAATCAATTTCATCAATTTGCAATGTGATAGGATGAAATCAAACAAAAGACCTAAATACAATTAAAACCTAGGCGTGGTAAATGGACAGATATGATGCTAATACCATGCTATCCATATTTGTATCCTCTATCTGGATACATTATTCGTATCCTTATCCATATATGCCCAGATAGTAAAAACTACTATCCATATTCATATCCTATTGGATTCAGATAATATCTATATCCGTTTACATTATATTCCATTCAACTAACACTAATTCTGAAATGAACTAAAATTCATATTGAATAAAAATTAGACAATCAAAGTCCAAGAGAATTTTTCTGCAACTAACTAAAAAAGCAACAATATAAACTCTTAAGAGAAAATTTAAAATTAAGTACTAACCTTTAATGTTCATATTCATAAATCATGAGTTATCTTTTCCTCTTATTGAATAATCCAGAGTTCCTCAACACACATTTTTTTCAATGTTAAAAAGGAATACATATAAAAATTCTTAACTTTATGGACCAATGCTAGTTTAGTGAATAAAAAAATCAAATAAGTAAACAATACTTATCTCTTTTTATCGCGTGTTCATAACTTTTTGTCGTTTCTTAAACCATTACTAAAACAAAATTTCCAAAGAAACATATAGGACATTAACATACCAAGTGGATATTAACATTCCTGTTGACATGTAAAAGAAATTAGATGACATTACCCATTAAATGGTTATTAAAACCTAAATCTATGTGTAATGAAGCTTTTATTTAATGAACTATTAAACCTAATACATTAAGAAAAATTCAATATTATAAGTTGTAAGATTTACACATTCATAGAAAAAAAACGTAGTAGTAGTAGTAGTACTAATAATAATAATAATAATAATAATAATAATAATAATAATAATAATAATAATAATGGCATTGGCAATCTAATAAACTGAATCAATATTTTTATAGCATAAACTTCAGACAACTAAGTAATTAATAATAATAATAATGGCAGTTCCAATTCATTTTGTTTAATGAGATATTTTATTTGGGTTGGTGAAACGAGAGATGACTGCTACACACTTGGTTTTTTTTGTTAACTTTTATAATAACTATATATAATCAATATTAGTAATAAATTAATATTAAATACAATATGGATACGGATATCCGAAAAAATGAATATCCAAAAATATGGATATTCCGCTTCGGATATGGATTATTCGTGTCGGATACATGTGACGCCCCGCTAATTAAAATATTAGGTGATCAGTCTACTGTTCAATTAAACATGATTCATAAATGGTCCATTCTTAACATTTTTTAATTAGTAAATATCCTAATAAGCCGAGTGTCAATTTTAATTAACAGAGAATAATAATAATTAAACAACAGAATAATGAATAACACAACCACCATAATAATACTGACCACAATAAACTGAATAGAATAATAACCAGATAACACATCCAAATACAAATCTTCATACAAGCCAAGTAAAATACTGAGACAAATCAGCTTGTATAAAGGTAATACTAAAAACCAAATGAAAAAGTCTAAACAATGAGCAAACAAGCTCAAATGGAAATACTGAATCATAAGCCAGATGATAAGAATGATAGATACGTCTAAGCTCGAGGTCCTGTAGCATCCACAACACCGCATCACGTCAACTCTGGAATGAATCTCCTAGCCCTGGTGTAACTATGGTTGTATACCTAAAAGTTTTTGTAAAAATTATTCGGGTTAGAGCCTCAAAAACGTTTTAATAATATTTAACTAGTGTTTAAAATGTTGTATTATTAGCAATGTAAATATCTGTAACACCCCACAATTTTGGGACGGAGAAATTAAATTTTTGGAAAAATAAAAATTTAATTAAATTGGAGAATTTTAAAATTTGGGAATTGAGGTCAAAAAATAGAGAACGTTTTAAAGTATTTTGGATGATGATTTTAAGTGTACCATCGATCCCGGATGGGTCGAGATAGTCAAAATGACTGTCATTGGGTTTTATTTCGATCCTGGATTATTTTTAAGTCAGTTTGACTCGAATTGGAGTAAACAAGTCTTTTAAAGTGTGTATTAACATTTAAAACTGGGTTTATTATTTTAAGGGATTTAAGAGGCTTACAGATCAAGACATCTCATTTAGATAAAGAGAGAAATAGAAAGAAAAGGGAAATGGAGAAAGAAAGAAGAAGTAAGGAAGAGAGAGAGGAAGAAAAGCTTGGCGATTCCGGCCCAAACGCGATTTCGGGGACGATCCAACCTCTACAAATCTGAGGCAAGTGTTTAATCTTGCTAAATATTTTATTTTTGTATCTTATTTCATAATTTGTGGATAAAATAAATGGATTTTGGGTATTAATAACAGAACCTAGATTTTGAAGATTAAATCTTGAAATTGATGTTTATATATGGGATTGATGGTGTAGAAATGGTTGGGATCAATTTTGGGTTGATTTATTTGCCAAGAATTATGATAGGATGAAGGTTTGGGGGTTAGAAGTGAAATTTTAGGGTTTTAAATTCGTGGGTTTCATGAAGAAGAAGAGAACTTTTTGGTTCTCCAGACCCGAATCGATTCGCCCCCCCCCCCCCCCAAGCGAATCGATTCGGATTAGGCAAAGTGTCAGGTCTGCATTGATCGAATCGATTCGGACCCAAGGCGAATCGATTCGGCTTAAGATAGAGTCCCAGGTCCTTTGGACCAAATTGAGTCGCATTTGGAGCGAATCGATTCGCCCGTGAGATCGAATCGATTCGGGCCGGAAACAGGGTTGTTTTGTGAATTTTCACTAGAATGATTTCGAACCCTTTTTGGTTGGGTTTATCGATACGAGACCTTCTTTTATGGTGTAAGAGATATGTTTTGGAGACTTATGATGGGTTTCTCACATATTATGATCATGGGGACTTCTTGGAATAATTTGGGAAAATATATGTATGTGTATGCATTGGAGTTGTGTAAGTAGAGATTATGGGAAACCTCATTGGGGTTAGGAATCCTAATTATAGATCCAGAATGAGCCTAGTTAAGATGTAGAGAGCCCCTTTGGGAGAGTTGTGAGGGCACGACATGGGATAGTAGGTCGATAATTGTGTCTAATCCTTATAGTGATAGGATTCCATTGAGATTAAGATTTGGGGACCGATGAGAGAGAGTGGTCGCGTATCCCTAGTAATGTTTAACTCAAGGAATAGATTGTAAATGTAATAAAACCTAAGTTTTCATAAGAATAATTGAGCCGTAGTCAGGATAGTGATTGTATATCAGTGTGGTATTTCCCTAAGTGAAGGGATCATGGGATGAATTTAAGATTGAGCTTGAGGTCTATAGACCATCAGCTATGTGTATACCAATGATAAAATTAGTACTAGAGATATTGATGTACTTTCGGTTATAGTTGACATGTGTAGTGATTGTTTCCTACACTAAACCTTGGGTGATAACCTTAAAGTGGGGTATACATATATGTTGGAAGACTATTCATAGCATAGGACAAATGGATGAATATGCTTCAAGTGAGGGATCGTATTAATTTATCGAGGTAAATTAAATGTGTTTGGGATGACGGCTAGTATATTGAGGGTTATTTATGCTTATAGCCGAGTTATAAATAATATACATATGAATAAGAGATTGTGTGTATATATATGTGGATATTTGGGTATGTATTTATATAGAGATGAGTAAAAGTGTGTACTCATGTTATGAATATCTAAACCGTAAGTGATGGTTTAATTATATGATGGGATCTTATGTATGTATATATATCTATATGTGATGATATGTATGCATTTAGATTGGCTTCTTTCCACGGGATTTCCTTTGGTATAGGGTTGGAACGGCCGCAGTAAATATTACTCTAGTGCGATCCAAGGAGGTTGCGCGATGTGAGTGAATCCCCTGGCTCGAGGAGCAGGGAGAGTATAGTCCCCAGGTCATTTGCATCCCGCGTTCGAGTACGATTTGCGAGATCTTCCACTCATAGGGGGAACTTGACCACCTCCACCATTGTGTTTTTTACCAGGACTATTGAGGATTCTGGCTGGTACCGTGGTATATGAGCAAACTCGGATTTTTGGATCGGCACTATGAGACCGCATCCTCGAGTTATAGCTCGTTGGGATGGTTTGTATGCATGTGTGCATGGTATATTACTTGTGTATGAGAACAATGTAATATAATTCTCTAAAGATAATAAAGAGACAAAAATAAATATAGAATACACCTCAGTCCGGGAGATAGATCGGAATGGGTATTATAAAGATGAAATAGAATAAACCTCAGTCCGGGAGAAGTTATCCGGATGTATATGGTATGATGTATATAGGAGTGAATATAATATGTATATTCGTATATCAGTAGGTATGTATATATTAGTTTTTATACTACAGGCCTAATGGATCTCTACCATTACCCTGCCAAGTAATAGTGTATCGGGGGGGGGGGGGGGGTTCCTTGTTTGGATTTCGCTTTGCGAGACGCCCCAAGCATGAAACACATTGCAAGGTTAAGGGTAGAGAGAATTTTTGTCCTTACTAAATTAGGCATGTTATTTAGAGTATAGACTCTTAATTTGAAGCTAAATGTTAAATTGTGAAGAAATCATATTGATAACTGTTTAGGGTATATATTGGACTCAATAAAGCCTAGCATAATTTATATGTGTATGTACATTTAAGTTCGATTAAAATGGGAAGGATTCTTGGGTTATATTAGGATGGAAGGTCTTGTGGGTATAGTTCGGGTCTATGGTAAGTTAGGTTGTCCTTATGGGCGGGGTAACTTAACTAAGATTTCAGGACGCAATTAGTTGCGCGCTATTAGATGAGAGGTAAGTTGGGGTTTCACGGGAGTGCTATTCCACTTTAATTATGAAATAAGTGCATTTATATTTATTATGCACGGTTAACACACTTGCTAAACATTTTTACCCTTGGGCTCTGACCCGTTTATATTTCTCTTTTGCTATGTATGTATGTATATACTATTATAGGTGTCCTACCGCTTGGATGTCGGATGCCCTTCTATCCAGAGTCTTGGGAGCCGTAACAGGTACGGACTGTTGCGGGACTTAGATTGTAGTCGCCTCTATTTCTTTGAAAAAAAAATCTAGTTAGGACTCATATTGTATATTGGGTTTACACCCAAGTGATATTTATAAATGTTTATATTTATTCCATTCCAGTTATTGTATTGTCTGTGACCCGACAGCTTATTCGGGTTTATTTCTTTGTGGCATATTCATTTTTAGTTATTCATTTAATTTATCATAGTTCTCGTATGCATATTTTTTTTCTTTGTTAGTAGCTTATAGCGTTGGTTTGTTGTCTGTTCTATGTTTTATTTAATTTTAACATCTCGCTTATATGATATTGGGTAGTTAGTCTTATATATTTTAGTACTGCCAGTTGATGTTGGGACTGAGCCATCTGAGACTCCTGATTTAATGTAGTATAGGGCTGTCAACCCGTTATTATTTTAAGCGGGGTGTTACAGATGGTATCAGAGCATCAGGTTCTAGAGTCTTTAGGATCTGTGCGGGTTTTTTGCGTTCTTCCATTAATGTTCTTGATATAAGGCCCTACTATTAGGATTGTTGTGTTCACTGCGTTTACCTTCTTCTGTGAAGTGTATTCACTTGATCGACGTTCTGATAACAATTGCTCTCATTTTAGACGTCGCTTAGATTATGTCGTATAGGAAAGGACAAGATTAGAGATACTATACCCATGCCAGATTTTGGGTACACTTTGATTGGAGGTATTTGTTTACCTCGATTCAGGCGAAAATAAGAAAGAGAACTCTAGCAGTGGTTCAGGGTGTTCTATCGGTGGTTGAGTAAGAAAGGGAAATTTACTCGAATGGCGAATCTTGGACTTAGTAAGGTAAGTCTGAGGAGAGAGTAGTGTAGTCCTTGGGAGGCTTAGATTGAGAAACCCGTCAATCTTTGTTGGGAAGCCTCGTGATGCTGACTTCTACCGGTGGAAGGTAGGTGGCATTGACCAATTGTTAGGGGTATCGTCTTTATTTAAGAAGGGCGTAAGAAATTTGGAGACTCGCGTTCGTTTAGTAGGACCGAAGGAGTTTTCGAAAGTCGAAATAGCGCTTTGTCCTTCAAAATGGTTAGGAAGGATCATCCTGGAAGAAGTAGAGGAACTTGAATTGAGATCCTTGGATGAGGTGAAACTATTGGATTATGTAAGTATAAGGTAGAATACCTTTCTTTGGGTTTACTTCACGCTTTATGGGATATTGGGAACGTCGCGCGTTAGGTATAATGAGCGGTTAGCCGCTACGCCCCTAGGGTGCATGGAATTTCCTTGGGGGAAGGAGTGAGCAAGTACGACCTTCGTATGTCATATTTTGAGAAAATAAATCGTCTCGTGAGGAGATAGTTGAGAGTTATAATATTGAATTCCGGAAGTGCGGAATGTCGAGGTTTGCTGAATAGTGGTTATAAGGTTATTTGTCTTATGGATAGGTTAGGGCGTGTAATTATAGTGTTCCAATAAGGGAAGGACTTATTTGGAGGTAATGCTTTGGGGTGATGTAAAGGATTTGTATGATTGAGAGGTTTAGAATTCCGAGAATTAACATTGAGCGAGAATTTAGCTCAGGATTGCGCTAGTCTTGAGAACTAAATGGTGGTTAGGGTATTGTATTTGATGAAACCTTGTGTAATAAACATAAGGTGTTTTCTTGGCATGTCGAAAGACATGGAATTGATTTATATTATATGGTTACATAGGTCTTCGGGAAATATCTAAAATATGAAAATCTTTTATAAAACCTTAACCCTGGTTCATCTAATCTCAATCCCCGACCTAGCTACACAATAGTGTATTGGGAGAGTTCCTTGTTTGGATTTCGTTTGCGAGACCTCCCCCGCACGAAGGTAGCCAGTGTCAGGAATTGAGAAGAGTTCAACCATGGGAAATTTCAAACTTTTATATATTTAATATGTTGTTATAGATTATATTGCTGAGAGTTATATTACGATTTGAGGCTAATGGAGCCTGATTATAATTCTACGAGTTGATCTCGGGTACGGGGTGTATGGGAGCCCTGGGTAGTTAGTTTGTTTTAAAAAAAATTTATATGGTTCGACGGGAGAACTACGAATGATCAGTATAGTGATCTTGGAGGTAGATGTAAGGACTAGAGGAGATTCGAAGTCCTAGGTGTATCTTAAATTTCATGGGCAAAATTCTTGTAAGGGAGGGAGAGTGTAACACTCCATGATTTTGGGACGAAGAAATTAAATTTTTGGGAAAATAAAAATTTAATTAAATTGGAGAATTTTAAAATTTGGGAATTGAGGTCCAAAAATAGAGAACGTTTTAAAGTATTTTGGATGATGATTTTGAGTGTACCATCGATCCCGGATGGGTCGAGATAGTCAAAATGACTGTCATTGGGTTTTATTTCGATTCTGGATTATTTTTAAGTCAGTTTGACTCGAATTAGAGTAAACGAGTCTTTTAAAGTGTGTATTAACATTTAAAACTGGGTTTATTATTTTAAGGGATTTAAGAGGCTTACGGATCAAGCCATCTCATTTAGAGAAAGAGAGAAAGAGAAAGAAAAGGGAAAGGGAGAAAGAAAGAAGAAGGAAGGAAGAGAGAGAGCATGAAAAGCTTGGAGATTCTGGCCCAAACGCGATTCCGTGGACGATCCAACCTCAACAAATCTGAGGCAAGTGTTTAATCTTGCTAAATATTTCATTTGTGTATCTTATTTCATAATTTGTGGATAAAATAAATGGATTTTGGGTATTAATAACAAAACCTAGATTTTGAAGATTAAATCTTGAAATTGATGTTTATATATGGGATTGATGGTGTAGAAATGGTTGGGATCAATTTTGGGTTAATTTATTTGCCTAGAATTATGATAGGATGAAGGTTTGGGGGTTAGAAGTGAAATTTTAGGGTTTTAAATTCGTGGGTTTCATGAAGAAGAAGAGAAATTTTTGGTTCTGCAGACCCGAATCGATTCACCGCCCCAAGTGAATCGATTCGGATTAGGAAAAGTGTCAGGTCTGCATTGATCGAATCGATTCGCCACCGAATCGATTCAGACCCAAGGCGAATCGATTCAGCTTAAGATAGAGTCCCAGGTACTTTGGACCGAATCGATTCGCATTTGGAGCGAATCGATTCACCCGTGAGACCGAATCTATTCGGGCCAGGCCGAATCGATTCGGAAACAGGGCTGTTTTGTGAATTTTAACTTGAATGATTTCTAACCCTTTTTGGTTGGGTTTATCGATACGGGACCTTCTTTTATGGTGTAAGAGATATTTTTTGGAGACTTATGATGGGTTTCTCACATATTATGATCATGGTAACTTCTTGGAATAATTTGGGAAAATATATGTATGTGTATGCATTGGAGTTGTGTATGTAGAGATTGTGGGAAACCTCATTGGGGTTGGGAATCTTAATTATAGATACAGAATGTGCCTAGTTAAGATGTAGAGAGTCCCTTTGGGAGAGTTGTGAGGGAACGACATGGAATAGTAGTTCGATAATTGTGTCTAATCCTTATAGTGATAGGATTCCATTGAGATTAAGATTTGGGGACTGATGAGAGAGAGTGGTCGTGTATCCCTAGTAATGTTTAACTCGAGGAATAGATTGTAAACGTAATAAAATCTAAGGGTTCATAAGAATAATTGAACCGTAGTCGGGATAGTGATTGTATATCAGTGTGGTATTTCCTTAAGTGAAGGGATCATGGGATGAATTTAAGATTGAGCTTGAGGTCTATAGACCATCAACTATGTGTATACCAATGATAAAATTAGTACTAGAGATATTGATGTACTTTCGGTTATAGTTGACATGTGTAGTGATTGTTTCCTACACTAAACCTTGGGTGATAACCTTAAAATGGGGTATACATATATGTTGGAAGACTATTCATAGCATAGGACAAATGGATGAATATGCTTCAAGTGAGGGATCGTATTAATTTATCTAGGTAAATTAAATGTGTTTGGGATGACGGCTAGTATATTGAGGGTTATTTATGCTTATAGCCGAGTTATAAATAATATACATATGAATAAGAGATTGTGTGTATATATATGTGGATATTTGGGCATGTATTTATATAGAGATGAGTAAAAGTGTGTACTCATGTTATGAATATCTAAACCGTAAGTGATGGTTTAATTATATGATGGGATCTTATGTATGTATATATATCTGTATGTGATGATATGTATGCATTTAGATTGGCTTCTTTCCACGGGATTTCCTTTGGTATAGGGTTGGAACGGCCGCAGTAAATATTACTCTAGTGCGATCCAAGGAGGTTGCGCGATGTGAGTGAATCCCCTGGCTCGAGGAGCAGGGAGAGTATAGTCCCCAGGTCATTTGCATCCCGCGTTCGAGTACGATTTGCGAGATCTTCCACTCATAGGGGGAACTTGACCACCTCCACCATTGTGTTTTTTACCAGGACTATTGAGGATTCTGGCTGGTACCGTGGTATATGAGCAAACTCGGATTTTTGGATCGGCACTATGAGACCGCATCCTCGAGTTATAGCTCGTTGGGATGGTTTGTATGCATGTGTGCATGGTATATTACTTGTGTATGAGAACAATGTAATATAATTCTCTAAAGATAATAAAGAGACAAAAATAAATATAGAATACACCTCAGTCCGGGAGATAGATCGGAATGGGTATTATAAAGATGAAATAGAATAAACCTCAGTCCGGGAGAAGTTATCCGGATGTATATGGTATGATGTATATAAGAGTGAATATAATATGTATATTCGTATATCAGTAGGTATGTATATATTAGTTTTTATACTACAGGCCTAATGGATCTCTACCAATACCCTGCCAAGTAATAGTGTATCGGGGGGGGTTCCTTATTTGGATTTCGCTTTGCGAGATGCCCCAAGCATGAAACACAATGCAAGGTTGAGGGTAGAGAGAAGTTTTGTCCTTACTAAATGAGCCATATTATTTAGAGTATAGACTATTAATTTGAAGCTAAATGTTAGATTGTGAAGAAATCATATTGATAACTGTTTAGGTTATATATTGGACTCAATAAAGCCTAGCATAGTATATATGTGTATGTACATTTAAGTTCGATTAAAATGGGAAGGATTCTTGGGTTATATTAGGATGGCAGGTCTTGTGGGTATAGGCCGGGTCTATAGTAAGTTAGGTTGTCCTTATGGGTGGGGTAACTTAACTAAGATTTCAGGACACAGTTAGGTGCGCGCTATTAGATGAGAGGTAAGTTGGGGTTTCACGGGAGTGCGATTCCACTTTAATTATTAAATAAGTGCATTTATATTTATTATGCACAGTTAACACACTTGCTAAACATTTTTACACTCGGGCTCTGACCCGTTTATATTTCTCTTTTGCTATGTATGTATGTATATACTATTACAGGTGTCCTACCGCTTGGATGCCGGATGCCCTTCTATCCAGAGTCTTGGGACCCGTAACAGGTGCGGACTGTTGCGGGACTTAGATTGTAGTCGCCTCTATTTCTTTGAAAAAAAATCTAGTTAGGACTCATATTGTATATCGGGTTTACACCTAAGGGATATTTATAAATGTTTATATTTATTCCATTTCAATTATTGTATTGTCTGTGACCCGACAGCTTATTCGGGTTTATTTCTTTGTGGCATATTCATTTGTAGTTATTCATTTCATTTATCATAGTTCTCGTATGCATCTTTCTTTTCTTTGTTAGTATCTTATTGCATTGGTTTGTTTCCTGCTCTATGTTTTATTTAATTTTAACATCTCGCTTATATGATATTGGGTACTTAGTCTTATATATTTTAGTACTGCCAGTTGATGTTGAGACTGAACCATATGAGACTCCGGATTTAATGTAGTATAGGACTGGCCACCCGTTATTATTTTAAGCAGGGTGTTACAATATCCATATTAGATGTGCGTACTCTCACATGAGTCCTCACCTCTCACTTAATGTGCACACCTAACGTATTCTAATATTCCTTCCTAGTTAAGCTACCCGCCTACCCGACTATATACCTCTATGTTAATCCTTATTAATTTATATAAATCTCTTAGCCCATCCGTATCTCCCATACGATACATTAATATTATCTTACTTTCTTAGTCATTTGATTCTCATTATTTTAACCGCTTAGGTTCACATACTAAATGTACATTTAAAACATTTACAATAATCACTTCTACAACACACAAAAGAGTAGAATATCACAAATGTATGTATATGTATGATTACACTATCTACTATATACATATACAAATACAAAATCTAAACAATTAAACTCGCGATGCATGAATACTTTGCTATCTAGTCCCTATATACCCCATGTACCAAATTGAGGACTAAGGCTATGTGTGACACCTCAACCTATAAAATGATAACACATAATGGAGGCGAACATAATCTTTAACGCCATAACGAAAACGTCCATACCTAATGTATCCAAATGACCGTTAATACACTACCATCTCTCAAGATAATGGCAACATAAGGGCTATATTCTGGGGCACGAATCCAAATCCTCCCTAATGGGCACACAAATATAAGATTACCCAGTACGTGTAACCTCCCATGATAGCAAGTAACTAGGTATGACATTACGCATAATATCACAATAAACATTATATAGGCATGCACTCATCCTATACATATATAGAGTATATTTCAAGATTATCCCGCAAACTAATAATTTATATTTGATTCCCATTTCTCATTTTTCCTAACATCTCTTGTTAACTGAAGGGATTTAAATAATTTGATTAATTAGATACCCTCAACCAGTACCTACTGTTCCAAAACCCGAAATCATTATAATAAGCCCAAATTATAATTTGATTCCTAATTTTTTGATAAAGTTACATTCTGCCCAGAAGTATAAAATGCCGGTTTGAGGCTTTTCTGATCCGATTTTGAAGAAACTTAAAACTATAATGTTGTTCAGAACATGATTTTATACAAGAAGTCACTTACACACTGTCAATTTTATCTTAAAACATATCTTAATCAATATACAATATTCGTTATTTTCCAAAATGATTTTACATGCATTTGACTTTCAGATTCGTATGAGTTTAATATCCAATTGAATCACATGATTTTCTCAAATTTTAAAATCATCAATAAAATATATAATCTTAATCATGAGTTCTATAATCCTATTTGATATTATCTCAAATCAAAACTTCCTAAACATGAGTTTTTATCCAAAAATCCTATAATCTAGCATGTGTTTCTACGAACTCATAATCTAGCATGTGCCTCTTAGGATGATTTTAAATTTCCTTTAAAGAAGATGATGTGAGTTCCTCCTCATCATTCTTCCTAAATTTCAACGGTGTATGGTGGTGGTGCAAGGTCGCTCTAGGTGTTGCTCCTCCTCTAATACCCTTCACCTCCTTGAGAAACTCTTCACTTTTTTGTAAAATATCTCACACTTTCTCTCCTTTGGTTTCCTCTCACTTTAATTTTTCAATTCCTCATTTTATTAGCTAAAGAGTTGGTTTTAAAGTAGCTAATTCCATATCTCTTCATGGGTTGAAAATCCAAAGGTAAAAAATTGACATTTTACCTGCTGGGTCGACCCATAAATTACTCGAGACCCTATTCATTTGCCCGAATATAATTTTTTAACTATTTCGACCCTTACGAACACTTCTACGCAGTCGAAATGACTATATGGGTTAAACATATTATACTTACTTCATAATGCTCATATTAAGTCCCGACATATCTCAAATGTGCGTTCCGACTAAGTAATTAGTAATTGTCAATTTTCTCACTTAAGAGACACTCTAACATATTCCATAATTTATATTACTTATTGTCTCAGTAATATACTGTGGTGCCAATTATTATGCAACACAAATAGATAAGAGAAATGCAATCACCAAGTAAGAATAAGGAATGCAAAATGACAATCACACAACAAAGGATGTACGTGGTTCTGCAAAGATTCCTACGTCCACGGTGGTGCAGTCAGTATTATTTCTATGTTCTCCGGAGAATAATTACAGAGAATACAATGTGTCCCTTGCCCCGGACCTAGGGTTTATTATATACATGTTTATTTCAGTAAGTGGGGGTGTTGTGCTCCCCCACATTTTTAACCTTCTTAGCATTCTTCCATATCCTATGAGCTCTAGCGATTCACACTCTCTTCTCTCAGTCTCCATTCTTATCGCTTTCTTATTATTTGGGCTCGTGATTCTTCATCGTTCGAGTCAAACTTTCATCTTGTAAGTCTCCTGTGCCTTCTTTTTGTATTTTCTCTTTGAATTTGTAGTTTTCTAGGGTTTCCCAATGGAAAAGATTGGTAATAGGTCGGTGTCCGAGTTTAGGAAGTTTTATAACATTCCAGAGTGGGTAGAGATTAAGTTTGTTCCTCCCCCTAAAAATGTTAGAGAAATAGAGGGTGCCCATTGGATCCATGTTTTGATGCTTTCCCAAGGGGGACTTACTTTTCCTCCCAACGACCTGTCTTGCACTTCTTTGGTTACCTAAATATTGTTCCTGCACAGTGTTCGCCCAATGTGTGGAAGATAATTAATGGCGTCCATAGAATAAATGAGTTATATGGTACCAAGTTTAGGCTTGTCGAGGTCTATTTTTTCTACTTTTTTCTCGAACTAGTTCTGGTGTTCTCTATCTCAAAGCCAGGAGCCCTAATAGGGTATTGGTAGTAAACCTACCTGATTCCCATAAGGACTATTGGCAAGAGGGTTTCCTGACTAGAAACTGGCAGTTTTCTCCCAGTCTGAAAGGTCGAGGTCTGATAGGTTCTCTGTTCCCTTTTATGGGGAAGAATACATAGGTAGACTTTGCTCTATTCTTTCAATTTTTGTTGATTTGTGATCTTTCTGATTTTTCTCTATTTTTCTTCAGCGAGGTCGAAGAGCTTGGAACCTTCTCTCAGCGAGGTTCATCTCTCTGAATTAGTCAAGGCCTGGAATATCAGGGAGCCCTTAGCTGACGACGAGCATCCCCGGTCCGCTGCTTTTTCACTTGAATATAAGAACGTTGGTTCTAGTTTTATAGCAAGGCTGGTAGACAGTATCCCTGAGTTTGATACCTCTAAAGAGACTGCTGCTGATCCTATTCAGTTGGACGAGGAGGAGAGCATTTCTGAGAGTGATATCACAGGTGGTGCTGAAGGCAACTTTGGTGAAGGGAGCTCCGGTGGTAGTAGCTCTTCTGATTCGAAGGAAGTTTCTGAAGCTCGAGAATTTTTGAGCACAGGCAGTAGTTCAAGCGAGGAGATGGTTCCTCCAAGGAAAAACCTGATCCAGGATGATGATGACGATGATCGCGTGCTCCTCGCTCAGAGGTCAAAGAAGCAGAAGTCCAGTACTGGGGCTGTAGCTACTGGCTCTCGGTCTTCTACTCAAGAGCAAGAAAGGAAGAGGAAATAGGAAGAGCAGATGAGAGAGAGGGAGAGAAAAAAAAGGAGGAAAGAAAGAAGATGGATGAAAAGAGGCAGATGGAGGAGAGGAGGAGAATAGAGAAGGAGAAAGAGGAAAAGAGGAGAAAGATGGAGTCAAGGACGAAGGCTGGGCAAGCCTTAGTCCCGGTGTATGCTTTGCTCGAGGGAGCCTCAGTTACCGTTTCTCCTCAACTGGCTCCTGCGCTGCTCGAGAGGGAAGTTCTTCTTGTAGATCTCCAAAGGGCGCTGGGGTCTGATCAATTGGACCTACAAGCTAGCCAGAGGCTAGCCCTGGTAAGATTTTTCCCATTTTCTAATGCTTTAACAAGTTTTATCTGTTTCTCCTTCATGATATCTTCTTTGTTTTTGGCAGTTTATGACTGACTTCGCCGTGCTCTATCGCTCTCACGATGAGCTGGTGAGAAGGAATGGCGAGCTGGAGCAGCAGAGGGTTTCTTTGGAAGTGAGGGGTACTCAACTGGAGGCTAATTTAAAGACTACTGATGTCGCCCGAGTTTCCTCTAACCTGGCCCTCGTCAATTCTAATCAAGAGAGGGATGCGGTGGTTAAGGAGCTGAATGAGCTGAGGCAGGCCTATGACCTGGTCTGCTCGAGAAAGCTGGTTATCGTAGAGGAGAACAAGGTGCTAATCGAGCAGTTAAAGGAGAAAGAGTCCCAGACAGCCACTATCAAGGAGGATTCATACAATTTCGGGTGGACTGCTTCATATGAAGACGCCGAGGTTTAGATAGGCTACATCAACCGTCTGAACTTCAAGAAGGGTTCGAACAAAGCCCTCTTAGCTGCTGGTGTTGATGCTGACTCTCCTTTGTTCGACGAGCATGACCCGGTCCCGAAGCCGACTGTGGATGAAAAAGCCCCTTCCCCTGCTATTGAAGGCGTTGAGCCTGTCTCCCAGACGTTGCCTACCGAGGTCCTTCCTGCTCAGGCGATAGAGGTTGCCCCTACTGTGGGTGCTTTTACTGTCGCTGACAAGGGGAAGAAGCCAGCTACCTCTGGGAAGCATGAGGTTGCTAATTAGTTATCATTTAGGGTTACTTTTTGTATCTTTGTTTGTAACTTTTCTTTTTACTGCTCGATGTACTTTAACCCTTATCAATGAAAAGGTTTCTTTTTCCCAGTGCACTGATTTGTCTTTCTTTTTTATGCCCTCTTATGTCTTGTAGTTGATTGATATAAAAGAGTATATTCCTTCCACATCTCAATTGGGTAGGACTCTTGGTCCCAATGCAAGTCCTCAAGTTCTCCAGACCTTTGTTAGGCTTTGCAAATCTCTTAGGTCAAGGAATCAAAAGTATAAGGATCAGTTTGTGGCCAAGTTGAAAGATAGGCTCCACGCGATGGAAAAGGTTGGTGCTTCAGTGCAAGAAGAGGTGAATGCACTGAGAACAAAGATTCTTGATGCTTCTGAGATCAACCAGGTTAGGGAATGCTTTAGTAAGAAAATGAAGCTTTAAGGAGAGAGGTCTTACGTCTTAGGGAGCATGCACCGAGCACCGCTCCTATAGTATTGCGAGGCTCTTCATCGTCGCGAGCTAGGGCTGGCTCGAGCGACGTTCCTCCTGTGCTGCGAGGTTCTACTGGTCCTTCCATTCCGCGAGCTGGCAGGAGCACTAGGAGTTCAGATTGGGAAATGGAAGAGCTTCGCGATGATGTCCAGTGAGCATATGTGATCGCTGCTGGGCTTCAAAGGGATGTTACTCGGCTGTGGCACCTGTTTAAAAAAGGACCTCGGCGAGTATGGGCCGACGGTTATGATCAGGGTTGGCTAGATGCTCCGATGAGGCTGATAGAATTTGAAGAGCTTGACTTCATCCGGGGGTGGTTGAGTGCTTTGAATGAGATGCAAGTTCCAAGGAACTCAATGCTCTGGTATCGCTATGAAATATCTCCTTCCACTCGGATGCCCAATCCCTTCCGGAGAGATGATCAGTGGATACCCATCGATGCCATCCCTCGGTAGCTATTGGAGTCGGATGCTAACGAAGTCGAGGAAGAGTTAGTTTCGGCTCCTGATGATGGTCGAAGAGCTCAAGTGGATGATTATCTCGTTCAAAGGCCTCACCCCCACTGAGATTTTGCCAGTAGTTACTCTGTGTATTTTGTATTGAAGTGATGTTATGTCAATGTTTTGGGCGAGCTCGCCGACTAAACATGTATTGTACTTGTTGTAAATATGGTGGATTAATATAAAATTTATGTTTTGGGCTAATTTCGCCGACTAAACAAGTGTATTATATTCTCCATATTCTCGCTCCTTTATGATCTCTAAATTTTTATTATTACGCAAGTGTCCTTCCAGTCCAGTATACTATCGAGATACCATCGTGCACCACTTTACCTTTTAGGTCGTGTCGTCACACTCCCTTAGGCCTAAGTGTGGCAATTGGCAAGGACACATCTGGTGTTGGATGCTCTATCTGATCAGGATTTTATTCAACCAAAGATGGTTTGGCGACCAATTTTAATTTGGCCATATTGCCTAAGGATCTCCTATAAGGCTTCATATATTGCCAGGGGCAATGCTAAGAGGTCTTTCATGTTTCATGATGAAAACCTGAGGAGGGGCATTTCCCTGCTATGGTGTAATGATCAATGTGCCTGTCATTTGGAAAAGGTGTGTGATAAAGCTTATATAACTGTTACTCGCAGCCGTTAAAGGATTTCATTAATGACAAGGAAAATGAACTACTAGTTCCTCAACAAAAGCATAAAAGAAGAATCTAAAAATATAATTTCTTAAGATTGGCTGCGTTCCATGCTCGGGGGATTTCTCTGCCTTCCATCGTTTCTAAGTGATAGGCGCCTTGCAGATTATCTCTTGTTATCTTAAATGGTCCTACCCAGTTTGGCCCTAGCTTGTCGTCTAATGGTTTCACTGCGCTGCCCAAGACTTTCCTTAGGACATAGTCCCCAACTCGGAATGTCCTTGGTTTGACCCTCTTATTATAATGCCTTACGAGCTGTTGCTGATAGCTCGCTAGTTTTACTAGGGCTAGCTCTCGGCGCTCGTCGGCTAGGTCAAGCTCAGCGAGCAATGCTGCATCATTATGGCCCTGGTCAATAAGACTGGACCTCATTGTCATCCAGCCAGCTTCTAATGGGATGACTGCTTCCATTCCATATGTCAATGAAAATGGGGTCTCCCCTGTTGCTCGTCGTGGAGTGGTTTGATAAGCCCATAGAATATGTGGTAATTCATTCACCCACGCACCTTTGGCTCGCTCTAATCGCTTCTTTAATCCGTCGATCATAGTTTTGTTGGAAGCTTCGGCTTGGCCATTGCTCTGAGGATAGGCCACCGAGCTGAAATGGTGTCTAATTCCATGTTCTTTACTGAAACTCTGAAAAGAGCCTCTCTCGATCTGCGTTCCATTGTCGGTGATGATGGTTCTGGGGATGCCAAAATGGGTGATTATATTTCTCCATATGAACCTTATCATATCTGCATCTCGAATGTTCGCTAGGGGTTCTTTCTCGATCCATTTAGTGAAGTAGTTGGTCGAGACCAACAGATACTTACGATTGCCGACGGTGGTAGGAAGTGGTCCTACGATGTCTATCCCCCATTGGGTGAACGGACATGGGCTGGATAATGATTTTAGGTCGCTACCAGGTTAATGGACTATAGGAGCGTGAAGCTGGCATTTCAAGCACTTGCGAACATACACCACAGAGTCCATTTGCATATATGGCCACCAATAGCCCTCCTTCATTACTCGGAAAGCCAGAGATCTTCCTCCAATATGGCTTCCACAGATTCCTTCGTGAAGCTCATGTAGAACTTGCTCGACATCCTTTGGGTGAACGCATTGGAGGTAGGGACCGAAAAATGATCTCTTGTATAGCCTTCCCTCAGGAGATAAGTGAAAATGAACATCTTTGCCTCTTATCTGGTGAGCAGTCTTCTTATCATCTGGAAGTGTGCCATCCTTCAAATAGTCCCTTAATGGGCCCATCTAGCTGGGTGCAAACTCAATTCGGAGCACCTTCTCCACTCTTGGTAGCTCATTGTTATGATTAATGCTCGGGTGAGAGAGGAAATCGATGGGTATTATTCTTTTTAAGTCGGAATCGATTCCTAAGCTTAGGGTTGCTAGGACGTCAACATGGATGTTCTGCCCTCTGGGAAACTGCTGGACATTGATCTCTTCAAAGCTCGCCATTAGCCTTTTCACTAAGGCGAGGTATGCTGCCATTCTTTCATCTTTTGCATTATAATCTCCACTTATCTGATTGGAGACTAATTGAGAATCGCCAAACACCTATAAATGCTTTGCTCCCAAAGTGTGCGCCTTCTGGAGGCCGGCTATTAAGGCTTCGTATTCTGCTTCGTTGTTGGAGGCTGCAAATCCAAGTCTGATTCCTTGTTCAAGGATTGTATCCTCTGGAGTAATGAAGATAATGCCTACACTTACCCCCTTTGAGTTGGAGGCTCCATCAATGAACAATTTCCAGGTTTCCTTTGTTGCATCGTTCCCCTTTTGTCTTGTTGGTGGAGGTTGGTTGGAAGGTTGCTCACCTGTGAATTCGGCTATGAAATCAGTGAGGATCTTCCCCTTGATTGCGTTCCTTGGTTGAAATTGGATGTCAAATCGTTCAAGATCGACTGACTATTTAGACAGTCTGCCTGATAAATCCGCCTTCCTCAGGATTGCTTTTAGGGAGTGTGATGTAAGGACGATTATAGTGTGGGCTTCAAAATAGTGCTTCAGCTTCCTCGAAGCCACTACGAGTGCAAATGCGAGCTTCTCCAGTGGTAGGTACCTCTGCTCGGCGTTTAGTAGGGTCTTGTTCACATAATAAACGAGGTGCTGGATTCCTACAACTTCGCACATTAATGAAGAACTGACAGTGTGGTTGGAAACGGAGAGGTACAAGTACAAGGGATTTGCTTCCTGTGGTATGACTAGTAGTGGTGGGGAACTGAGGTAAGCCTTGAGCTCATCCAGTGCCCGTGAGAAATCTTGGTTCCATTCTACCATTTTCTTTCCCTTTAGTAGCTAGAAGAAAGGCTTGCACTTCTCGGACGACTTTGAAATGAATCGGTTAAAGGCAGCGAGCATACCGATGAGCTTCTGTATGTACCGAATCGTGCGAGGAGGTTGTATCCTGTTTATTGCATCGATCTGGTCTGGGTTGGCCTCGATGCTTCTCTTACTGACTAAGTACCCGAGAAATTTCCCTGACTGGACATCGAAAGAACACTTGCTCGCGTTAAGTTTCATTCGGTATTTTTTGAGGATTTCGAAGGTGCTTGATAGATCTGAGAGGTGGTCTTATTTCTTCTTTCTTTTAATGAGCATATCATCGATGTAGACTTCCATGGTGTCTCCCATTTAACCCTTGAACATCTTGGTGACCAGCTGCTGGTAGGTTACCCCTGCGTTTTTGAGCCCGAAGGGCATGACCTTGTAGAAGTATAGTCCAACTGAGGTGATGAATGTTGTTTTGTCCTGGTCTGGGGCATACAGAGGGATCTGATGATACCCGGAGTATGCGTACAAAAAACTCATTCTCTCGTGAGCTGCAGTAGCGTCTACCAGTTGATTAATTTTTGGGAGGGGGAAACTGTCCTTAAGGCATGCTCTATTGAGGTCGGTGAAGTCGATGCAAACTCTCCACTTCCTGTTTCTTTTTGGAACTACTACTGGGTTGGATAACCATTCGGGGAAATGCACCTCCCGTATAGATCCTGCATCCAATAATTTTTCTACTTCTTTTTCCATGGCTTTTGCCTTCTCGAGTGCAGTTCACCGTGCCTTCTGCATGATTGGTTTGAAGCTGGGATTGACGTGCAGTTGATGATAAACCATACTAGGATCAATTCCAGGCAGCTCATATGGTTCCCACGCGAAAACATCTACGTTGCGTCTCAACAGAGTTGTCAATTCCTTCTGTTCCTGGTCAGTGAGAGAGGATCCAATCAAGAAAACTCTGTCACTGTCGCTATCTCTAGTTGTAACCTCTACCAGGTCTTCGACGACCCGTTCAGAGGGGAGGAGCCTGGTCTCCTCTACTCCAGGTCTTCCGTACTTTAATTGCTATTTAGAAGGTGTCAGACCTTCTTGTTCTTCTACTTTCTCGCTGGGCTGATCGTCCTTCTTCTCTGGCCTTGGTCAGATGGCTTCTATGAAGCACCTTCTTGCCATTGCTTGATCGCTGTGGATCTCCATTACTCCTCGCTCGGTTACATACTTGAGTTTCTGATGGTAGTTCGAGGATACTGCCTTCATCGCATGTAGCCATCCCCTATCGAGGATGGCTTGGTATGGGGAGTCGATGTCAACCACCCAAAACTCAATCATCACTACACTAAAACTGGCGATTGGTCACGGCCAAAATCCCTGACCAAAGCTGTGGGTCGCGGACTTGGGCCGTGACCATTTCGGGCGTGACCATTTTCGTCAATTTTCGTGGGTCGCGGCCCAAGTCCGTGACCAAAAAATGGTCACGACCGAGAGGGGTCACGGCAGATGGTCGCGAACTTGGGCCGTGACCCACAACCGTGACAAACTGGTCGCGGACTTTGGCTGGGACCCACGTCCGTGACAAAAAAATAAAAAAAAAATTGGTCGCGGCCTTAATCCATGACCCACAACCGTGACAAATTGGTCGCGGCCAGAGTCCGCGACCCACGACCGTGACAAAAAAATTAAAAAAAAATTGGTCGCGGCCCTCATCCGTAACCCACAACCGTGACAAATTGGTCGCGACCAAAGTCCGCGACCCACAACTGTGACAAAAAAAATAAAAATAAAATGGTCACGGACTTTGGCCGCGACCATTTTTATGCGCGACGAAAAAAATAAAAATGGTCATGGACAAAGTCCATGACCATATTTAACTATAATTTAAAAAAAAAAATATTTTTTTGGTCCAATCCTAAAATTGGGGGTCATGTGAGTGCACCGTCGGTTGCTACGTGTAAATTGGACGCGTACGAGGTATTACAAATATTTATTATTGGAAAAATAATAAAAAAAAATCACAAATTGCGAATCGAGAACGTTAATAAACAAATATATATACAAACTTATAAATATTACACGTCTTAATAATTCAAAGACCAAAAAAAATTGGGCAGAGTTCCCTCTATTTTCTTGACATTCCAAAACCTGTAAATATAAAACCTGCTTATTATAAAGCCCGCACGGCCATAAAATTCAACAATCAAATTATAAAAGCCAGCACGGCCATAAAACTAAACAGTAAAAGCCCGCACGGTTGTAACACAAAAAACAAAATCCTGAATGTCCACAACATATAAACAATCTTCATGCTGTAGACCATTGCCTCCTTCGTTTGTTCCGCGTGCAAAAATCCTACAAAAGATAGGATACATAAAAAAAATATCAGTAACCAAGTAGTTTTACAAAAAAATTAATCAAGCTGAAAAATAGCATATATGAGTTAAAATTATCAGTAACCAAGTAGAAATATGCAAATTATCATCGTATTCTCAAATCGGGAGTCCCGCGACTGCGGGGTCAGTTCCTACGAGTTACATTGGTCCCGTGGGAGGTGTTGGTGCCACCCAGAAGGCCGTTAGAGGGCTTTTTCGAGTTTTCACCCTCTAACGCCATGTTTTTAAGCCTAAGTAAAGAAATATGCAAATTATTGTTGTATTCTCAAACTGGGAGTCCCGTGGCTGTGGGGTCAGTTCCTACGAGTTACATTGGTCCCGTGGGAGGTGTTGGTGCCACCCACGGGGCCGTTCGGGGGATGTTTCGAGTTTTCACCCTCTAAGGCCATGTTTTGCTTAAGTCTAGAAATATACAAATTACCGTCGTACTCTCAAACCAGGTGACCCGCGGCTGCGGGGTCAGTTCCTATGAGTTACATTGGTCCCGTGGGAGGTGTTGGTGCCACCCACAGGGCCGTTGGGGGCTTTTTCGAGTTTTCACCCTCTAACGTCATGTTTTTAAGCCTAAGTCTAGAATTTGGCAAATTATCGTCGTATTCTCAAACCGGGAGACCCGCGGATGTGGGATCAGTTCCTACGAGTTACATTGGTCCCGTGGGAGGTGTTGGTGCCACCCACGGGGCCGTTCGGGGGCTGTTTCGAGTTCTCACCCTCTAACGTCATGTTTTTAAGCCTAAGTCTAGAAATATGCAAATTACCATTGTATTCTCAAACCGGGAGACCCGCGGTTGTGGGGTCAGTTCCTATGAGTTACATTGGTCCCGTGGGAGGTGTTGGTGCCACCCACGGTGCCGTTAGAGGGTTGTTTCGAGTTCTAACCCTCTAACGCCATGTTTTTAAGCCTAAGTCTAAAAACATGAAATTATCATGGTATTCTCAAACCGGGAGTCCCGCCGCTGCGGGGTCAATTCCTACGAGTTACATTGGTCCAGTGGGAGGTGTTGGTGCCACCCATAGGGCCGTTCGGGGGCTGTTTCGAGTTTTCACCCTCAAACCCCATGTTTTTAAGCCTAAGTCAAGAAATATGCAAATTACCGTCGTATTCTCAAACAGGGAGTCCCACGGCTGTGGGGTTAGTTCCTACGAGTTACATTGGTCCCGTAGGACGTGTTGGTGCCACCCACGGGGCCATTCAGGGGCTATTTCGAGTTTTCACCCTCTAACGCCATGTTTTGCTTAAGTCTTGAAATATGTAAATTACCGTCATATTCTCAAACCGGGAGACCCGCGGCTACAAGGTCAGTTCCTACGAGTTACATTGGTCCCGTGGGAGGTGTTGGTGCCACCCACGGGGCCGTTCGGGGGTTGTTTTGAGTTTTCACCCTCTAACGTCATGTTTTTAAGCCTAAGTCTAGAAATATGCAAATTACCGTCGTACTCTCAAACCGGGAGACCGGCGGGGTTGGGGTCAATTCCTACGAGTTACATTGGTCCCCTGGGAGGTGTTGGTGCCACCCACGGGGCCGTTAGGGGGCTATTTCAAGTTTTTACTCTCTAACGTCATGTTTTTAAGCCTAAGTCTAGAAATATGCAAATTACTGTCGTACTCTCAAACCGGGAGACCTGCGACTGTGAGGTCAGTTCCTACGAGTTACATTGGTCCCGTGGGAGGTGTTGGTGCCACCCACGGGGACGTTCGGGGGGTTGTTTCGAGTTTTCACCCTCTAACGATATGTTTTTAAGCCTAAGTCTAGAAATATGCAAATTACCGTCGTATTCTCAAACCGGGAGACCGGCGGTTGTGGGGTCAGTTCCTACGAGTTACATTGTTCCAGTGGGAGGTGTTGGTGCCACCCACAGGGCCGTTCAGAGGCTGTTTCGAGTTTTCACCCTCAAACGCCATGTTTTTAAGCCTAAGTCAAGAAATATGCAAATTACCGTCGTATTCTCAAACTGAGAGTCCCGCGGCTGTGGTGTCAGTTACAATGAGTTACATTGGTTCCAAGGGAGGTGTTTGTGCCACCCACTGGGACGTTCGGGGGCTGTTTTGAGTTTTCACCCTCTAACACTATGTTTTTACGCCTAAGTCTAGAAATATGCAAACTACCGTCTTATTCTCAAATCGGGAGTCCCGTGGCTACGGGGCCTGTTCCTACGAGTTACATTGGTCCCGTGGGAGGTGTTGGTGCCACCCACTGGGCCGTTCGTGGGATGTTTCGAGTTTTCACCTTCTAATGCCATGTTTTCAAGCCTAAGTCTAGAAATATGCAAATTACCATCGTATTCTCTAATCGGGAGCCCCGCGGCTGCGTGGTCAGTTCCTATGAGTTACATTGGTCCCGTGGGAGGTGTTTGTGCCACCCACGAGGACGTTCAGGGGCTGTTTCGAGTTTTCACCATCTAACGTCATGTTTTTAACCCTAAGTCTAGAAATATACAAATTACCGTCGTACTCTCAAACCGGGAGACCGACAGTTATGGGGTCAGTTCCTAAGAGTTACATTGGTCCCGTGGGAGGTGTTGGTGCCACCCACGGGGATGTTCGGGGGCTGTTTCGAGTTTTCACCCTCTAACGCCATATTTTTAAGCCTAAGTCAGGAAATATGCAAATTATCGTCGTACTCTCAAACCGAGAGTCCCGCGGCTGCAGGGTCAGTTCCTACGAGTTACATTAGTCATGTGGGACGTGTTGCTGCCACGCACGGGACCATTCGGGGGATGTTTTGAGTTTTCACCCTCTAACGTCATGTTTTTAAGCCTAAGTCTAGAAATATGCAAATTACCATCGTACTCTCAAACCGGGAGACCCGTGGCTATGGGGTCAGTTCCTACGAGTTACATTGGTCCCGTAGGAGGTGTTGGTTCCACCCACGGGGACGTTTGGGGGTTGGTTTGAGTTTTCACCCTTTAACGCCATGTTTTTAAGCCTAAGTCAAGAAATATGCAAATTATCATCGTATTCTCAAATCGGAAGTCGCGCGACTGCACGGTCAGTTCCTACGAGTTACATTGGTCCCGTGGGAGGTGTTGGTGCCACCCATGAGGACGTTCGGGGGCTGTTTCGAGTTTTCAGCCTCTAACGTCATGTTTTTAAGCCTAAGTCTAGAAATATGCAAATTATCATCGTACTCTCAAACCGGGAGTCCCGCGGTAGCATGGTCACTTCCTACGAGTTACATTGGTGCCGTGGGAGTTGTTGGTTCCACCCACGGGGCCGTTCGGGTGCTGTTTCAAGTTTTCACCCTCTAACGTCATGTTTTTAAGCCTAAGTCTAGAAATATGCAACTTACCGTCATACTCTCAAACCGGGAGACCGGCAGCTATGGGGTCAGTTCCTACGAGTTACATTGGTCCCGTGGGAGGTGTTGGTGCCACCCACGGGGACGTTCGGGGGCTATTTCGAGTTTTCACTCTCTGACGCCATGTTTTTAACCCTAAGTCTAGAAATATACAAATTACCGTCTTACTCTCAAATCGGGAGACAGACAGCTATGGGGTCAGTTCCTAAGAGTTACATTGGTCCCGTGGGAGGTGTTGGTGCCACCCACGGGGATGTTCGGGAGCTGTTTCGAGTTTTCACCCTCTAACGCCATATTTTTAAGCCTAAGTCAGGAAATATGCAAATTATTATCGTACTCTCAAATCGAGAGTCCCGCGGCTGCAGGGTCAGTTCCTACGAGTTACATTAGTCCTGTGGGACGTGTTGCTGCCACGCACGGGACCGTTCGGGGGCTGTTTTGAGTTTTCACCCTCTAACGTCATGTTTTTAAGCCTAAGTCAAGAAATATGCAAATTATCATCGTACTCTCAAACCGGGAGTCTCGCGGCAGTGTGGTCACTTCCTACAAGTTACATTGGTCCCGTGGGAGGTGTTGGTGCCACCCACGGGGCCGTTCGTGGGCTGTTTCGAGTTTTCACCCTCTAACGTCATGTTTTTAAGCCTAAGTCTAGAAATATGAAAATTACCGCTGTACTCTCAAACCGGGAGACCAATGGCTATGGGGTCAGTTCCTACGAGTTACATTGGTCCCGTGGGAGGTGTTGGTGCCACCCACGGGGACGTTCGGGGGCTGTTTCGAGTTTTCACCCTCTAACGTCATGTTTTTAAGCCTAAGTCTAGAAATATGCAAATTACCGTCGTAATCTCAAACCAGGAGACCCGCGGCTGCGGGGTTAGTTCCTACAAGTTACATTGGTCCCGTGGGAGGTGTTGGTGCCACCCACGGGGCCGTTCGGGGGCTGTTTCGAGTTTTCACCCTCTAACGTCATTATTTTAAGCCTAAGTCTTGAAATATGCAAATTACCGTCGTACTCTCAAACTGGGAGACCCGCGGCTGTGGGGTCAGTTCCTACGAGTTACATTGGTCCCGTGGGAGGTGTTGGTGCGACCCACGGGGACGTTCGGAGGCTATTTCGAGTTTCACCCTCTAACGCCATGTTTTTAAGCCTAAGTCAAGAAATATGCAAATTATCATCGTATTATCAAATCGGGAGTCCCGCGGCTGCGGGGTCAGTTCCTATAAGTTACATTGGTCCCATGGGACGTGTTGGTTCCACCCACGGGGATGTTCGGGGGCTGTTTTGAATTTTCATCCTCTAACGCAATGTTTTGCTTAAGTCTAGAAATATGCAAATTACCGTCGTATTCTCAAACCAGGAGACCTGCGGCTGCGGGGTCAGTCCCAACGAGTTACATTGGTCCCGTGGGAGGTGTTGGTCCCACCCACGGGGCCGTTCGGGGGCTGTTTTGAGTTTTCACCCTCTAACGTCATGTTTTTAAGCCTAAGTCTATAAATATGAAAATTACTGTCGTACTCTCAAACTGGGAGACCCGCAGTTGTGGGTTCTGTTCCTACGATTTGCATTGGTCCCGTGCGAGGTGTTGGTGCCACTCACGGGGCCGTTCGGGGGCTATTTCGGCTTTTCACCCACTAACGCCATGTTTTTAAGCCTAAGTCTAGAAATATGCAAATTATCGTCTTGTTCTCAAACCGGGGGGTCCCGTGATCGCGCGGTCAGTTCCTACGAGTTATATTGGTCCCGTGCGAGGTGTTGGTGCCCCTCACGGGTCCGTTCGGGGGTTGTTTCAGCTTTTCACCCACTAACGCCATGTTTTTAAGCCTAAGTCTAGTACTACCAATCTCTTTCAATGGCTGACGAAGCCAAAGCCAAAGGAAACGCGACCTTCGCAGCCAAAAACTTCACCGACGCAATCAGATTCTTCACAGAAGCAATCCAACGTTCCCCCACCAATCATGTCTTCTACTCCAATCGATTCGCCGCCTACGCCTCCTTAAACCAATACACACAAGCCTTAACCGATGCTAAAAAAACCGTCCAACTAAAACCCGACTGGTCCAAAGGCTACTCCTGCCTCGGCGCCGCTCATCTCGGCCTTCACAACTACGGCGACGCCGTTTCCTCTTACAAAAAAGGTCTCGAAATAGACCTCAACAATGAACCCCTCAAATCCGGCCTCGTCGACGCCCAATCCGTCGCCTCCAATTCACGCTCCCCCCCCCCCCAGCCTCCTCAAACCTCTTCGGGGACGCATTTTCCGGCCCCGAGATGTGGGCTAAACTAACATCCGATCCCTCAATAAGAACATATCTTCAACAACCGAACTTCGTTAAAATGATGCAGGAGATTCAGGAAAACCCCACCAACTTAAATCTCTACCTAAAGGATCAGAGAGTTATGCAGGCTCTTGGGGTTTTACTCAACATCAAACTTTCCACGCGTATGCCCGATGATATGGAGATGAACGATTCAATTTCGGAGAGAAATGACGAGCCCGTCAAGCACCCTGAGCCTGAACCTGAGCCGAGATCGGAACTGGAACAAGTACCGGATGAGGAGAGGGAAATTAGAGAGAGGAAAGCGGAGGCGCAGAAGGAGAAGGATGATGGGAGTGCGGCTTATAAGAAGAAGGATTTTGATACGGCGATTGGGGATTATACAAAAGCGATTGAATTGGACGATGAGGATGTTTCGTTTTTAACTAACCGGGCATTATACTGTTATATATAACTGTTATATATATAACTATATATAACTGTTATATATAACAGTTATATACTGTTATATATATAACAGTTATATATATATAAAAATTATATACTGTTATAATAACAGTTATATACTGTTATATATAACAGCATATATATAACACTGTTATATATAACATCATATATATAACTTATATATATATATATATATATATATATATATATATATATATATATATATATATATATACACTGTTCTAAAAAACCCGCCTAGGCTTAAGGCTTGGGAGAAACGCCTCGCCTTACGCTTTTCACGCCTTATTCTTGGTAAAACCCTTAAGGCGCACTTTTTTCTAAAAACAACAATGCTTTAGTGAAACCATGTCGCCTTTTAAAGAATTTCTTTACAAATCGGACCATTATCTCATCCAAAATTATCAAATAGTATTTTAATTTGCATATATTCAGACATATTTTTATGAAATGTGCAATTTTTGTATTTTAATAGCCTTGTTATGGTTAAAAAATATTAAAATATATTAAGCAGGCCTAAACGCCTTTTCACGCCTTTTTACGCTTAGGCCCGCCTAGGCTTCTAAGGCTTAAGGCTTGGCCTCCACGCCTCAATCACGCCCCGCGTTTTTTAGAACCTTGTATATATATATATATATATTTGTCTTTCCATCTTTAAATTATGTTGAATCACTTTATGTCGAACTCTAGAGTAACTTGAAATTCTTGGTATCACTTTCTCAAGCATCATATAAGTAAGAGGAGCAGGGGTTTAAATCTTAGAAGAAGGTGTTTAGGTAGTAGAAGCAGCATAAGCAAGAGGAGAAGGGGCAGGGGCAATAGCACTAGTAGGGGGATACTGTCAAGAATTTCTCGAGTCTTTCAAATTAACAGTTAGTATTGATTGTCGAACAGTTCAACTTGTTGACATTATATACTGTCAAGAATATCACTGTGTACTTGTGCTTGTACAAGACCACCATATTGTGCTAAGTTTTATTGCCAGACTAAAAGTTTGCCACGTACACTTGATCATTAACTATTATAATATTAACGGTTAACTATTTTTAGTTACGGCAGTGTTGGTCTCAAGGAAGCTGATCTTGTATGTTGAATTCAATAATGGATATGATCTCTAGTGGAATTGACTAACCTGCGAGAAAGTCTTTAAATATCTATTTGAAATTCATAAGATCATGATGAAATTATAAGGTAGGGATTTCATAATCTTATTTTTGCAAATTTACGTCGTACACTCAAATCGGGAGCCCCGTAACAATGCGGTCGGCTCCTACGAGTCACATTGGTCCCGTGCGAGATGTTCGTGACTCTTACAGGACCGTTTTGTGGCAGTTTTATGTTTTTACCCTTCGATGGAATGTTTTTATGCTTAAGTCTATTTTTTACAAATTTACGTCGTACACTCAAATCGGGAGCTCCGTGACTATGCGATCAGTTTTTACAACTAACATTGGTCCCGTACGACGTGTTCATGACTCTTACCGGACCGTTTTGTCGCTATTTTACGTTTTCACCCATCGATGACATGTTTTTATGCTAAAGTCTAATTTTTTGCAAATTTAAGTCGTACACTCAAATCGGTAGCCCCGTGACTACACGATCAGTTCCTACGAGTCACATTCATCCCGTGTGAGGTGTTCGTGACTCTTACTGGACCTTTTTGTGGTTGTTTTACGTTTTCACCCTTCGATGGCATGTTTTTATGCTTAAGTCTAATTTTTGCAAATTTACGTCGTACACTCACCCGGGAGCCCCGTGACTACGCAACCGGTTCCTACAAGTTACATTGGTCCCGTGCGAGGTATTCGTGACTCTTACGGGACCGTTTTGTTGTTGTTTTACATTTTCACCCTTAGTTGGCATGTTTTTATTCTTAAGTGTAATTTTTCGCAAATTTACGTCGTACACTCAAACTTGGAACATCGTGACTACGCGGCCGGTTCCTACGAGTTACATCGATCCCGTGAGAGGTGTTCGTGACTCTTACGGGACCATTTTATGGTTGTTTTAATATTTTTACCCTATAAAAGTATATTTGTATGCCTAAGTCTAACGTTTGACAAATTTACGTCGTATGCTCAAAGCGGGAGTGCCTTGACTACGCGGTCAGTTCCTACGAGTAACATTGGTCCCGTGCGAGGTGTTCATGACTCTTACGGGACCATTTTGTGTTTGTTTTACGTTTTGACCCCTCGAAGGCATGTTTTTATGCTTAAGTCTAAATTTTTTGCAAATTTACATCGTACACTCAAACCGGGAGTCCCGTGACTACGCGGTCGGTTCCTACGATTCACATTGGTCCCGTATGAGGGGCTCGTGACTCTTACCAGACCGTTTTATGGTTGTTTTACATTTTCACCATTCGATGTCATGTTTTTATGCTTAAGTCTAAATTTTTTGCAAATTTACATCGTACACTCAAACCGGGAGCCCCGCGACTACGCGGTCGGTTCCTACGAGTCACATTGGTCCCGTGCGATGTGCTCGTGACTCTTACGGGACCGTTTTGTTGTTGTTTTACGTTTTCACCCTTCGATGGCATGTTTTTATGCTTAAGTCTAACTTTTTATAAATTTACGTCGTACACTCAAACCGGGAGCCCCGTGACTACGCGGTCAGTTCCTACGAGTCACATTGGTCCCGTGAGAGGTGTTCGTGACTCTTACGGGACCATTTTGTAGCTGTTTTACGTTTTCACCCATCGATGGCAATTTTTTATGTTTAAGTCTATTTGTTTTTGCAAATTTAAGTCGTACACTCAAACCGAAATCCCCGTGACTACGTGATCGGTTCCTAGGAGTCACATTGGTCAATTGGGAGGTCTTCGTGACTCTTACGGGACCGTTTTGTTGCTGTTTTACGTTTTCACCCTTTGATGGCATGCTTTTATTCTTAAGTCTAATTTTTCGCAAATTTACGTCGTACACTCAAATCGGGAACGCCGTGACTACGCAGCCGGTTCCTACGAGTCACATTGGTCCTGTGCGAGGTGTTTGTGACTCTTACGGGACCATTTTGTTATTGTTTTACGTTTTCACCCTTCGATGGCATGTTTTTATTCTTATGTGTAATTTTTTGCAAATTTACGTTGTACACTCAAACCGGGAATGTCGTGACTACGCGACCGATTGCTACGAGTTACATCGATCCCGTGAGAGGTATTCGTGACTCTTACGGGACTGTTTGATGGTTGTTTTAACATTTTGACCCTATAAAAGTATGTTTGTATGCCTAAGTCTAACGTTTGACAAATTTACGTTGTATGCTCAAAGCGGGAGTGCCTTGACTACGCGGTCAGTTCCTATGAGTCACATTGGTCCCGTGCGAGGTGTTTGTGACTCTTACGGGACCATTTTGTGTTTGTTTTACATTTTCACCCCTCGAAGGCATGTTTTTATTCTTAAGTCTAAATTTTTTGTAAATTTACGTCGTACACTCAAACCGGGAGTCCCGTGACTACGCGGTCGGTTCCTACGAGTCACATTGGTCCCGTATGAGGTGCTCGTGACTCTTACCAGACCGTTTTATGGTTGTTTTACGTTTTCACCATTCGATGGCATATTTTTATACTTAAGTCGAATTATTTTTAAATTTACATCGTACACTCAAACCGGGAGCCCCGTGACTACGCGGTCGGTTCCTACTAGTCACATTGGTCCCGTGCGAGGTGCTCATGACTCTTACGGGACCGTTTTGTGTTTTTTTTTATGTTTTCACCCTTCGATGGCATGTTTTCATCCTTAAGTCTAACTTTTTACAAATTTACGTCGTACACTCAAACCGGGAGCACCGTGACTACGCGGTCGATTCCTACGAGTCACATTGGTCCCGTGAGAGGTGTTTGTGACACTTACGGGAATGTTTTGTGGCTGTTTCATGTTTTCACCCATCGATTGCAATTTGTTATGCTTAAGTCTATTTTTTTGCAAATTTACGTCGTACACTCAAACCGGGATCCCCGTGACTACGCGATCGGTTCCTACGAGTCACATTGGTCCCCTGGGAGGTGTTCGTGACTCTTACGGGACCGTTTTGTTGTTGTTTTACGTTTTCACCCTTCGATGGCATGTTTTTATTCTTAAGTCTAATTGTTCGCAAATTTACGTCGTACACTCAAACCGGGAACATCGTGACTACGCGACCGGTTCCTACGAGTCACATTGGTCCCATGTGAGGTGTTCGTGACTCTTACGGGACCGTTTTGTTGTTGTTCTACGTTTTCACCCTTCGATGGCATGTTTTTATTCTTAAGTGTAATTTTTCGTAAATTTACGTCGTACACTCAAACCGGGAACGCAGTGACTACGTGGCCGGTTCCTACGAGTTACATCGATCCCGTGATAGGTGTTCGTGACTCTTATTGGACCATTTATGATTGTTTTAACATTTTTACCCTATAAAAGTATGTTTGTATGCCTAAGTCTAACTTTTGACAAATTTACGTCGTATGCTCAAAGCGGGAGTGCCTTGACTACGCGGTCAGTTCCTACGAGTCACATTGAACCCGTGCGAGGTGTTCGTGACTCTTACGGGAACATTTTGTGTTTGTTTTACGTTTTCACCCCTCGAAGGCATGTTTTTATGCTTAAGCCTAATTTTTTTGCAAATTTACGTCGTACACTCAAACCGGGAGTCCCGTGACTATGCGGTCGGTTCCTACGAGTCACATTGGTCCCGTATGAGGTGCTCGTGACTCTTACCGGACCGTTTTATAGTTGTTTTATGTTTTCACCATTCGATGGCATGTTTTTATGCTTAAGTTGAATTATTTTTAAATTTACATCGTACACTCAAACCGGGAGCCCCGTGACTACGTGGTCGGTTCATACGAGTCACATTGGTCCCGTGCGAGGTGCTCGTGACTCTTACGGGACCGTTTTGTGTTTGTTTTACGTTTTCACCCTTCGATGGAATGTTTTCATGCTTAAGTCTAACTTTTTACAAATGTACATCGTACGCTCAAACCGGGAGCCCCGTGACTATGCGGTAGATTCCTACGAGTCACATTGGTTCCGTGAGAGGTGTTCGTGACAGTTACGGGACCGTTTTGTGGATGTTTTACATTTTCACCCATCGATTGCAATTTTTTATGCTTAAGTCTATTTTTTTTGCAAATTTACGTCGTACACTCAAACCGGAATCCCCGTGACTACGCGATCGGTTCCTACGAGTCACATTGGTCCCATGTGAGGTGTTCGTGACTCTTACATGACCATTTTGTTATTGTTTTATGTTTCACCCTTCGATGGCATGTTTTTATTCTTAAGTGTAATTTTTCACAAATTTACGTTGTACACTCAAATTGGGAACGCCGTGACTACGCGGCCGGTTCCTACGAGTTACATTGGTCCCTTGAGAGGTGTTCGTGACTCTTACGGGACCGTTTTGTGGATGTTTTACATTTTCACACCTCGATGGCAAGCTTTTACGCTTAAGTCTAATTTTTTGCAAATTTACATCGTACACTCAAACCGGGAAGCCCGTGACTACGCGGTGGGTTTCTACGAGTCACATTGTCCCGTACGAGGTGTTCGATGGTATGTTTTTTATGCCTAAGTCTAACTTTTTGAAAATAAAATAACAAACCAGCGAACAGTTTAAAGACAAAGAGAGTAAATATATATGTAATGTATAATTGAAGAATTAAGCCAATAAATCAAACCTTGAGCATCCACCAAAAGAATTGAGTTGACAGTGCACCTCACACTTTAACCATGGCATTTTCTCGAGAAGTTTCTGGAAGCAAAGAAAACAAACGCCTGAAATAATAAATGTTTTCTCTCATCAGCTACACATTAAACATAACAATGTAATGTTGTGAATGTTTCTTAAAATTATTATCATTTCATATTTTATTAAACAATTGAATTCATGTTACTTAGGAGACAACATTTACGACTTAATCGTAAATAATCAATTTCATCATTAATAATTTGAGGAGAAACATTTCTAAATAACTTGAACTAGTAAACATTGCACATTTAGATGTCAAAATCTTAAAAGCGCATAAAACAACATAAAAGTTAATAAGGACCATAAGAGTTATGGGACACCCCTTAAAAAAAATACCCGACAAATTCACCCCCTTAAATATTAATTCGTTGTAAGTAAGCCTAGAAACAGGATTCCCTCCATTTTTTTACCTAAAAGAGAAAAAAAAATATCCCAACCCAAAAATAAAAAATCTCCCATCATCACAATCCCTTCAATTCCTCTTCCTTCATTTCAACTACCACCTCACCTTTAGCTTCTGCCCCCCGCACTCCCTCCAACCAACCACCACCATACCAAAACCCTACCACCAGCAACCCCCGACCAACCAAACCCTTGTCCAGCTTCAATCGGCACAAACCCAATGCAGATTTGGTGCCGACCGCCCACCTTGATGTCTGGATCTAACCCCGACATACAGAAATTGATGTAGGTGTGCGTGTGTGTGTTCCGTTGTGCGTTTATGCGTGTGGGAGAGGTAGATATAGGAACCTGCTATGGTGGTCGGTGGAGTGGAGATTCAACCGGCGGTGGAGCAGAGATCATCCGTCAGTGGTGTATTTGTTCCATGTCAAGTTGTAGCCTCCTAATATCTTGACATAAACGTAAAAAATGCACATTAATCACAAGATACGTGATATACTTTTTCATAGGCAAATCAAGAGCACACCCAACAAATTTAATAACATGTACATTTATCGACACTAGTATCAATTCAATAAATTCAACATAGTATCCAACAACCAAGCCAACAATATCTCACTATATTAATGTGCACACGTGTTTGCGACTCGTATGCCAAAATAAGCATTTAATCATATTTTGTCAAAAAAAAAGACAAGCATATTTTGTCAAAAAAAATACATACACATACAATCTAGGATTTATTGACATAATCTATACATACACACATACAATCTAGGGTTTACTTAAACCCTAATATTTTTTTGACATAAATCTATGCATATATATAACCCACAAAAAGGCGGATGTAATTTTTTTTTACTTATTATAAATCCATTTAATTATATTTTGTCAAAAAAAATATAATGTCTAGAGTTTTGAATAATATTTTGCCAAAAAAAATACATACATACAATCTAAGGTTTATTGACATAACCTATACATACACACATACAATCTAGGGTTTACTTAAACCCTAATATTTTTTTGACATAAATCTATACATACATACATACACATACAATTACACACATAAAAGAACAAAACATAAATTAAAGTATCTGTATTTGTATCTCATCAAACAAAAATCAAAACAGATATATATGATTGTATCTCATGAAACCGAAATCAAAAAACCAATAACCCTCATTCAAATATATGTATCTCATCAAATAAATCAAAATAGAAATTAAAGTAAGCTAACCTTATCGGTGGCAGCAGGGGTCGGCACCAGAGAGAGAGAAAACCCACCGGTGTTTGACGAGAGAGAGAAGCCACAACTTTGTCTTTGACGAGAGAGATAGAGAAGCGGGTAAATGAAAATAAAGGGGTAAAATGTTAAAGTGATTTTTTTTAGGAATTACATGGTCACGGCCATCAGCCGTGAACCACCTCGCAACCCATAACCTTGCTGCTGCTACATGAATGGCCAATGGTCATGGCCTATAGCCATGACCCCCATGCGCGACCAATGTCAGACCTTGAATTGAAGGATGGTCACGGACCATAGCCGTGACCCCCATGCGCGACTAGTTTCAGACCTTGAATTGAAGGATGGTCACGACCCATAACCGTGACCCATACCAATAAATGGTCACGGCCCATAGCCGTGACCCTCAATCAGTGATATGCAACCCTTTTTCATCAACCCTATTGCTTGAATGATGTATGGTCACGGCCCATAGCCGTGACCCATACCAAGAAATTGTCACGGCCCTAAGCCGTGACCCCCAAAGTGTGTACTATCTTCTTCATCATGCCATCGGTCACGGACATGGGCCGTGACCCCTCCGCGACCAAGCTTGGAGAGAATTTTGGCACGAGTTTGGTGCCAAGATGGTCACGACCTGGTCACGGCCCAAGTCTGCGACCACCGTGGTCATGGACTTGGTCCGTGACCACTTCTAGAGCATCGATAATTTAGTGTGATAATAAATATGGTCACGCCAAATATGGAGTGGGTCACGGCCCAAGTCCGCGACCATCTGGTCGCGGACTTGGGCCGTAACCCACTGGACGTGAACATTCAAAGGATTTGGTGTAGTGCATCTTGGAGATGTTTCCCGCATGTACTGGTAGTACAATCTTTCCTAGGGGCATAGTTATTTTTCCAGCGAAGCCAACTAAAGGGACAGTAGCTTCCTTTAGGTCGGCGACGCTTAACTTCAATTTTCTGAATAGGTCGAGATACATTACCTCAGATGAGCTTCCTTGGTTGACGAGCAACTTGTCAACGTCAAAGTTAGCTATCCTGAGGGTAATGATCAAAGCATCGTGATGTGGGGTTTTCACTCCCATCAAATCTTCATCTGTGAAAACAATATGCTTTTTATAGTTGACGTCATCTGCTCGTCGACGCTTTCCTGACTGTAACTTCGCTGGATCGATCTGAAAAGCTTGCATCACCGCTGTAAGCTTCTTCATCTCCATTCGAGCTGAATTTCCTTGGATCTGCTTGGCATCAGATGCCCCATGAATTACCGCGAACTCATGTCCAACATCATTTTCGAGCACGTTGCCAGGTCTCGCCTCTCTATTGGCAGCCGCTTTCTCTGCCTTCTTCTCCACAAACTTGTTCAAATGCCCGGATTAGGCTACCTCTTTGAGGTGGGACTTAAGAGCTTTGCAATGCTCAGTCTTATGTCCCCCCTCTTTGTGAAAGGCGCATCTCAGCGCATTGTTCCTCTTTGAGGGATCTCCTCCCATCTTCCTGCGCCACTTGATGAATGGCTCGTCTTTGATATTTACGAGAATTTTGTAAATTGGTTCTTTGAAGACGGTATTGACCGCCTGAAATGCTTTCGACATGTCATTGTTTCCTCTGTTTTTGGAGCCATTTTTGCCCCCATTTCCCCCCCTTTCTTCTGGTTCTCAGTTTTATCACTGCCTTTGGCAGCGAGCTTAGTTCGACCGTTTTTCACTGTGCCGAGGCGGGTCCCATCTTCCACCTTGGCATACTTCTCGATGCGGGAAATTAGGTCGTTGATGGTCATGGCTTCTTTCTTTGTTAAGTATTGGTACAGAAGGGAATAGCTGGGTAGCCTAATTTTGAAAGAGGCCACTGCCACTTTCTCCGAACAGTCCTTGACCTCGTTGAACCTCTTCGCGTAGTCTCGGAGGGTCTCTTAGGGGATCTTTTTCATTGTCAGCAGGGCATCCATCCTTTTGGGATGGGAGCTACTAGTAATGAATTGGGCCGTAAAGAGCTCGGCCAGGGATTTGAAACTTCTGATGGACCGGTGGGGGAGCCTTTCGAACCATTTCTGTGCCACGTCATGCAGGCTCGAGGGGAAAATTCGGCACATTAGTGCATCTCGGTGGTTCCAGAGGGTCATGGCTTATCGGTACTGCCTGACGTGAACAATGGGATCAGTCTTACCGTCATAAATTTTGAACCTTGGAATGGAAAACTTCTTGGGGGCTTCTTCTTCCTCAATTTCCCTCGAGAAAGGTGATTTCATCTGAGTTTTGAAAGCTCGCCTAACGAGTTCTCGGGTCGATCTGGTACCGTGATGGGAAGAATTTTGGTCCATCTCCCTTCGGACCAGATTTAGTATGTTCTCGTTGCTGCGATTCGGGCTTCTGTGGCTGCGAGCTAGTCGCAGTTACTCGAGCAGGTCATCCTATGACTCATTTCCCTTGGCTCTCTGGGATCCGCGCTTGGGGCTCCTTCCTCGGTTGTGAGACTTGCTCGCTTGAGGGCTAGGAGTGTGGTATGGACGTTTCTTTGTATTATAATGGAGCTCTCTCTCCATTCTTTCTAATCTTATTTTGAAGCGAGTGTTCTCAGCCTCGTGCCTGCGAGAAGACTCCCTCTGCTCTTGGAGCCTCGCCTCATATGCATCAATCAACCTCGATATCTGTGTGGATCTCGTTGGTCCTTGGATTTCTTTCGAGGCTGGCCTTTCTGGGCGAGCCATGTGATCTGAATGCCGAACTTCAGACCTAATCCTAAGAGGAGGAGGGGGTTCTTGAATATCCCCTGCCTGGGGAGCGTTACTACTGCGACCAGACATTTCGAACTCCTTTTTTGGTGTGGGATTTATTAGGGAAGATAAACGTTCCCACAGACGGCGCAAATTGTGTATGACACCCCTCCTAATTAAATACCGGGCGATCATTCCTTTATTAAATTAAAATCAAGGTGAACAGTTGGTTCATACTTAGCATTACTGTCGTAAAAATAACTTTTACAATTAAACACCCTAAATAATTAAGCTAAGTGTCAAAACCATTTAAAACCTTATTTCCATTTTATTAAATTTAGTTATAAACCTTTAACCAATAACCTTTTAAGAGTCACGCATTTAGTATAGAATGAAAATGAGCAATCAACATTTTAACCATCAATAATAAATCCCAACATTAAAGCACTAAAAGGGAAACATCCCGACAGTAATAAATCCCAAAGTAAGGATGCTGAAAGTAAAAAATTACAATCTATGACCATACCAACTAAATAATGGAAAAGGGCTACACATGCCCCCACAGGATAAAACTGAACTAGAAGTAGAGTCAACAATGGGGTCGTCTAAGCAATAGCCTGTAACTCCCACAAAAGCTACAGCGCGTTCCATCCAAAGAATCCTAAGCAACACGCCCATGTGGCTGGGCACCTGTAATACATATATATATATATATATATATATATATATATATATATATATATACACACAAGAGAGAAGAGATGCAGCAAACGGGTCAGAGCCCGCATGTGAAACAATTTTAAAAATAGTTTAGCAAGTATTTAAAATGTTTACCGGCTAATGCAACAGTCATATTAGTATGCGACACTCTCTTGAGAATTCTCACCTCTCTTCTAGTGTGCACGTCTATCATACTAATGAACCCCATATATCTCTCTAACTTCTTCTCCATAAGTTTTAACACGTGAAATTAAGATTATGATATTCACTTTAGAAAATTCTATCTCTTCAAGATTTCTTACGTTATTTAGAAAAATTCCGTATTGTTATAACGTTTTCGAATACTTACAGTGAAGTTGATGAATTTCATACTTTACTTAACTACTATTTTACTCAGTAGAAAGTTCTCATATAGTCACACGTATATATATTAATTACTCGTATAATATATATACAAACATCACCCCACATAAAATCTATGGTGCTAGACTTCCATATATAAGTATATATATACCAATCACTCATAAATTATATATATACTATCAGCACCCCACATAAAAACTATGGTGCTGGCATACTCTGCTATCAAGTCCCCGTATCACACAAACTAAGGGAAATACTAGTTCGGAATCACTCTCGAACTCTATTAACACAAAACACAAACAAATGGAGGCGAAGCATAGTTCCAAGTCACTAAGAGGTCAGCACATACCCTCGCGTCTCTTAGGACCGTCTGACTATCAATTAGATAACCTGTACCAAGGAATCCTATGTTCTAGGGTATGAGTCAATATCCCCCATAAAGGTCCCATCGAGATAAGACCGTCCCAGCGCGGAAACCCCCATGATAGCAAGTAACCCGAGTATGATTTTTACACCGAAATAATATATGCACAATCACACAGTCATATATATATATATATATATATATATATATATATACACACACACACACACATCCCCATTGTTGAATTAGGTGCGCTCACGACCCATAATTATAATTATCCGTCATTAAACATCTTACTCGATTATTTCGTATAACGGACTCGTTCATTTTATTCTCGTAATTAAGTTATTCTAAACTCACTTCTCGCCTTTTCGAAGTATTATCTTTACCTACGTACAATTTCAGTAGGCCCTCACTCATCTTCTAATCTAATTTCCTAGACATTTTGATTATTTAATCAACGCACGTATGATTTCCTAAGTATGAATATCTCCCATTTACCCTTCCTTTCCCTTTCACATTAAAGTCCCACATAACGGGGTTTGTCTTGACCCTACTGGTCCTTTTTATGTTCCATTATGTTCTAGCAATCCTAATCAAGGTTTACTACGCATAAAAATCGGATTAAGCTAACGCGAGCAAAAAATGCAGTTTTCCAAGAGGGATCGATCAATCGATGAAAGGGGGTCGATCGATCGATCCATCGATCGATCGATGCTCTGGGCTCGATCGATCGATCAAGCAGTTATGGCGAAACTGCAGAAAACCCAGCGATGAAATTCTTACTCCAAACCCATCCAAATCGTCATGTTTCAGTCCCAAAATCTCAATAACTCATACTACAATTGTTGTATACCCATATAAACAATATCCAACGTAAAACATGTGAGTTTTCATCAAGTATAATCAAAAGAAGAGGGTAAAATCTATATAATCCTCAAGAACCCTAATATTTTCTTTAACTTAGTTTCTTCCATTATTTTTCCACATTTTCTATCACTAACACATGGAAATTCGTGGTTCATCCTCTACATATGAAATGGATTTCCAAAATATAATCTTTTACCTCTACAACATGAAATTTTTGTCTCCAATTAATGTTTTTCTTCAAGAAAACTAATTCTAGTCAACTCTAGACTAATATAAAAGGATGCATTAACTTGATTAAAGCAAGATAGATACTTGCCTGGAAATTTGATCTCTGATTTGTGGAAGAAAAAGGTGTGGTTGTGATCCCCTTCGCGCGATCTACGAATTGGCGGTGACGGCGGTGCAACCGGAGGAGTTCTTGGCCTAGAACCCTTGGAAAGCTCCCCCCCTTCCTCTCCAATGGCCGTCATTAGTTTTAGGTTGTGTTAACCCTAAGAGATAACACTTAACATCTGATATAACCCTTGAATATTCGTGGGTTTAATTACCCATAATTACGAAATGTCCAAAACGCCCTCCCGGGGTACTAATTAGGCCTAAAAACATCCCGAGACCCAAACCAAACCCCCGGGTACACTTTTCTGACTATTTCGACGCTTCCAGACACTTTGGCGCACTCAAAAAGACCATACGAGCAACTTATAATTTATTTACTTTTATTAATCAACATTTAGTCCCGACACGACACAGGCCCGTCCCAACTTAAATTTCCATAATTGTCATTTCATTCACACGTGACAATATTATAAAATAAAACTCATATATTACTATACTCATCCAGTAACATTGAACAAATAACAAATTTCCAATAATTACTAACTCTTGTCACACTAGTAAATATTAAAAACAACATACTGGATTAAAATTAAATTAATTTATCTCAATTAAATTTAATAAATCCCTAAATTTTTAAAAGCCATAAAAATACGGGGTATTACATACTTCCCCCCTAATAACGGAATTTCGTCCTGAAATTCGGAAAATAAGGCCTACCAAGTAGCACAATTCTAGATATCCTTGTCAGTACGCAAACTATCTACATTGTACGGCGTTCAATCACTATAGTCCTTTCCTTACAGCAAGTTTGTTTAACATTCTCATTGGAGACACTTCACATGGTGCTCCCAACCGACAACATTCGCATAGGTCATGCCTATACGTTATAAATTTTCATTATCTCACTATTTCTGGGAGGTCGCACCTCACCACATGACAACTACCCGGATTTATCTAATCACAAAACTCCCGTTCTGGAAGGAACAATACGAACATCTGACCACACTTGTTCGTCTAAAACAATCGTGGAATTCCACTATAGTCATCGAATTATTCTCGACCGATCCAAAATTTAATTATCGACTCACCTCTAACATACGGAAGGAGAATAGTTGAGGTTCTTCCACACCAAAACTTTAATAAGCACCTCGTACGCGACAAACATGTGTGAGTGCTTTAAAGAGCACTCCTGAAATCATCGTACTAAGATTCCAAAACTTCCTTCACGTGCATTTACAAATTTTTAATCACCGTGCGCCTATTCCCTGTCTAAGGGTGATACATCCTACTCGAAACAAAACCTTATCTCCGTTGGTTCATGAAATCCCATATTAAAGGTGGGATTCACCAATCTCATCCTGATTCAGAAATTTATACTGCGCCGGACTATGCACTAGCGCGATCCTTCCTTTCAAAGGAAGTCTGGGGCATACTAGTTAATATTGTAAACCAGCCCAAAGGAATATCAATCACTTCCTTCTCGACGACTTAATTCACATGTTCGGGATGAACCCTTGATCTTGTTTTGAGGATGGCAACCCATCCAAGGACTTTACCGACTTTATCGACCTCTTCTAATTTTAGGAATTATCGATAAACACAAAATTCTTTGGTTGATTATCCTCTTTCAACCAAATCTTACCTATAGGTGGTGCATGTAGAGACTACCCACTACGTCCCGCTAAACATCGATTTTCCCTTGAAATGTCTCACATTAAGTGACACGTAATACTCCCCTTCCTTCCTTGGTGTATGCCGAAAGTTCTGACCCGTGCTCTTCTCTCCACGAAGCGCACTTCTGGATCTCTTATACCATACTAACATCATCACCCTTTGTATGTGCAAGTCGCTCTCACACTTGACTACTAACAACTCCGCTCCGAGTGTTCTTCATAATTATTTAATTCTGCTCCATTCAAGGAATACCCCTCCTTAAATGGCTTCCCACAGCCTTCCAATCAAATTAGGGTGTGCTATTCTAATTGCACACTTATGCATGGATTTTCGCCCCTCATGTGACGTTTAATCCACTCTATCACTTCCACTTCGTTATACTAGTCCCACAAACATATATTTCACACTTCTATTACCACGTCCCTTCGACTCAGACGATTTTTAATTGCAGCTAACCAAGATGCCCCCATTTTGTAACACCCCGACTGCCCTAGGAGAGCGAATGGCGTGCTACTCATCAGTGAAACTAGCTACATCCAACAAAGTATAGGGAATAGGGCATTCAAATTCCACGACCATAAAAGAGGAATAACAAATCTCAACCTTCTTCAGATAAGTACAACAATTTTCCCAAATAGGTACAACAACCAAAATAAATCACTAACGCTCTATTCATCAAAATAATTACAAGTCATCTCTTTTGTATAATAAAGTTCTTTCCAGATAATCCATGCTAAAAATCATTCCAACTCTATATTCACCTTATGTTCTGAATGCGGTTACGACAATTGGGTACTCTCAATCACCCTAGAAATCAAAATTTTAAATCTTCCTTATCGTCGTTCCATCCCTCAACTCATGGTGATAAAAAAAAACTTTCAATGCTTCCTTACCACACAAATTCGGCTCACTGGCCTTAAATCATAATTCAACTTCCAACTTACATATATTGTTACTTGATCTCATTTCGACCAGGGTACCGAACTCATGGAACAGTGACCAAACGTCTTCCCATTTCCAAACTTACGCTAAGTTTCATGCATGGGATGTCTCGCAAAGTGAAATCCAAATAAGGAACCCCCCTGATACACTACTACCTAGCATTGTCAGTTATTGAAATCCGTTAGGTCTTCCTTCCATAGCATGTACCCCTTTATTCCGTCTCTTGACGAAAAGTTACATTTCCTCCCGTAATTACACTTAACAAAGAACATTTCACCAATTGCACTATCGTTTAGTATTGTTTGATGGTAATCGCATTCCATAAACCTCGAATACATACAATCGGAATTTTCGAAATTCCTTTCCCTAATAATGGGGTATAAATCTTAACTCCCACATCTCTAGAGGATAGATATAACAATGCACTCTTCCTATCACCAAGTCCTGAGTGCTCAACATAATACTGAGTTAAATCTTTTCGCTCAACGCCAAACCCGATAGGTACTGAATCATACTGACAGAGTTTATACATACATTGGCATCGACTATCTCGAGCCCACTATCCCCTCTGAAGTCTCTAGGATATATAATATAAGTGCGAGTCCGACCTTCTTGTAGGTGAAGCCTCGTCAGAATAAAAATATGTTGCACTAACGCAACCACTCCGATAGCCTTGTAATAAATGCCCACTATCGTACTAGCCATTTCTATAGCGTTATCACAAAGATAGTATCATACTCGCGTATCGCATCACTACAACGAATAACCTCAATAAAGTACATAACACTGTTAATATACTCATTCATCCTCCGCGGATAGCACTAAAGAAAAATCCCGCTACACTAGGGAAAAATATCCACATAATAATGACGTTTATAATTATATGCATTAAACTCGTCTCACATGCTAATCTAGCAATGAACGAAATATGGTGACTCACTCGTGTCACATAAACATGCCGCATCCTCTGAGGATACAACTTATAGTTTTACCTTGTCAATCGTCTTGACTGCGCAAATGGTTTTCGGATGTAACACGTCTACTCAAACCAAACAAAATTACTTTAATCGTAGTCTTTTACTAGGCACCGTATTCTTGTCCTTTTACTCTCTTTGGAACATATTATCGCGAGCGATCTCACTCCCCACAAATCACCTCAACATATAATCCACTTATCACTTGTCCTACTAACCAGGTTAGGACTGTCCTTCTCTCGGACTTTAGTAGACTTGATTCCTGTTGGCTACCTCGGTTATACCCTTAGCCTTTTAGGCCCTAAAGATTAGGTCAATGTCTATAATAGTACTTACTACATTTACCATCACTTGGTAAAAATTCAACTATCCAAATCATTTCAATGGGTCCCCTGATGTGTATCCACATCCCTTTGTGGTTCTATACCACTACCATTGTATTCAGTCTTATTCTTGACTAAATTCTTTGATTCTTTTAGCTTCCCCCAAAAAGAAGCGTTATCATCTATATTGACAAAATGTGACATTGTCAACCTCTGAATCGGCCGTCCATCAGAATTTTCTCTTTGAGTGTTATCAACTATTATTACGAGTCGATCTCCTACTTGGATTCGTTTCCTCCACTTGTATCTACATTTCCTGATACAAAATTTTTCTAACAGTTAAGATTCATATTCACAAATGGACCCCTGTCATGCCCTCCTACGATGAGTTCAGAACCACGTTTGCTTCTAATCCTGAAAAGTTGAGGAAGGAACATACGGTCAACACTGTACCTAAGGTTATCTTATAGACATAGCATTCCACTTCTAAAATTGGTGATTGACTCCCATCATATAGCTTCGTCCCGAAAGCCAAGAAAATTTTCTCTAAATTTTCACTTTCAGTTAGCCACACTCCGTTCTAAATCTAAACCTTTGGATACTTTACCGCCTTCGGTAAACACACAATTTCCATGTTTCTAGAATTTCCCACTGACAATTATCTACACGTTTTGTAACACGTTGGGTGAGTTTACCCATCGTACCCCATTCGACTATAGCAGCGCTTTGGAAATCATGGTTGTGCCTTAGTCACCTTCCTAGTCATGGCTTCTCGTGCTCTAATGGAGGTGACCTCGACTACGGCCATCATCCTCGAATATATTTTACCACCTCAACTGAGCCCTGCCTCCTGATGTCCGCCTAACGGTCCTCTTCTGACATCCGTCATCGCTCGGCACACGCACACATCCGAATGAAATTTGAATTCGCTAATGTATATACGTCATAACAGGAGAACGAAATCTCATCAAAGGAAATCGACAATCCTAAACATAGGGCTCTATATCAAACAAAGCAACGCTGAAAGCATAATAAGCCGTACAGATCCTAAAGGACACTAGAACCTGATGCTCTGATACCACCTGTGACACCCCGCCTAATTAAATACTGGGCGATCACTCCTTTATTAAATTAAAATGAAGGTGAACAGTTGGTTCATACTTAGCATCACTGTCGCAAAAATAACTTTTCCAATTAAACACCCTAAATAATTAAGCTAAGTGTCAAAACCATTTAAAACCTTATTTCCATTTTATTAAATTCAGTTATAAACCTTTAAGCAATAAACTTTTAAGAGTCACGCATTTAGTATAGAATGAAAATGAACATTCAAGAGTTTAACCATCAATAATAAATCCCAACATTAAAACACTAAAAGGGAAACATCCAGACAGTAATAAATCCCAAAGTAAGGATGCTGAAAGTAAAAGAATTACAATCTCTGACCATACCAACTAAATAATGGAAAAGGGCTACACATGCCCCCACTGGATAAAACTTAACTAGAAGTAGAGTCAACAATGAGGTCATCTAAGCAATGGCCTGTAACTCCCACAAAAGCTACAGCGCGTTCCATCCAAAGAATCCTAAGCAAGACGCTCCTGTGGCTGGGCACCTGTAATACATATATATATATACACAAGAGAGAAGAGATGCAGCAAACGGGTCAAAGCCCGAATGTGAAACAATTTTAAAAATAGTTTAGCAAGTATTTAAAATGTTTACCGGCTAATTCAACAGCCATATTAGTATGCGACACTCTCTTGAGAATTCTCACCTCTCATCTAGTGTGCACGTCTATCGTACTAATGAACCCCATATATCTCTCTAACTTCTTCTCCATAAGTTTTAACACGTGAAATTAAGATTATGATATTCACTTTAGAAAAGTCTATCTCTTCAAGATTTCTTACGTTATTTAGAAAAATTCCGTATTGTTATAACGTTTTCGAATACTTACAGTGAAGTTGATGAATTTCATACTTTACTTAACTACTATTTTACTCAGTAGAAAGTTCTCATATAGTCACACGTATATATATTAATTACTCGTATAATATATATAGAAACATCACCCCACATAAAATGTATGGTGCTAGACTTCCATATATAAGTATATATATACCAATCACTCATAAATTATATATATACTATCAGCACCCCACATAAAAACTATAGTGTTGGCATACTCTGTTATCAAGTCCCCGTATCACACAAACTAAGGGAAATACTAGTTCGGAATCACTCTCGAACTCTATTAACACAAAACACAAACAAATGGAGGCGAAGCATAGTTCCAAGTCACTAAGAGGTCAGCACATACCCTCGCGTCTCTTAGGACCGCCTGACTATCAATTAGATAGCCTGTACCAAGGAATCCTATGTTCTAGGGTACGAGTCAATATCCCCCCTAAAGGTCCCATCGAGATAAGACCGTCCCAGCGCGGAAACCCCCATGATAGCAAGTAGCCTGAGTATGATTTTTACACCGAAATAATATATGCATAATCACACAGTCATATATATATATATATATACACACACACACACACACATCCCCATTGTTGAATTAGGTGCGCTCACGACCCATAATTATAATTATCCGTCATTACACATCTTACTCTATTATTTCGTATAACGGACTCGTTCATTTTATTCTCGTAATTAAGTTATTCTAAACTCACTTCTCGCCTCTCGAAGTATTATCTTTACCTACGTACAATTTCAGTAGGCCCTCACTCATCTTCTAATCTAATTTCCTAGACATTTTGATTATTTAATCAACGCACGTATGATTTACTAAGTATGAATATCTCCCATTTACCCTTCCTTTCCCTTTCACATTAAAGTCCCACATAACGGGGTTTGTCTTGACCCTACTGGTCCTTTTTATGTTCCATTATGTTCTAGCAACCCTAATCAAGGTTTACTACGCATAAAAATCGGATTAAGCTAACGCGAGCAAAAAATGCAGTTTTCTAAGAGGGGTCGATCGATCGATGAAAGGGGGTCGATCGATCGATCAAGTAGTTATGGCGAAACTGCAGAAAACCCAGCGATGAAATTCTTACCCCAAACCCATCCAAATCGTCATGTTTCAATCCCAAACTCTCAATAACTCATACTACAATTGTTGTATACCCATATAAACAATATCCAACGTAAAACATGTGAGTTTTCATCAAGTATAATCAAAAGAAGAGGGTAAAATCTATATAATCCTCAAGAACCCTAATATTTTCTTTAACTTAGTTTCTTCCATTCTTTTTCCAGATTTTCTATCACTAACACATGGAAATTCGTGGTTCATCCTCTACATATGAAATGGATTTCCAGAATATAATCTTTTACCTCTACAACATGAATTTTTTGTCTCCAATTAATGTTTTTCTTCAAGAAAACTAATTCTAGTCAACTCTAGACTAATATAAAAGGATGCATTAACTTGATTAAAGAAAGATAGATACTTGCCTGGAAATTTGATCTCTGATTTGTGGAAGAAAAAGGTGTGGTAGTGATCCCCTTCACGCGATCTACGAATTGGCGGTGACAGCGGTGCAACTGGAGGAGTTCCTGGCCTAGAACCCTTGGAAAACTCCTCCCCTTCCTCTCCAATGGCCGTCATTAGTTTTAGGTTGTGTTAACCCTAAGAGATAACACTTAACATCTGATATAACCCTTGAAAATTCGTGGGTTTAATTAACCATAATTACGAAATGTCAAAAACGCCCTCCCGGGGTACTAATTAGGCCTAAAAATGTCCCGAGACACAAACTAAACCCCGGATACCCTTTTATGACTATTTCGACCCTCCCAGACACTTTGGCGCACTCAAAACGACCATACAAGTAACTTATAATTTATTTACTTTTATTAATCAACATTTAGTCCCGACACGACACAGGCGCGTCCCGACTTAAATTTCAATTGCCATTTCATTCACACGTGACAATATTATAAAATAAAACTCATATATTACTATACTCATCCAGTAACATTGAAAAAATAACAAATTTCCAATAATTACTAACTCTCGTCGCGCTAGTAAATATTAAAAACAACATTCTGGATTAAAATTAAATTAATTTATCTCAATTAAATTTAATAAATCCCTAAATTTTTAAAAGCCATAAAAATACGGGGTATTACATTGTGGTGCCAATTATTCTGCAACACAAATAGATAAGAGAAACGCAATCACCAAGTAAGAATAAGGAATGCAAAATGACAATCACACAACAAATGATATACGTGGTTCAACAAAGATGCCTACGTCCACGGTGGTGCAGTCAGTATTATTTCTATGTTCTCCGGAGAATGATTACAGAGAATACAACGTGTCCCTTGCCCCAGACCTAGGGTTTATTATATACATGTTTATTTCAGTAAGTGGGGGTGTTGGACTCCCCCACATTTTCCATCTCTTCGTAGAACCTCTCTTAATGGGAACATGGGAAGAGACTAAATCATAATCGGTTAAGACATGGAGGGTCTGGACTTTGGGCCGCCACAAATGGGCTACTCGTCCAGGCCCATCATTCTAATTTCGGGTACCCACATATACATTTTAATTTATAATATTAAATATTAACTCAAGTCTCAATAATTAATATTTAGTTTATTCCAAATAAATTTTCCAATATAAATATAATTAACCCAATTTAAATATCCATAAAAATACAGGATATTACAATACAGATACTATCTGTATCCGTATCCATTTTCTCTGATATTTTAACACGCTATCCATATCCATATCTATACCCATTTTCCTAGATAAATATCCGCAAAATTCAGAGTCGGATACCCGGCGGATTCAATTTTTTAAATATCCGTTTACACTCCTATAACCATTATAAATAACAAACTAGCTATAGTCAAACATAGGGCTGTGTTTCGGCTGGATCGGATTGGAAATGACCCTTTCGGAAAATTTTCCAAAAAAATCGAAAAAAAAAATAATTTTCGAAACAAATTTCGATTTTTTTCGGAATATTTTTTTTACCATTTTCGAAAAATTTGGCAAAATCAAAAAATTCAAAAATTTTCGGAAAATTTTGGATTTTTGAAAAATCCAAAAATTTATAATTTTTAAAATTAAATTATATATATATATATATATATATATATTAAAATTAAAATTAAAATTAGAAATAATTATCAATATTCTTTGACTCCAAAAATTTGGAAACAGTTATCAATATTCTTTGACTCCAAAATTTAGAAACAATTATCAATATTCTTTTACTCCAATTGGGACATATACTGTTATAAGCTTTGTTATAAACTCCAAATGTGTTATAACAATTATAACAATTGTAACCAAATGCTTCGACTCCAACATTTATCAATATTATTTGACTCCAATTGGGACATATACTGTTATAAGCTTTGTTATGCACTCCAAATATGTTATAACAATTGTAAAAAATGCTTTGACTCCAAAATGACAGTTATAACAATTATAATCCATTTTCACAGTTATAACAGTTAATTTTAAATGACCATCATTTCCAAAGTTATAATATTTAATTCAAAATGACCATCCATGCAGAGTTTAAAATGTCTAAATGTCCAACAACCAAATATAATACAATAACATTGTTCAAAATTTCAATTAAAATATCGTCCAAGCTTCTTAACCAAGCATAACCATCTTCATTCCAATGACAATGCTTTCATATCCTCGTTCTCAACTGCAATGAAAATAATAGAAATTAGTGAGAATGAAAATACATAATAAGAAATAGAAAAAAAATGAATTTAAATTAATATACCTTCTTCAATAGATTCTAGAACTTCTATTGTATCTTCAATATTAATAGGAAGCATAGGATTTCTAAACCAATCTTGTGTGCATAACAAAGCTTCCACAATAGTAGGTGTCAAACAACTTCGAAATTGATCAAGAACTCTACCGACCGTACTAAAAGCGGACTCAGATGCAACCGACGTCATCGGAATAGGTAAAATATCACGGGCCATTATGGAAAATGCATGGTATGTTGGAAGCTTTCCTTTCCACTAGCAACAACGTCAAAATGACGATCATCAATCTCCACAACACTATCGGCCAAATATTTATCCAAGTCATTGGAAAATTCACTACACTCCTTTCTCTTCAAAACTCCTCTAAACAAGTCTTTAGACTTCGGTTTTTTGATAATTTTTTCTACAACATTGACTTGATCCCGTGGGGTGAAAAAACCATGTTCCAAATAAGTATTCTCTCCCGCTTTGTAGTAACTATAAAGTCTACACATTAAATCTTTCAACTTTTCAACAAGGACTTCCATTTTGTAAGCTTTTTCAACATCGAAAAGATCGGGACATTTCTCCAAATATGAGGAATACCAAAACTCGACAAATTGCAATTTATAATGCGGATCCAACACAATTGCAACAACTAATATCGAATTAAGAGAATCAAAATTTCAATACTTGTCAAACTTTGCATCCATTTTAATGGCCATGGAACGAAAAAATAAATCATCACTATGTAAATGCTCAATGAGAAGGTCCTTAACTTGGGTGAGTTCATCAAAATAAATATTGGAAGTGATATATTGAGAACGCGACACACGCTTTGTTAATTCAAAAAATTCTTCTAAAAACGTGTGCAAAGATTTTAAGTTTTAGAAATCAACCTCATCCAATAAACCTTCCCCTTTTGCGTTACACTCGATTTTATAATTGGGATCAACCTTATCTAAATGATCAAATACCCTCTCAAACTCCAATGCCTCATTTATCATTAGGTATGTTGAGTTCCAACGCGTCTTTACATCCAAGCACACTGCCCTCTTTGTTTCCAACATTTCATCCACCACACATTTTTTGAAAAGTTGCATTCGTGATGGGCCACTTCGCACATATTTGACACTACGCCTAAGGCGCTTGATTGTGTCTTTAACCTCCCATATTCCATCTCTCACAACAAGGTTTATTATATGTGCAAAGCATCTAATATGAAAAAACTCACCCCCTAACAACAACCCATTTCTTTTATTTAACCTTTTTCTCAAATCCACAACACATGTGTCATTATTTTTAGCATTGTCAAACACATCATTTGATAGACTATAACAAAAGTATTTGAGTGTGTAAAATGTTATCGAAGAAATATGAAATCTAAGAATGAAAATTGGGGACAAATATTAGGATTTACCTAAAGAATGATTTTCCACGAGTTCTCTTGCGAACTAGATGCCCCATGCGTAACGATGGAAAGGGTAAATGAGTACCAATTCTCACTACCAATTATCACACTATTTATAGTAAGATAAAGAAAACAAAATCAAATTTTGTTTAAAAACAGTAAATGACGCGTTAACAAAACCTAAATCTATTTTTGCATAAAATCAAACATTCAATAAACCCTAAAAAAATTGTAGACAAAATTAAAATGATTGAATAATTTTTGAAAATGGAAACTTTAATTGATTGCGATTTTCAAAAGTACTCCTCATGATCTCGAGTTCAGTAGCTAAAGCATAATCAAAATTTTAGTTACAGCAGCAATGAATTTTCTTGGATTATTAGTATTTGTCTTTAGAAAGGTTATGCTTGAATCTGGTGAGTTTCAAGTGTTAGATGGATTTTATCAAAAATGTATGGAACAATAATTGCACTTAAATGGAGAAGAATGACGAATCAAAACATAATACCTTACTTGGCAATCAAAAAAAAATTATTATTGTGAAATTGCATGATAGTGTTATGAATTTAAGAAATTCACAACAACATTGTCATGAGTTTACACACACACACACACACACACACACACACACACACACACACACACATATATACACACACATTTATATGTGTGTGTATTTAATTATATTGAAATTTTTTTGAAGAAATCCACATCAACGTTGTTATGAAGTTTTACACAACACACACACAGACACACACGCGAGTGTACATGCGTGCGCACGTGTGCGTGTAGTGAGAGCTTGGTGACAGTGAGAAATCTTAAAGAGAGAAAATAAAGAGAATAAATAGATCAATCAATCAACATAACTGAGTAGAACAATGTTGTTAAAATTCAAATTGAAATCAAATAAATGAAATCTTGACCGATATACTTATTTTAGCAAGTCCACAACAATGTTGATTGGCAATCGAAACATAATACCTCACTTGGTAATAAAAAAAAATTGATAGTGTCTGTGGCGCACTTCGCAATGACCTAGGGTTTTTTGGAGCTGAGAAGATAGGGTTTGTGGTGCACTTCGTAATGACCTAGGGTTTGTCGCGATAATGTTGTGGAAAATCTTGTGGAAGGCGAGGGAAGGGGGTTTGCTGCGGTTTTAAAGTGCTAATTTTGTGAATGTTGAGCACCAATATTTGGAAAACTTTTTGGGGAATAAGTTACACTTTTATGCCGTGGAATAATAAAACTACAAATATAGCAACGATTTTGAACACTTACAAATTTTGTAAGTATGAAAACCCGTTGTTATTTTTGTAAGTTTTATAAACGCATACAAATTAAAATTTTAATTAGTTGTAAAATAGCCATTGTGGTTTAGTGAATGTTTTTTCTCACCCCTATCAAGCCTTAATGATGAATAATAATGAATAAAATCCCTTCCCACACGTTTATATACAATTACAAAAGGTGGGCTTGGGCCAAAATGGGTTTCTTGAGATTATGGACCTGACTACTTAGGTATATGGACTATACTAGGGCCCTAAAATGAATAATTAAATTAGCTCCAAATAAATATTCAAAAATCCCAAATTACGTTTACTGTAATTTAATTCCTATATTTAATTAATCATAATTAATTCCATTAAATAATTATGAATGCACTCTAATTTAATTTTTTTCGTAATCACTCATATATAATGAGGTCTTATTTGTAAAGTTAATTATCGAATATAATATGAATCTCCGCGTTAGCCTTCTAATACCCACTTAGTCAAATCAAATATTCACTGGTTGACTTTAATAAAAAACTAATCAATTCCTTAATTCTCAAACTACTTATTTTCCTACTTCACCATATTATAAATAATCGACTGATCAGGTTTAGTTATGAAAAAAAATCTTATAAGTCTATTAAGGGGGTATCTCAATCCAAGATATCCTTGAACGCAAATTCCTTCGAATTAAGATCTCAGACCTACCGACATAATTGTCACCCAATATGTGAAGATCATTAGATTCAATCTAAGATTGAATCGCACCTATTGCAATCAAGGAAACAATAACATAAGCATTCCAATCCTCATAATTCTTGAGATTAAGAATCTACGTACCTTTTACAAATGATGTGAGATTACCTAAGTCTAATCAAAATATCCCTTAGACTCGAATATCACTAGTGTTCCTGTTCAATACTTTCTTGGGATGTACCGATCACAATCCTCAAGTTCTTGAACCATCATAGAGGTTCATATAGTTTGAGATGAACTACTAGGAATACATTGCAACCATTACAATATGATATCATTTCTCTATCTAGGTTGTTAACTTTTTAATATTGCTAGAACTGGAATTCCAATCTCCATATGATTAACCCGAAGCCGATTTCCTAGAATTTTTATTAAGCTCTATTGACCGACATGCATATGAAATAATATATTCAAACAAATATAAAGAATTCTCACAAACTTGATTCTCATTTCAAAATGAATAAAACAATCCCTTAGTAATCAATTATAAAATATTTTACACATTGTTTTAATAATAAATCCCAAAATGACTAACATGAGTGTTGATACTAAAATTTACAATCCTACATGGACCAATTACAAGCCAACACGTGTCATCCTATGTGGCTTAAGTCCAAGTCAGCATTATAAAAATTCCCGACCAATAAGGAAGCCTGACCAATATGGTTACCCGATCAACTGGGAAGCCCGATCAACATGGTTGTCCGACCAACCAGGAAGCCCGACCAACAATCAAAAATCCATTCTGTACAGCGAACCAAGTGCCAGCAGTCTTACATCCTATATTGCCTATGAAGCGACATCATTCATATAATTAATTCTCATTATATATTGATGTAAATGCCTAACAAATAAAGGCATTCCGTCCTTTTACATGACAATGATCAAGACCCCCCTGGGTTATAAATACATTGTATCACCCTCATTGCGAGGGAAGGAAAAACCACTATAGGCAGTCAATACATAGCAGTGGACGTAGGCTATTCCATTGAGCCGAACCACTTTAAAAATTATTTGTGTCTTGTTTGATTTACTTAATTTATCTGTGATAAATTAATTAGGCTTAGTCTATTTTTTGCATCAACAGATTGGCGTCGTTTGTGGGAAGCGTATTGATAAACATTTTCACTCATTTATCATTCATCATCTATGGCTAAAGTTCCAGAATCAAGTACTAGAAACGAGGGAATCCTGCCCACTCCCACTGTCCCTCCAAATAATAATGATTTAATAGGAATTTTGGCTAACTTGGCCAAGGGTCAAGAAGCTATGCAGGATACTATTCGACAGCTAGGTCAAACTCTGTAAGATGGAGTGTCGACATAACTTAATCAAAGGAGTATGCCACCACTTCCAATAAGGAGTATTAGGCATAGACGTTCTAGAACTTGTAGGGATCCTTCATACCTACCTCGAGCAACTTCTTCTATTAGGGTCACTAATTCCACTAATGGACAATCCCTCATCCCATAAAGATTGAGTGCCTTAGAAAGGCTAAGTAGGGCCTCTCTTTTCGATCGTTTGGGACCCCAATGAACTGCCCTATGGCGTGCATCGAGAAATACTCGACGACCAAATGATTTAAGAGAAGGATCAACCCAATCCATATTAAATATCCGACGAACTGATAGGTCTAGTCAGAGAGAAGGTTCGTAGGAAGAAAGTTCAGCACGATCTGCTGGTCGGCACAAAAGAGCTTCCATCCATGGCGCTAGCAGTGATGCTTGGAAAGGTTCCATTCAACGTTTAGAAGATAATTTGGGTGAAATGGTCAAAGCCAAGAATACCCTCCAAAGAAATTTTATTAAGGGGCCCCCCTTTGTGCAAACCATCATAGATTTCCCTACCCCGACCAAGTTTAAAGCTCCAGTAGTCACTCACAAATACGATGGGAAGTCTCATCCAGTTCTTCATATAGAACAGTACTAAGAAGCTACTGATATCTATGTTGTTCCTGATGAGATGAGATGTAGGGTGTTCTTGGGGACAATCACTGGATCTGCTCAAATATGGTACAACAGGCTTCCTCGGGGGAAGATTTCATACTTTTAACAACTCGCCGAGCTATTCATTTGTAATTTCTGCTTTGGAGAAAAACCAGTGAAATAAGTAGCTCATTTTCTTAGTGTAAGACAGAAGGAGGGAGAAAGTACCAGGGATTACATCACTCATTTTAACAACGAAAAACTGGAAGTCATTGATTACGAAGAAAAGATCGCAATAACTTCCCTCATGAGTGGTTTGCTCCTTGATAAACTATATTATACTTTAGCAAAAGATACACAAAAAAATGATGACAAAATTGATGGCCAAATCAGCGTAGAATATGAATGCCGAGGAAATTATGGCTGCTAAAAATAATTCGGACGCAAAGGAGAAATCAAAAATAGAGGGGAAGGCAGAAAAGAAGGATCACAAGAATCATAATGAGCGCAGGAGTTCGAAGGTAAAGGAAGGCCTAGATCAGCTTCAGAAATTTACTAATTACACTCCCTTAATGGTGGATATACATCATGTGTTGAAAGAAATCAAGCACAATAATGATTTGAGTTGGCCTGAAAATTTAGGTCTCCTGCTAATAAGAGGAATAAGTCCAAGTATTATGATTTTCACAAAGATCACAGTCATACTACCAACCGTTGTATTTCCCTCCAGAATGAGATAGAAGCACTCATCCGAAGAGGAAAGTTGGACAGATTTGTTGATCATCAAAATGGTGGAAGAAATGGAGGAAGAGGTCGATAGAGATCTAAATCGCCAGTTAAGCCCAGGGAAGAGAAAAAGAAGAACCACGATGATGATCTAGAAGATGATTCTGATCTTACCAGGAAGCCTAGATAATCGAAACGGGAGGTATTTACACTCAGTTTTGGATCTTTTGATTATCACATGATTACAGGTGGAGATATCGGAGGAGGAGATCATACGGCTAAAAGGAAAGCTTACCTCAATGAGTCTCAAGCTTGTTCCGATATTCAGTGGATCAACCTCATCGAGGAACACCGAACAAGAAAAGTTAACAAGGATAAGCTTGTAATTGGCTTTTTTAAAAATAATTTATCAGGAGTTTTGTATCCTCATGATGATCCTTTAGTGATCAGAGTCAGAATGAAAGAAGTATTGGTAGCAAGAACATTAGTGGACAACGACAGTGTGACAGACATCATATTCTATCCCTATTTTGATAGTTTGGGTTTAAAACTCAGTCAACTAGAGCCTTATCACATGCCACTCATTGGATTCTCGGGCGAGAAAGTGTTTCCTTTGGGGACTATCAAGCTAGATGTGTTGATCGGGACATGGTCGACGAGCATGACAGAGAAGGTGAAATTCTTCGTAATGGACAAAAATGTTCATTCTACTTATAATATGATTACGAGAAGAGTTGGTCTGAAGAAATTCGAGGCTATACCCTCAACTGTTCATTAATGCCTGAAATTCTCGACCAACTTTGAAGTTGGAGTAATGAAAGGAGATCATAAAGTAGCTCGGGAGTGCTACTATTCCTCTACCGAGGAAAAAGATATGTTGGAGACAAAGAGGAAAACAACCACTTATCAAGTGGATATTTCTGAGCCGAACAATGAGTTTGAAGTTGAAACCTTAGAATCTAAGCTTATAATATGCCAAGTGATGAAGGCAACGAAGAGCATTGTTCTAGACGATGATAAATCAGAATGAACAACTCAAATAGGAGCGTCATTGGAATCGACTCTTAAACAGGAGTTAGTGGTTTTCCTAAGACAAAGGAAACATGTATTTACGTGGAGTTATGAAGATATGTCAGGCATAGACCCAAATTTCCTATGCCACGAGCTTAATGTGAATAAGGAGGTTAAACATGTAAAGCAGGGAATAAGAGTTTTTGGCCCAGAGAAGAATCAAGCTATACATGAAGAGGTGGAGAAGCTTCAAAAAGCTTCCTTTATTGAAGTTGTGAAGTAACCGAATTGGTTGGACAATTTAGTTATGGTTAAGAAGAAGAACAAAAAGTGGATAATGTGTGTGGATTTTACTGACTTAAATAAAGCGTGACCGAAGGATCACTTTCCTTTGCCACGAATTGATCAATTGGTAGATGCTACTTTAGGGCATGAGCTGCTGAGTTTCATGGATCCATATTCTGGTTATAACCAGATCAAAATAAAGCCAAGACAAAGAAAGTACTTCCTTTATCACTCTTTGAGGAACTTATTGCTATAATATTATGCCATTTGGTCTGAAAAATGCAGGTGCTACATATCAGAGACTGATGAACAAAGTATTTGAGGAACAAATAGGCAAGAATATGGAGGTGTATGTTGATGATATGCTCACCAAAAGCAAACAAGCTGCTGATCATATTACCGATCTCAGCGAGACGTTTGATCAATTAGAAAAGCACCAAATGAAGTTAAAGCCCACCAAATGCGTCTTTGGAGTGCATGAGGGAATATTCCTCGGGTATATAGTGAATCAAATGGGGATTAAAGTTAATCTAGATAAGATTAAAGCTCTGATCAAAATGAAGTCTCCGACCAATAAAAAAGATATTCAGAGGCTAACTGGGCGCATAACAACACTCAACAGGTTTATGTCACGAGCAACGGACAAGTGTTTGCCATTATTCAAGGTACTCAGAAAAACCTTTGAATGGAACGATGAATATGAAAAAGCCTTCCTGGACTTGAAGAAGTACTTAAGAGTACCACCACTGCTCTCCCGACCAGTGTTAGGAAAAAATTGTATTTATATCTGGCTGTATCTCAATCAGTAGTTAGCTCTGCCTTGATCAGGGAGGAAAATGGAGTTCAAAAATTAGTTTATTACACCAGTAAAGCTTTTAGAGGAGTAAAAGTAAGATATCTCAGACTGGAGAAATTAGCACTGGCCTTAATTGAAGCAAACAGATGTATGATCTCACACCATAATGGTATACACTGACATGTCACTAAAACAGGCTTTGCATAAGCCGAAGAAATCCAGAAGATTGATGTATTGGGTTGTGGAGTTGGGAAAATATGACCTTGTATACGAACTAAGGACTTCTTTAAAAGGTCAAGTTGTGGATAATTTTATTGTAGAATTCACTTACCCAGAGATCCTCGAGCAATAAGGGATTCTAGCCGAGCAACATGCAATAGTCAATAGACCAACTGGAGATACACATGATCAAATACAAATGGAGTAATTGTAGAAAAAGACCAACCAAAACCATCCAGTGGAGTACAGGAGGTGAAGAAGAAATATGAGGAGGGGAAGGATAAAATCTTCCATCAAGGGACTCTGACAAATTAAGCGTTTGACAGTAATATCCCCATATGGAGTCTGTATGTTGACGGGTCATCTTGTACAATCGGATGTGGAGCTGGAATTATTCTCAATACTCCAGACGAGCTAGACATAGAGTATGCTCTACGTTTCCAATTTTAAGCCTCAAATAATGAGGCAGAGTATGAAGTTGTAATTGTTGGATTAAATCTAGCTAAATCACTGAACGCCAATCAAGTTGTGGTGTATAGTGACTCACAGTTGGTGGTAAATTAGGTGTTGAGCTTATATGCAGCAAAAGGAGAGTTAATGACCAGATATTTGGCCAAAACTTTGAAAATAATTACCACTTTGTTCATTATCCAGATGGTCAGGATTCGAAGATTGGGAAATGCCAGAGAAGATGCACTTACTTGGTTAGTGTCAGCAACCACACAGGAGATACGAAGAACCATTTCTATTGAGCTACTTTCTAATAGGAGCATTGATGAAGATCTGATGGTTAATTTTATTGCAGTTGATAGGGGCCCATCTTGGATGGAACCCATTAGAGCATATATTAAAGATGGGATTCTTTCAGCCGATTAACTTGAAGCTAAGAGGCTGAAATACAAAGCTGCAAGATATGTGCTAGATGGTGGTGTGTTATACATAAGATGATTAACTATTGGTCTACAACGATATGTGCATCCATATGAGGTAAAGGATTTAATTGAAGAAGTCTATGAAGGGTCCTGTGGAGCCCATGTAGCAGGAAGAACGTTATTACGAAGAATACATACGCAAGGGTACTACTGGCCAACTATACGAGCAGATTGTGCAGATTTTGCCAAGAAATGTGATAAGTGACAGAGGTTTTCCAGTATACGCAAGGCTCCACAAGCTCTCTTAACACCAATCACTTCACCCTGGACTTTTTCTATGTGGGGAATTGACTTGGACGGGACACTACCGATCACCCAAGGAAGGTTCAAGTACTTGGTTGCAGTTGTTGATTACTTTATAAAGTGGGTGGAGGCTGAACCATTAATCGATATGTCTTATGAAAAGGTTTATCAGTTCATCTAGAAAAATATTATATGCAGGTATGGCTTACCTTATGCCTTCATAACTGATCATGACACACAATTTGATAATGACGAATTCCCTGCTTATTGCGCCCAGTCCAATGTCCAAAAAATCCACTCTGCTCCTGGCCATCCTCAAAGCAACGGCCAAACAGAGGTAACTAATATAACTTTGCTGAATGGGATAAAGAAAATATTGGAAAATGAAAAAGGAAATTGGATCAATGAGCTGCATTCAGTCCCGTGGTCTTACCGAACAACTTCCATAATAGTTACTGGAGAAACTCCCTACCTATTGACGTTTGGTACTAAAGCCGTAATCCCTGTTGAGCTAGGTTTACCTATGCATAGAGTTCTTAACTTCAACACCCCAGTTAGCGATTTGATGAGAAGGTTGGATTTAGACATACTAGAAGAAGTTCGTGAAGATATAACTTTAAGGAATTCAACCTATCAATAAAGGACTGCACATTTCTATAACAAGAGGGTCATGCTGAGCAACTTAAAAGAGGACGATTATATTTTGAAGAAAGTGATTCAGAAGAACAATAAGCTGAAAGCCAATTGGCATGGGCCTTATCGTATTAATGCAATTATCCGACCAGACACATATCAGATTGAGAGTTTGGAAGAGGAAGAATTCAAGAACCCATGGAACGCAGAGAACCTGAAAAAGTATTATCATTAAATATAGTTATGTTGTACCCAGTTCACTTCAAATTTAATGAGAACACGACTTTCCCAAAATTATTATTTTTTGTTTTCTTTTTCGGAGTAATAGTGTTATGCACTTATAAACACATTGAAGACCACCAATAAAGTTGGTCGAGACCACCAACAGAGTTGGTCGGTACCTACTAAGGCCACCAACAAAGTCAATCGGCATCAATTAAGGCACCAACAAAGTTCATTGTCAAACATATAAAACCATGGAAGGCAAAATTATAAGTCCCAAATGCTTGGTAAACGAAGACCCGGATGGATAATTTTCATCTAAACTAGGATAAAATATGGACAAATATTCCACTCACGCCTAGGAACAAAGGTAACTAATACAATTACCATAAAATTTAGGTACATTAGTAGAAAGATGGTGAAACATTGGTAATTTATAGAAAGCTTAGAATAGTCCTAAGAATATCAATATAATCGATGGAAAACTAAAGATTAACTAAAAGTTGATCCACTCATAGTCAAAGACTAAGAGAACGTTCATAGACATTCAAAGATTAACTAAAAGTTGATCCATTTATAAAATAAGATTTTCATTAAAAATGAATGATTACATATTATTGATCAAACAAAAATACAAAAGCTTATTCTACAGGTCGCTTTCCTTCAGCCTTAGAGATAGGATCCATAGCAGCTGGAGGATCATCCAAAGTAAAAGGAGATTTGATGAAGTTAAGGTTCTAAAGCATCCTAGTATTGCTGCTACTAGGACAGTCAAGCAAATGAAGAGGATGGACTATATCTAGTTTATCATGCAGTTCGTAATCCCCTAAGTACTTGAAAATCAAACGTGGGGGAATATGGTGAACAGGTACCTAATTAACATCCAACTTAAATGGAGGGTTGTTAAGCTAAAATAATCTCAGATCATACCAATCCCACAGAGGGTCATTCCCATCCACCTTTAGCACAGTTAAAGCATTCATTCAACCCCATTTGTAGGATTCATTCTAAGCCTGTTTAAGTTTATCGTCATAATGTCCCAAAGCTTCATTGTACCCACCCATCCAAATTTCTCTGCGCTGTTTATGGAATTGATAAGTTAATTTATCAACTTCTGATTGCAGCTTCTTTAATACCCCATCCTTAATCTCCAATTGGGAAGATTGAGTGGACAATTTTTTAATTAAGGTCTGCAGCTTTTGGGACATCTCAGTGATAGCTCGGTCATTTACTTTTAGTTGGGCAACTTGATTGGCAAGGGTTTGTTTGGTTCAAACTTCCTCTGTAGTTCCTCAGCCAAGCCTATTTCTATCTCGAGAAGAAGAAGCAGACTTAATGTTTTTCAAGACCTCTAATTCATCTCTAAATGTGGCATTCTCAGCTTCTAAAAATGAGTAACCTTCATTTGTAGTAGCAACAACATCTCCAGAAGAAGACTTCAGAAGATTCACTTCATCCCTTAAATTCTTCTTCTTATCTTCTAGGAGTTTGGCAATAGTCCTAGTTTCTTCAATTTCAAGCTTAAGTAAAGCTTCCTTTTTATTATAAACAGAGATAAATTTATCAAAGACTCGATCTACACTCAAACTTTAATACTTCTGCTCATATCTCTGATGCAGCAGCGCAGTGGATTTCTTATACTGTTCTTGAAGTTCTTCTATTTTTTCATAATAGGCAACATTATTTTCTATCCCCCGATCAAGTAAGAACTTCAAATATTTGTAGGATTTTTTAACCTGCTCTGAGGCGTCATTTTCGAGCAACTGAGTGATTTCTTCTTCGAACAATTCCATATGGCCAACTTTGAAAAAAGCATTGCATTTTCTCAGTATCTCGGTATCATGGGAATATAGTTATTCCATCTTCGCAATAAACTAGCAAGAGGAAATAATTATCAATCAACAACAAAAATGGAGAGCAGGCATAATCAACAGGAGATAAAAAAAAGGAACAACAAAAGGTTCTTTTATTAACAATAAAGATTTTAAGTACAATCAAAAAAAGGAAAAAGAAATAACAAAAGTAAAAGAGAAAAATGCCAAATAACATTACACCTTCTCTATATCACTTTCAACCTTCTTGCTCTGCTCAGAAGAAGGGGTTGCAGGCTGGAGTTGCTCGGATTGCTCAGTTGGAGGAATAGAAGACTCATGGACTTCAGGTTGTTTGGCAACAGACTTAACCAAAAATGAAGACTCTTCAGAAGAATCTTTATCTTCAAACTCATCCTCTATGACTGGAAGAGGACCATAAACATACCTCTGAAAAATTTTAGAGTCTCCATTTGTGTTCAACTATTGAAGGGCAGTAACCCAACCATCATTGAAACACTTTTTCTTCTCATACTCAATCTGAACAACATAAAAAATGGATTTGTTCCAGCCCTTATCCCAACCAGCACTGAAGGAAGCCTTCACATCAGACTTTCTCTTAGCTCTGGCAGAGGATACAAGCTCTTCAACAGCCTTTGCCCTGTGCTCCATTTCCTCTTTCTAGTGCTCAGCTTCCTCTTTCTTGTGCATAACTTCCCCTTTATAGAGCCCATCTTCCTTAGCCTCGCGCTCTGCTTTAAGGGCATTTATATCAGACGTTTGATGAGCCATTTCAGTTTCCTTTAATATATCTGCCCAAGTGCGCCTCTCAGTCTCTAAGGCCTGCTGAGACTCAAGAAGAGACTTCTTCAGACTAGACAAGGTCTCCTCTACCTAATTTGAAGAAGAAGAAGAATCCTTAATTACATCATCCTTCTCCAGCATATTATTGAAGTGTACCAAGAACTACAAAAGATGAAGATTAAAGTGAGCATATGAAGAATGTAAATGTCAATCAAACCAAAACAATGGAGATTACTTACTGATGCAAGGTTCTGAGCAGCCAATTCAGAGACCCTTCTTCTAGGGAGCATGACATCTACCCTCTGTGGTCTGGAAGAGTACCAGACTTGATCAACCTCCTAGACAAACCAGGAGTAATAGTTGTTGGAGTAACAGCATCAAAAGAGGGTAAATTAACCAAGGATAGTTGATCGGTCACTTGGTCGACTTGCTTCTCTGCAAGCCCTCTCCTATGTATCCTCAGAGGAACTTCAACATCTTTGGGAGCTACATCCTTAGGATCCAAGTATTTGGGGGCTTGATCCTTAAGGGCTGGACCCTTGGGAGATGTAGGCTTCATAACATCCCCTATTGTGTTTTTGGCTCCCTCAACAGATGATTAGGAACTAGAAGAACTATCGCTGTAAAGGTCAGGAAACTTCCTCTTCTTTATAATTTCAGACAGAGGAGTATCAGAATCAACAGCAACCCCAATTACCAGAGCAGGAGAGGCATCAAGTCTGGCAATAAAAGAGAAAACAATGTTTTTATACTGGAGCAGATAGGAGGCAGACCTAACGTGTTCTTCAACAACTATCTTATGAAAACCCCAAATAAATTTTAACTCTTTCAAATTTACTTCACTCTCTTTGGGGAACTTTTTTTTATCAACTGCAAATAAATTTATAAAACAATAATTAGCATGACATTTTATCAAACATAAACAGGGTAAATTTACTAAAACATAAAATAACCTATTCCATTGCCAAAGAGCAGACATCTAGGTCCTTGGTATTTGAAACCTCCAACTAAAGGGGCGTGTTTTTAATTTTTTACAACGACTCCATAATCAAAATAGTCCCTATTAGAATCAGGGAGATTAATTGCCAAAGCTTTACTAACAACCCTAATTTTCAAATAAAAGGTGGTATCACTAGTTACCTATTTATAACAAAATATAATTTCTGAAATCCCTAGATGGGTTCCATAAATCTGATTTAACTTATAAACTCCATTAACAACTCTCCATATATTAGGAGCCACTCTTGCAGGTACAATGTCAAAATATTGACAAAACTCCAAACACAAGGGATTTGGAGGAAACGTGAAGTCACATTCAGCAATAAAGATGGAGGGAAAACAATGACCCTCAGTAAGAGAGAAAAAATCAGAAGAAAAGGTGCGATGTTCTAATACAACCCAAGATGGAATATTAAAATCGATTCTGAACTTATCAAGTGACTCGATAGAGTAAACCATGGGGAAGAAAACAAAGAAGAAGAGAAGAAAGATTCTTATAAAGATTTAAGGATTCAGCAAGAACTGAAGATAAAAAAGAAAATGATCGCACGAAAGCAAAGAACACAGAAGCAGAATCAAAAGTAAGAGGTTAAAAATGATCTAAGTTTTTACCGTCCTTTTTATAAGACGCATCGAAAACTTGCAAGATAATGAATAAAGCGAACAGCGATTGAATTTATGACGGCTGACAAATCAAAAGACAAAAATACCCCAAAAGTATTCGTTAAAATTTGAAATATTTATAAAATTGCCATTCGCGCTAAAAACTGTCAATTAAGTAAGTAAATTTCACAAGTCTCGAAGCTCTGCAGCCAACCAAACAGCCCGAGCTACTGCCAAAGCATAATATTCCACACTTTCGCATAAACTCTAAGTATGAAACATTGGGGGCTTCTGTTAATACCAAAATTTACCATCCTACATGGACCAATTATAAGCCAGCTCGTGTAATCCTATGTGGCATAAGTCCAAGTCAGCATGATATAAAAGCTCGACCAACGAGGAAGCCCAACCAACATGGTTACCTGATCAATTGGGAAGCCCGATCAACATGGTTGTCTGACCAACCGGGAAGCCCAACCAACAACCAAAAATCCATTATTTACAACCAACCAAGCGCCAGCAGTCTTACAACCTGTATTTCCTATGAAGCAACAAAGTTTATATAATTAATTCTCATTATGTATTGATGTAAATGCCTAACAAATGAAGGCATTCCATCCTTTCACATTACAAGGATCAAGACTCCCCTTGGGCTATAAATACATTGCATCACCCTCACTGCAAGGGACAAAAAAACCACTCAAGGCAGTCAATACATAGCAGTGGACGTAGGTTATTCCATTGATCCGAACCACTTTAAAAATTATTTGTGTCTTGTTTGTTTTGCTTAATTTATCTGTGATCAATTAATTAGGCCTAGTCTAGTTTTTTGAATCAACAATGAGCCACTTCGCAATTTGGTGATGGAGTAACAAATTTCCAAGGTTGAGTGTCTGTTACTTAGTTCTTAAAAGTATTTTTCCCTTTGAAGGTTACACGCCACATTAGGCATCTGTCCATAGGCTGGGTGAGCATTTTCGCCATTTGAAGGCTACACACCACATGAGACATCTCTCCGTAGACTGGGTATATAGAGGAATAACACTAAGTAGAAGAAAAAACTTAGACAAATAAAATAAGAAAAGAATAGTTTAAAGAAAACACTTTCAAGAAAAGAATACTTGAAGATGGAAGAAATAGGCTCATTGGATCTGGATGAGGATGTGTCCTCCTTAGTCTCCACATGCAAGAAAGTTACATCCCTCTCCCTCATTTCCTCCCCTCAACCTATGAAGTTCTATTTTTTTAGACGAAAAAGATCATTGAGTTAAGGGAATCGTCAGGCCCTGTCAAGGGAACAATGAACCCCCACTTTCCTATTGAGGGATATATTTGGAATATCTTTCAAGAATAGTATAAAATAAACAAAATGCAATAAGATTAACAACAGTTAGGATAGTGATATAAGGCTGAGTATGAAAGATAAAGACTAACTAAAGTGAGGTTTATACTAGGTAAGTGGAAAGTTGAACATGTGTCCAGCCAAATCATTCTAACTGTCATGCTCCCAACCGTCTCCTCTAATAAACGAGAAGTGGCGACTCTAGTCATGGTTAGAGCATAAGATGAGTGATAAATAAAACATCTCATGTTGAGTTGAAAATAGTATACCATCTATCTCAAAAGTGATCAAATGATATATATGCAAATATTTAGAAAGGTTAAAGGGATCTCCTACCCTGAATAGGTTGTGAAAGTAGTCCAGAGATCCCAACAAGATCCTATATCTGCTTGACATTAGATGATAATGGAGTAGGTTTATGAACTAATGATTTCTCTTATGGGTTTTGTAGAGAAATGTCAAGTCTCTCTTGGAAGTAGTGCTCGCACAAATAAACTTCTCCCTTCAGGGAGTGGGAGATCGATTCCTTCAAATGATCGTAATCTATTCAAAAAGAACATTAATAACCTCTTGTGGTCCACATGGAGTCGTGAAAGATGTGGCCCAGGGAGGTTGAGCAACAAGATAAACATGATTAGGAGCAGATGGACATAAGGCCCAAGGGGGATGAACTTGAAATAATCCAAAAAATTAGCCTCAGCCCCCCCCCCCCCCCCCCCCCGCCCCCAAACCCCAGACACCACTCGAAACTTGCACCCCGCTTAAACAAAAATCTCGGATCCTCCAACGTGCTAAGCAGTTTTAGAAAGGACCTAGTCAATCATATGTCCTAAATGATGAGCCCCTTGATTTGAGGCCCCACAATCATTGTATTTCGGTGCAAATACATCAACGATTTTCGCCATCATAGTTTAGTTGTCTTACCAAAAGTGGCGTTCATCCAAAGCTCTCTCTTGCTCAAGGTGAGAAAACCAAAGGGCGTGACCGAATGGTTGGATCTAGTCTATATACTTCAACAAAGGGAAACCGTTAGAGATAAAATCTAGTAGTAAAATTATCCCATTAATGAAATGGGTAACATGCCCACTACTTATTGTAAATCACAATATTTAATCTAAAATCAAGGACTCAGTAATTAAAATGACAAGAAAAGTAACATAGAAGTAATAAGAAGCACACCAAAAATTACATATGTTCCCAACTTCGGGAAATAAGCTGAAGATGAAGATCGATAAGTATGAAAAAATGGGGAATAACAACAATGAAAAGACAAAACTTTGATTCCTTAGAAAAAACTTGCCCTCGGCACAACTCTCAAATTTTCTCTGTAAATGGCATTGGTGAAAAGTAAGGGAAATGTAATGAGAAATGGGTTATATATGTCTAACGATGCCTTTTAAAATTTAACGGATGAGATTGAATGAATTTGATAGTTGTATAGGTGCATAATGAAAAAATTGCAAGTGTGGTATGTAATAACCCCCACATGCACCTGTAGAAATGACCCCTAGACTGATGCATAATCATTAGGTATAAAACCAAAGTGCAACAAAGCGAGGAAAACAAGACAAGCAACGGGACCTTCTTCGGCTCCGAGCAATCCATTCGATTGTATGCACCAAAACAAAAGTATTAGAGGTAAACTAATGAAGGGAATATCTAACACTCAGTATGTTGAATGCCTTTCATGTCAACCTAAGGGCTTCGTTTATTAGGATAATGGTTCGACATGACTGCCAAACTCGAGGCACTAATTAGCTTCTCCCTCTTGATAGAAAACGTCAGTATGATGGCATAGCTTGACTTAATCCACCACATGTCCTAAGAAAGAGAGTCAATTTCTAAAGGCCAACAATCCACTACACACACAACATACGATCTCCTATTCATTAATAACTACCTCCCCACTTTTTGGGGCAAGGATGGGAAGTTGTCTAACCCTAGTGACTGCCATGTGTATGACCACAATCAAAATTAAAATCTTAGAATTTTATGGGGTAGGAGATAATATTCATGTAGTCAGTGACGGATTCAAAATTTTTGGTGAGGTGGGGTGGAAGTTTCGAGTAGTGCCGGAAGTTTGGGGGCGGGAGCCCCCAAGACACTTTTTTGGAGGGTTATTTCGAGTTTTATACAAAATATAGTTTTATAATGCCCAAACAACTACTCTCAATCATTATTAATGATACCTAATTAAATTCAAGAAATAAACAACGCTTAATAAATATTCACAATACCCAAATTTTAGTAGTGATAACAATTGAATTTTGCTTAATATGAAGTACGAAAATGAGTTAACTCACCTGACACCATTAAGGCTCATTCCAAGCACACCTGATGGAACAGAAACAACATGATGCAGACCCCCATTGCCAAAACGTACCCTGAACTTTGGAGATGATTAATTAGACTAATCCTATTTTTTTTTCCAAAAGTGAACTGAGGCGGCTGCCCCACTTGGACATAGTGTGGATTCACCACTGCATATAGTATATAAATCCATAGGGGAACCAAGTTAGGGACATGAACTTATTGGCGGGAAACTCTTGTAATCTCACTTTTCACTCTTAATAAATAATCTTGCCTTTCCCATTTGCACTGTGGACGTAGGTCAAAGCAAGGTTGAACCGCATAAATTTTGCTGCCGTTACTTGAATGCTTTTATCACTTAACTAATATGAATCTTAGTTGTTAATTTCAACTCCAACAAGGAATATGGTGAACCTCACACCCTATTGATTTGAACAAATAAACTATAAATAAGTAAAAATTGTTGGTCATACGATTTTTAATGTTTCAACTAATAATGCGTGAGGGTCACCTTGTCCCTCTTTAAAGGAGGGTCAATAAATTTAATTCATCACGAGGTAATTCACACATACGTGTGGAGATATAAATTATTAAATCACTACACATGATATTAATTAAAAACTCCAAGAATCGTATTTAAATACATGGATGCTCATTGATGAAGATATTTTCTCTAGAGAAAATTTGTGACTAGATTAGGGGTGACATATTAAAAAGATTACAATAAAAAGTTTTTATTGGAAGTGTGCAAACATTTCATTAAAAGATAAGGCCAAATATCCATTTTTTGGATTCACAATTAAAATATTTACAACTTATTGTCAATATAATGGTTTAGACACCCCTCCCCCAAATCAAATATATAATAACCATGCATAAAGTGGGATTGTAATTTTAATAAGTGTACCCTAAACTTATAACTATTTTTTGTAAAAACTAACATTAGGTTTTATATACACAAAGTTAAAATAGTAACATTTCCCTAATAAGAATCAAACCTAAATTATTAACGGTTAATTGATAGAAGAAAACATATTCTTAAAAAATCTATTGTGATTAAAATGATTGGATTATTATGTACATTATTTATGCGTGAAGAACATTACTTACATCTAGTTACCAACTAACAGTGCTTAAATCCTTTAAATGCTGTTATAATTAATATACTAACTAGGTTCACTCTGATAAAGATACGATAAGGTCTATAAAAAACACATGAATTATCTGAAATGTGGAAAGGTAATAGTAAACTAATTTGCATATGTATTTAAAGGTGCTTTGCATGTTAACGTTATGTTGTATTATTACAAAATAATTGTGATATCAATTATGAAATTAATAAATCAAAGTCTAATTTCATTAGTGATTTTTTTGCACAAAATCGGTGGAAGTTTCTATACGTACACTATAAATTACGTTGTAATGTATTTAAAATTTTGAAAATACAAATAATAGAATGTGAAAAAGCATGGGTATTCATCAATTGAATTATGTTGAAATCATCTCAGAATTTCACCATATAAATTAAAATTACACTAAAGTTTGAGGTTAATGTAAAAAGTTCAAATACATTTTCCTCCTTTTAACATTTTATGGTTCGCCGTCATTACTTTTCATAACTTGTGCAATAAAACATCTCATTGTGTATTTTATCTTCCAACTCACTTTCATTGACAAAGGATGTGAAACCTTTCCAATGCATATTTGGTTGTATTTAAGCCTTAAATTTTCATGTCATTAAGTGAACATGATATTAGTTTAATTAATACGTGTACAGAGTTTTTATGATTAAAACTTTATTTTAACTTTTTATTTATTTATTTCGATCAATAAAAATTGTAACTAAATAACGAATGAGTGTTTTTGTTATATTCAACAAGGTGATCATAGGTTTTGTTCATGATCTGACACAACCAAATTCAACATGTATTTTATAAAAAAAATTAAATTTAGTTAATCGTTGTATACATACAAAAGTTTGAAGCTAAGTAATGCAATATTTTTCCACACTTGAGCATACATGGTATTAACATATATGAATTTGTGCATATTAGCTCTTCTTTAGCACTGATGTTTCGCATTGTGCAAGCATCATACCATGATTTCTTTTTTTACAAATGCTTTTTGTTAGTGTTTTGAATGGGAAAAACATGTTTTGTTGAATTAAGGGAACACAATAAAATTTCACACGACTCAATTAACAAGCTTAGATAAAAAGTAAAGAGGCAAAATGCGATCAACCATGGAATATCATATAAGACATCGATAATACCATGTCTGTGTAGATGCATGCTCTTAACAATTGTTACTTACCCTACATCTCCAACTGTTTGTATATTTGAAGAAATACATTCTTCCTTACCCCTTGTTTAAAAATGAGATTGACTTATGTGAGTGTACATATATTGTTTAACACATGTTCTAGCAGAAACAAATAGTTTATTTATTTTGAATGTTTTTTTTATCAGTATAAGGGATTTAATATCACGTTCTCTTATTCTCTTTGCTTGTGTGACATCTGGATCAAGTTAGAGCATGGTTATGGAAATACTTTAATTATAAATTAAACAATGTAGTTGTTAACATGTTTAATGAACATAAATAATTATTAGTTTATATACCTTAATATATTTGTGACACTCCCAATTTTCACACACATGGTGACTAGTCCTATATATATATATATATATTGACAACGTCAAATAAGTAATGATCATTCTAGTAATTTAGTGATAGCATAAAAAATTAAAAAATAAATTAACTAGAATCAACTATGATACTAAATCCATAATTACCACAGTGAATTGAAAAGAGTAATAACTGTAACTTTAGATTCCCACAAACGCGGGGACTCGAAATTGAAATAAGAAATTTTGAAAAAATAGTCTATAATAACATAAAGGAAACCTACATTCCTTTAGAAAGATAAATAAACCGTACATGCCCGAAGTGCACTATTACGAAGCTCCTCCCTCAAGTGTCGAGAGATAAATATGACCTATTAGGGGTATAAACAAAATGTGGATCACGTCCATTGTAAGAGAATATCTGCATTATCTCAAACATAGATATAATAACAGTAAATGTAGGTGATAAAATCATATAAAGAGTAATTACAAACAACTAAAACTGAACAAGGTGGATAAATTACACAATCACACAACACAAGAATGTAAATGGTTTGGCAATGTGCCTACGTCGACGGGATTTCTCTCGTTGTCATTAATCGATTCATAATAACAATAATTACATGCCCTTTTCCCCATGGATGAGGGTTATATTTATATGGAACATAAGGTGAATGAGTCGTGTAGTGTTCTAGGAGCTCAAGATGTAGTTGAAGCTTGATCGAACTAATCTTTCCTCCGAGATTCCCACTGATCGGACTCCCCTTTGTTCTTATCTCTTAAGTTGCGACCTTCATTTGTGCTTCCGGACAGATCTCACCCAATCAGTATAACTCTAATTGTCTAAACAATTCCCCCCAAACTTCCCATAACTCTACATCCTGAAAAGGGTGAAGAGGTTTGATTGCTGGTAGCATTGATTCTCTTCGGCAACGACTCTTGATTGCCATCTGGGGTTGGTTTTGGACTATACCAACACTTGTGATATTTTGGAGAAAAAAGTGCCTAATGACACGCTAGTAATTTATCTTAACTTCCTAAGGGTACACTGGTAAAAAGTGTTTAAAAAAACTAAAGGATGGGGTGCATGTGTTATCTCTCACAATGGATCTTATTTCAAATGATGGGACACTTTCGGAGTTGAACCACACAGTTTGAAAGTTCTACCTACCGCCATTTTGTATTTCGTTTTAGATATTCAATATGTATGTATCTATCTTCGTCTTTCTTAACCTGTAAGTCTTATATGTTCTCCATTTTCCTTTGTAATTTATTTTTCAAACTGCCATCCGCTTTCTTGAATCTTCTTTTGTTCTTTCTTCTTGAACTGAAAGAAAAATGGTTTATGCCGTGAATGCCCAAACCTAATAGAGTTTAGAAAAATATTTTTGATCCGTGATTGGGTTAAAATAGAATGTGACAAAGAACTTGATGAATACTACAATGTTCACGGTGGCCATTAGATACACACCTAACATGTAGTAGATGGTTATATCACCTTTCCCCCCAAACTAATTATTTATGGAGTTTTATAAATTCTTCAGAGTTGTTCCTACCCAATGCACCCCAAACACGTGGATAATCATGAATGGGGTTCATAAAATCAATGAATTATATTGGATCCAGATCAGGATTCCTGAGATAAGGTATTTTTATTCATGGGTTAGAACGAATGATAATACCTTTTATCTAAAAGCGAGTAAGGATTACAAGGTTTTGGTGGTTAACCTCCTCGTATCAACCAAAGGTTATGAGAGCAATGGCTTCATCGCTAGAGACTATACACCCAAAATAACAATTTAGCACACCTTGATATTAAAAATCTGGCACAGATTAAAACTGTGCCAAATTCTGACACTGTTTAATGATAATCTGGTACCTTTAAAAGAGTGCCAAAATTTTGACAGTGTTTTTAAGTGTGCCAAAATTAAGTACACTTAATAAAATATAAATACTCTTAGAAAAATATTTACCGTCTCAATTTTTTAGTTTCCCGCTCTCTCTCTCCTCTATTATTCTCAATCTCCCGCTCTCTCTTAGTCTCTCCTCTCTCTCTATCACATTCAAGGACGACCAGAGACTCGAAAGGGGCGAATCAATCGCACCCTAATGGCCACACTCTTCCCTCTCTCCGTGCAGTTCTCTAACAACTCCTATTCCGTTGTTTCATGTTTTTGGCCTCGCTCAGTCATTCTTCGATCAACGTTGGCGTTCATCTCTCTATTCGATCAATCTATAGACTCGCAAAGGTTAGTACATCTCTGCTAGTACGTTGTTTTTTTATTCAATGTCTATTTGTGATTTTTTTTGTCAAGATCTGTTTTTAATGTACTTTTGCCTTGTGACTGTTTGTTAAAATGTCTATTTGATAGTTTTTGTAATGATTTTATGCAATTTAGTTAGTTTTTTTTTCTTGTTTTGAACTCAGATTGTGTTTTGATGTTATATAATATATTTGTATTGGGTATTGTTCACTTGTCTACACTAACTATTAAGATCAAAGTTTTTTTCTTTCTCTTTGTTAATTTATTTACACTTGGCGATGAAATCTATCACATTATATATATACACTAGCGGATACCCATGCCTGAAGGCACGATTAAAATTTTAAAAATAAACTACATGGTTACTTCATGTATGGTGGTGGTGACAATAGCCATGACGAAACGATTGTTACCGCATGCCCTTTTTATTGCATAAAAGATGAACATAATAAAATATAACTCTCATGATACAAATATTAATCCAATCCAATGCACATAACAAAATATAATGCTCGTGCCTAAAGGCACGATTGTAGTTTTGGAGTCACCAAATTATTTGGTGTACAACTTGTTTAAAGGAATGACGCTAATTTTCAAAGGAGTACGTCGTTTATAGGACCGTAGGTTTATTTAGTTCGCAACAGATAAATAATTTTTTAAATAACTTATGGTACGAACCTATTAGTTTAAATTCTTTTGGAAAAGTCTCCTCTGTTTATAGGAGTACCCCCTATTTAAAAAATAAAAAATACTCCCAATAACAACAATAATAGTCCAACTTGGACCTCGTACAAAAAAATCATTATTTAAGTAAAAAAAATACAACACAACTAAGTGTAAATAATTTACAAAATTCCCTTTGTTTATAGTAATATCCACCCTATTTAACAAATAAAAATTACTCAAACAACAATTATTCAGTGTATAAAAGTTTCAGATATAAGCATGGTTGGACACAATCAAAATTCAAATCTCTTCCTCACCATCTCTCTCCCTGAAATACAATAGTCCTGCAACATGGAACAACCAAGAACAATAAAATACAATAGTCCTGTAACATGGAACAACTAAGAACAATAAATGCATTAGCGTGTAGATATGCAACAATATTATATAGTTAGATAGAGAACAAAACTTAGTAGAAATCCAAAATATAATTACTATATAAGTGAGGGTCAAAGCATATTATAGTTCCAACTTAAAAAACATTGTATTGTAATGCTTATGGATTATATCACACGAATAGGTTGAATTTTAGAACAAAAGAAGGATATTTATTGTTTGACAAAATCATGATAACATTAATTAGATACATGTATGTTTAAACTAACCTTGTTATATCAACATAACATCTGGTCAACACCAAGAGTTAAATCAACCAAGGCGTGGTCGCGGGTTTGGCCATCCTTGGAAATACCAGCTTCAAAACCTCCATAGGTCGACTCAATGATGAGCACGACAAAATCTGCAGTAATGCTGCCATAATTCTATAGTAGTGCTGATAAAACCTGCAGTAATGATGAGCACAATGCAATGCCATTGGTGATACCACATTCACGTTAAGCCTTAAACTGGTATGTAATTCCTAGGACTAATTTAGTAATGAAGGAAGGGGGCACTCACATTCTCAAAGAAAAGAGCCTACCGCCACATCTACCTCAGGCACGCAACTGGTAGGTAATTCCTAGGACTAATTTGGATGTTTTATATCAAATGGTAGGTTTGTATATAACAAGTGTCAATGGCACAATGTGATTTGGATGTTTTCAACATTGTTATTTATTGTCGCATAATGAAATACTCAACCATCAATCAAACATGGACATTCAACAAAATGACAATGGTTGAATACCTAAGATGTGTAGAGAATAAAAGAAACATAAAACTAACTGCTAGTCACCAAATTAGATAGGTCCCACCAAATTTACGGAACATATTAATGAGCGAGCTGGAAGTGGATGGTTTTTATAAAAATATCATTATGAAGAAAAGCAAGAGATTAAGTATAATCCTCAGTTAACGAACATATATGAAGAGAGCCCAATTTGTGTGTTTCAAACAAAACCAATTTTTCTCCGAAAAAGATCCAACTTTTGATTAAGCACCAAACCAAGTTATGAAAACCCAATTCTTACATTAAACTAGTTTTAGCTTGATTAATCCTAAACATGAATCTAGTGATTAAAACAAGTAAAGTAAAGAATACTCACAACGCCGAATGTACGAGGAAAAAACCCAAAATGGGAAAACAACCTCGGACGACCCAAGCCAGACAATCACTATAAATAATGGTCTTACAAAGATAGATTAGCCTTACACTAAGACTCGATCCCCACGAGTCTTGACGTTCCTTCTGATCTTCAATCGTTCTTCAATAGTGCCCACGTAGAAATTTCGTCTTCCACGATACCTGTCCATAACACACGCATCAACGTATGTCTCGGTGTCCCCTGAATGACTTTGATTCGTCTACGATGTCAAAAAAGATGTCCTTCTCTTTTCTTCACCGCAAAACCCTTTGTGTTCAATGTGTAGAACAAACAACTTTGGTGCAGCAAGATCACTTAAACATATAAGAATGATAACTCGGATCTTTGCAAACTCTAAGGATGTGTTTATACTTTGAAAACCTTAGAAAACATGTGCAAACAAGGTTCTGGTTCGTAAAACTATTTTCCAGAATGCACACTTACGAAATTATGATGAAAACACTATTTAAATAGGATTTAAATGCCGCCTCAAAAAATGTGTCGTTCGAACGACTTGAGGAACTCGTTTGAACGACATCCCATCTCGTTCGAATGAGATTTGATGTCGTTTGAACGACAACGTGAAAGTTTAACTTTTTGATTAAAACATCTCTTATAATGAGAGATCCAAAAATGTCAAACTCTTTTATGAGCTTATCATCATAAAATGTAGTTTAAACCTTTTAGAACACTTTTAAAACATTTAAAAACATTTTTCTTTATAAATTACATCTTTATCTTTTATAAAATAATTTCGAGCACCATTAATTATACGCATTCATACCTGAGTGATCTCGGAATGAAATTAACTTTGAAGACGATTAAACTTGCATCAATTAAACTTCGGCATGATTTAATTCTTTAAAGCTTTGCCGCAACGTCTTCAATACGCCATAGACCAAGTGGGATCATGACAAAATAAAATTCTCCCTATGATATATTACGAACACAATTTTGTTCACAGAATTAAGTCAAAACAATACAGGGACTCAATTGGAAATTTATGTCCTTACAAATCTCCCCCTTTGACTATTTCGGGACAAAACTAAACCAGTGAGATGCCTAACCGGGCCGTCAAGCCGTATAACGCCTAAATCCCATCCCATAAACCCAAAAACAAAAATATAGGACACGGACTAGAATATGTAGCACCGGAAAGCATGAACTGTCTGAATGTGATGTAGAATTGAAATCTCGAATCGCTGAAAGCATACCTACACACATGAAACAGACAAACAAATACCCAGTGACGTATGGAGGAACAAATGATACCAATTTATATTTCTTGTAAGCACAAATCATTTGAAACATGTGAGCAATTATTTGATACCAATTTGAAACAAATATAATCAAACAATATGTAAATAGAAGCGCTCAATCTCCCCCGACATCACATACATCTCTCCCCCTTTTTATCTCGAATAGACAATATGGTGAAAAGATAAACCAATATGAAATATCTAGCATGAGAATATCAAACCAATTTGAATCAAGTTGATACCAATTTGAGAATGGAAAAACTCTAGATAATCATGAAACAACCAGCTAAATATGATCAAGCAATGATAAATCAGTAGCTAGTAAACAAAGTAATCACACAAAGAGTATACCTAATCAAATCAAGTGTGATAAACAGACTTCATATGCAAAATACCAATATGGAACATAAAATAACCTGCATATAAACCAAACAGTCCAGAAATGCTTCCCGCAGTACCAAAAATATATCAAATTAACCCAGAGGACTGCAAACCAATCAGAAGCATTTTTTTTTCAGCCTGTCGTTCGAACGAGTAAGGGACTTCGCTCAAACGAGATGAGGAAATTGCTCGAACGAAGTACATAAGTCGTTCGCGCGAGATGAGTTGTCATTTGAAGGACTTCGCGCGACCTGCCAAAATTTCCCAATTTCCCAAAAATATTATAAAGTATTGCCCAGTGAAAAAATTTGCACAAAAATATTCCAAGAAGGGCCTGACAGAATCAAAACAGTGTTAAAACAATAGGCTTTTAACACAAAACGCCAAAACTCATAAAAACTTAAAATGCGAGTTACATGCAAACATAGTATCGATGTGCTCAAACATGGATATGGAATGAATGGGCGTGAAACTACAACAAATGAGTCACAATTCCAACACATCAAAACGATCAAGAAGCTCTAATTAATAGTGATAAATCATCAAACTTTTTCATAGCCATATGAAAATTAAAGAGTGAGCTTAATGAACTAAACATACTACATGCACACAAATCTAGAATTTTGACGATTCTACAAACAATAGCGTCAAGTTGCAATGTTTTAACATTAGGATTAGTTGTGCAAACCCGTTTAAATTTTCTCCAGCCAAAATCCCTCAATGATATCATATTTTTTTCAAGTTCTTTTGAGGTTTCTAGCATTCTCAACTTAGAGAAAATATTATTGGCCTTTTTCTTATCATATTGCATTTTCTTTTGAGCTCTTTTAAACAGTGGCTTTCATGACGAGTCAATTTTGAACTCTCGCAGCCCTTTCCCGTGAATCACTCATCATTTTTACCAATTTTAAATCCTCACGGTAAACGGTTATTACATGCACATTTCTCCTTAAGTTTACTTATGCATAGATGACAAGATTGAGATAAGAACGCCTCACCAAATTCAAATATGGAAGAGAAGTCAAACATCCATATAAACTCGTGCATGTGTGCAATGTTGGCATATATACATAGTCGAATCAAAATGCATATCAACTTCGAAAATAAACAATGGTTAAGATCATTCTAAGCATCGATAATAATGACCAAATGTCCTAGCCACATGGATAATGAAACGATGGGGGGGGGGGGGGGGGGTCCAAGTACACCAATATGCTACATCCAACATGAAAACTCAAAAACAAAAACAGAAAATATTTTTGGTTTTTCAAACATATTTTGACTCAAGGAAAAGCAAAATCTTTTTGGTTTTTCAAAAGTTTTCTCAAAAACAAAATCTTTTTGTATTTTTCAAATAGGACTCAAACAAATGAAAACTATAACACAAAATGATACACATATCATAATACTAGCAATGAATATAACGTGAAGCAAACTAGTATATGACAAACATGGCAACACTATCATCCTTTAGATTTAGCATGGGAAGTATCAAGTGCACCCAAATGAGAATCGTGAAGTTTAATTCCTAAATCCACCAAATCTAATTTCCTAACCCAAGTAGGTGTAAAGTGACGCATGGGGGTTTGGGTAACCGGTGCAACTTTGTTCTTAAACTTCCTAGGAGCTTGTCTAAGGTCATAACTATAACGCCTAAGGTGACCTTTTCTAACATAAAATGAGCAAGTGTATCGGTGGTGGGAATGATTACCTTTATGTGGACCTTTTCTAACCATCCTAGTATTTCTCACACGTGCGGGGGGAATGGGAACAACTCTCTCACCAAAACCTATAACTCCCCTATCTTCCTTAATTTGGACGGTGCCTAGGATCTTATCTAACTTCTCCGACCTAGCCTCCAAATCAAACTTGACTCTAGACGAGTCTATCAATCTCTCCTCCAACTCGTGAATCCTAGACTCAAGCAAACGTCTAGACTCCTCAAACACTAAAATCTCTTTTTTTCAAGGACTCCATCAAACCACGAAGATTATCTCTCTCTTTCTCCGCAAACTCTAATTTCTCGCTAAGCTTCTTCTCTTGTTCCCTAAGATCCTCAATCAAACTATCATTATTTTCTATGGCATGCTCATTCAACTTATATTGCAATTTTGAGTTAGCCTTTTTCACCTTCACCATTTCGACATACAACTCATTAAACGGATTTTGTAATTCTTTCACATCAACCTCCTCCTCGTCACTCTCTTCACCCTCACTAATACGAGCTTCACTCAAGACCTCCTCGGAAGTGTCATTCACATGAGGTGTATCATCGTCGCTCACATGACATGCCATGAACGCAACAAAGTTAGGATCAATGGGGGAACTCTCTCCCTCTTCCGGTTCACTATCACTTAAGGTGGCACTATAGACAATGCGTTGCTTTCCCTCTTTCTTAAGTCTAGTGGTACACTCCTTAACCTTGTGACCGTACCCCTCACACCCAAAACACTTATCCGAATCATCTCTCTTAGGCTTCTCAAACTTATCCTTAGAGGAGGGATATACTTTGTTGTTCTTGAATTTTTCAAATTTCTTAGCATCTTTTGATTGCTTTTAAAACTTAATAAATTATTTAAATTTCTTTGCCAACAAAGCAACATCCTTAAAATCGGAATTGGAATCCAAAACTTTAATTTCCTCCTTCCGTGTTTTCAAAGAAATACCCTTTTCTTTCTTAGGCACTTGCTTAGAGGTAATCATGTCGATTTCATAGGTTTGTAAGTCACCTACAATTTCTTTTAGTTTTGTTGACTCCAACCTACCCAAGGAGTTTAAAATGGTCACTTTAGCATCAAACCTACTAGGCAACGACCTAAGGATTTTCTTAATGACACGGTTATCTGGAATTTTCTCACCTAGGTTAAACGACGAGTTGACAATATTGGACAACCTAGCATAAAACTCATCAAAGGTCTCACTCTCTAACATCGTAATGGTCTCAAACTGTGAAGTGAGATTTTGAAGTTTTGACGCACTAACCGTGCTAGTGCCCTCGTGAGTGAGTTCCAAAATATCCCAAGCCTCTTTTGATGTTTCACAAGTCATTATTCTATTATATTCTTCCTATGTGACATGTGAAGAAATAACGTGCAGACCCTTAGAGTTATATTGTGCAAGTCTTTGTTCAGTTTCGGTCCATGACTCAACGGGCTTTAAACTAGTGACCTCACCTACAATAGTGATAGGGGATGTCCAACCTTTCCCAACTATAAGCCAAACACGCTCATCAATAGATTTTAAAGCACATCTCATTCTCATCTTCCAATAAGTGTAATTAGTGCCATAAAAAATAGGAGTTCGAGAAAATTCATTATATCCAGAATTCATCTTTGAAAACACAAGAGATCACAAAACAAATAAAAATGTTTTCTAGCTCTGATACCAATTTGAAGAGTGCCCAATTTGTGTGTTTCAAACAAAACTAATTTTTCTCCGAAAAAGATCCAACTTTTAATTAAGCACCAAACCAAGTTGTGAAAACCCAATTCTTAATTTAAACCAGTTTTAGCTTGATTAATCATAAAAATGCATCTAGTGATTAAAACAAGTAAAGTAAAGTAAAGAATACTCACAATGCCAGATGTACGAGAAAACAAACTCGGATGGCCCAAGACAAACAATCACTATGAACAATGGTTTTACAAAGAGAGATTATCCTTACATTAAGACTCGATCCCCACGGGTCTTGATGCTCCTTCTGATCTTCAACCGTTCTTCAATAGTACCCATGTAGAAATTTTGTCTTCCACGATACCTATCCACAACACACGCGTCCACGTATGTCTCGGTGTCCACTGAATGGTTTTGATTCGTCTTCGATGTCGAACAAGATGTCCTTCTCTTTTCTTCACCGCAAAAACCTTTGTGTTCAATGTGTAGAACAAACAACTTTGGTGTAGCAAGATCACTTAAACATATAAGAATGATAACTCGGATCTTTGCAAACTCTAAGGATGTGTTTATGCTTTGTAAACCTTAGAAAACATGTGCAAACAAGGTTCTGGTTCGTAAAACTATTTTCCAGAATGCACACTTATGAAATTATGATGAAAACACTGTTTAAAAAGGATTTAAATGCCACCTCAAAAAATGTCTCGTTCGAGCGACATCCCATCTCGTTCGAATGAGATTGGATGTCGTTTGAACGACAGCGTGAAAGTTTGACTTTTTGATTAAAACATCTCTTATAATGAGAGATCCAAAAATGTCAAACTCTTTTATGAGCTTATCATCATAAAATGTAGTTTAAACCTTTTAGAACACTTTTAAAACATTTAAAAACATTTTTCTTTATAAATTACATACTTATCTTTTATAAAATAATTCCGAGCACCATTAATTATACGCATTCATACCTGAGTGATCTCGAAATGAAATTAACTTTGAAGACGATTAAACTTGCACCAATTAAACATCGGCATGATTTAATTCTTTGAAGCTTTGTCTCAACGTCTTCAATACGTCATAGATCAAGTGGGATCATGACAAAATAGAATTTTCCCTATGACATATTACAAACACAGTTTTGTTCACGGAATTAAGTCAAAACAATACAGGGACTCAATTGGAAATTTATGTCCTTATAATATAGAACATCAAGAACAGTTATTTTAATCACAAAAGCTATTAAGAGAAGGTTAAAGGTAAATATAATTTTCAATACGAAAAATGATTAAGGATAATTAAAGATATTTTCTTTCAGGCAACTGAATTCAAGTGTGAACTTTGAATTAGGATGGATAGGGGTACAGAAATTAGAGGGACTCACATCACGTGCAACTAATCTCGAAAAGTGAGAGAGACAGAGAGAGAGAGAAAGAGTATACATAGGGAAATCATACTAAGGTTCCAACACAATGATTGTTGAGGATTTAATATTCCATATCAACATGGAGGATTATTTTTAGCTCCAGAATATTATTAAGAATTAACCAATAGTCATTGAAAAAACTAATAAGAAGCAGATGAACCATAAAAGTACCTGCTAAAATCATTCCCTAAAAGAAGTTATGAAATCCAAGAACCATTTTATTGAATGTAAACTCAGTTTCCTGCAGCCCATTTCCTATTGATAGAGAACCAGTTATTCCCATGTTAATCAATAGGTAAATTCTCAAGTGTAAGGTCAGAAAAAAATAGTAACCCCCATTAATCCAAAAAATGATGCATATAAGTCTAAATAATTCAATTGGAAGCAAAACTATCCAAATTATTCAGCAGGAAGTATTCTCTCTTGATATCCACTATAAATATTACCAATGAACTATCTCTACATCAACTTTAGTGTTTTGTCTATTCCTTCATATAAAGAGAAAAATGGATGTTTATTTTTAGGTATATAATAAAAGAATGTGATTATAAATGTTTGGATAAAACATTATGAAGACTCGTAGTAATACTGATTTGAATCAATCTCCGTAACTCATTGGAGCTACATCTAGAAAACATGAGAATGAAGGATTTCCTTTGTATAACACAACACTAAATGTTAGGAGTTTTCTTGTCATTGAGTGATAAACACATAAATCAACCAACACATTCAAATTGAATGATTAAACGGATCTAGGTCATGCTCGAACAGAAACAAATAATCATCAAAATAAAAACTAAATAAAAATTAAAGGATAAGTTTTTTTATGGGTTGAGTGTGACACCACGACTAATTAAATACCGGGTAGCTACTCCTTTATAAAATTAATTCAAAATGCCAAGTTGGCTCAGTTAATAGCATCACTGTCGAAAACATTTTTATTTTACTAACCACCTAGTATTTAAAAAGCAAGTTGCCAAATTTTAATTTAAGTCTGATTAACATGCAACAAATGTAATGAAGAAATAAATAACACCATACACCATACTGAAGTAAAAAGAATAATCATCACATAGCGTAAATAAAGTCTGGAGGAAACCCCTCACTACAATCCCATAACTGAAATGAATAACCGAAACTGAAATAAAACATGCTAAAGTCTGAAAACTGAAATATAAAAGATGTCTCTAAAGAAATGGGCAACATGCCCTACAACTGATAGATACTGACTCTGGAATCCAAAGAGATAGAAGCGTCTACATGCAAATCCCTGTAGCTTCCACAAGCAGCTACAGCTCGTCACCTGAATGAGTATCCTATACTTGGTGTCCTTGTGGCTGGGCACCTAAAAATGGTTTTACAAAGAAAAAGATTTGAAAAGCAAACGGGTCAGAGCCCGAATGTGGAGTTATATTTTAAAAACCTGCAAGTGCTTTAAAAACATTTAAAACATTAAATGCAAAGTACATGTTAGGACGTACACTCGCATGATATTCTCACCCCTCGTCTAACTGTGCACTCCTAACGTAAGTACCCATCTATAACGACCCATACTACTAGCTAAGTGACAACATAACTAGCTAGACTGCCAAACGGTCCTACCCATATTAGTTGGTTCCATTAACATATAACGCTCGTAATTATATAGGGATTTAACGTAAACTCAGATACTCAATATGCAATATATATAACTATCAGTTAACTCGTTATATTTCTCGAAACAACACCGTAATATATATACAACATTAACATGAGGATTCCCATTAATTTAAATGTATATTATCACATCGTAAATATACAATATAAGCACCCCGCGAACTAAGCTGTGGTGCACACATACTCTGCTATCCATCCCGGTACATCACGTACATAAGGATTACATATTCCGAATCTCTCAGGAATAGTTTACCGATAACAACATCACAAATAATGGAGGCGAACACAGTCACCATCACATGGGTCACGCACATACCTACGCTCCCATGGTCAGCGGACTTATTAGTATCACAATAAGTCTTTCTATGACCTATGTTCATCGAGGTACCAGTCTATATCCACCCGTAGGCACACAAGGATTAGAGGGTCCTAAGCGAACGCAACCTCCCGTGATAGCAAGTATGGTAGGTATGTCATACACACAATCCATATACTAATACTAAGTAAACACACATCTTAGTAATACCGTATTTTAATCGTAGTACATATCGCATTCTCGTACTAACTATAATTATCACCATTCGTACTATTCCGGTTTGTAATTGTACGCGCTATAATTCATCCTCACATCGTAGAAGACACTCACGTCTCAGCCCAAATGGTTCATTGAATATAACTCTTGTATATAATTTACTCCTCTCAATGACCCAAAAGTCCCAAATCTAACCTCACATCAATAGAGGAAGGTCATCTATATCCTCGAACAAGTTTACGGGACTCCAAAAATCAAAACAGTCCAAAAAGGACCAAACTGTCAACTCGTTAGAAGTCTCGTTCGAACGAGACTTCGAACGAGTTTGGACTGGCAGGTCGTTAGAAGTCTCGTTCGAACGAGGCTGTTCGAACGAGATCCAGTTCGTTCGAACGAACTGTCCCTTCTAACGATATCTCGTTCGAACGAGATATCGAACGAGATCACTACTCGTTAGTAACGACTGGTCAACTCGTTAGAAGCTCGTTCGAACGAGTTCGTTCGAACGACCTGGGGGCTGCTTCTAACGAGCTTCCAGCTTCGGCCCAGAATTTTCCCATCTCGTTTTTTCACCATTTTTATCACTTCAATCCTTCTCCAAAGTTCGTTCTAACAATGATTTAAGTCCTCTAATCATACTAAAACATGCTTAGGTCATAAACTAACGTCTTTTAAGGCAATAAGGCATCCTAAACATCATTAAATCCCAAGATTTTATACTTTTCCCCAATATCATCAAGAACATGAACCCTAGATATATATCAACATCAAATTCCAGAATTTAATTCATTTTGCTTTCACCCAAACATGTATTAACATCAGATTAATTGTCTCCCAACTATTCTACATGCAATTCTCTTCACAATTTCTCAAGTTCTATGATCTAAACTACATGGGTTTTCATATTTTATCAAGAACAAACCATAAATCCGAATTTTCTAACATGGAAAAGACATTCTCAGAAATTAAATGGAATAAAGTCACTTGCCTTGGTTGTCTCTGAGTTTGGTGTAGATTAGATGAAGTTTTCTGCAGAAATTCCTCTCTCTCCAAGCTCTTCTCCAATGGTGGCTTAAGGTGGCTAGGGTTTTGATTTGGGGAAACTTAGAAAACCTAAATGACAACCTACGTAGCCTTCTAGGTTAATATGGGTTGGTTAATGGGCTTAATGGGTTTAATCCACATCAGATTTACATCTCTAATTTTCGTCACTTTTAATTCCTAAAAATGTAAAATTACCAAAATACCCTTTTTGTTACCGGTATGGCCTAAAAATACCCCGGGACCCAAACTATACCCCCAGCTAGTGATTTCTGACTATCTCGACCCTTCCGGACGCGTTGGCGCACTCAAAACGACCATACGGATTATAGATTTTAAATTCACTTTTATTATCAAAATATTACAACGTGACGCGGCGGTCCCACGCGTCTCAACAAAATTTCCAAATTGCCGTATATAAATCTCACGACAAATTTTATAATACCAAAAACATATATAATCATATATGCACATAATCAAATACCAATTCGCATCTCATTAGTATTTATAACCCGGATTAATTTCCAATTAATACGCATTTAATTAATTAATCCCAAAAATAAATATAGCCAAAAGTACGGGGTATTACATACTTCCCCCCTAATAACTGAATTTCGTCCCGAAATTCAAAACTAGAAAGTACCTGCTAAAAATAGCTCTGGATAACGTTCGCGCATCTCATCCTCGCGCTCCCATGTGGACTCCTCGACATTGTGATGTCGCCACTGAACACGCACTAACGGGACTATCTTTGACCGCAGTTTCCTCTCGCTTCGGTCCAAAATAGCAATTGGTCCCTCCTCGTAGGAGCTATCCAGCTGGAGATCGATGTCCTCCACAGCAATGTGAGAATGAGCCAAATCATCTCTAAGGTATTTCCTCTGCGAGGAAATATGGAACACGTCGTGAATCCGATGCAAGTGCTCCGGTAGTCCAAGTCTATACGCAACCGGTCCGATCCGCTCAATAATAGGAAACGGCCCCACATACCTCGGTGCCAACTTCCCCTTCTTCTCGAATTGCATAATCCCCTTCATTGGAGATACCCTGAGCAAAACCTGGTCCCCCACTTGGAACTCCCTGAAAAACCTCTTCGCATCAGCATAACTCTTCTGCCTGTCTTGAGCTACCCGAATGCGACTCTGAATCAACTCAATCCTTGCCGAAGTATCCTGAATCACTTCCGGCCCAAGTAGTTTGTTGTCCCCCACCTCCAACCAACATGCTGGGGAACGACAAGGCCTACCGTACAATGCCTCAAACGGAGCCATGCCAATAGTGAACTGATAGGAGTTGTTGTAAGCAAACTCCACTAGTGGAAGGTACTGCTCCCATCCACCCCCGAAGTCAATAATGCACATGCGTAGCATGTCCTCCAACATCTGATTGGTGCGCTCTGTCTGCCCATCGGTCTGCGGATGATAAGCCGTACTCAACCGCAATTCCGTGCCCATTGCCTCCTGGAAACTCTCCCAAAACCTCGAAACAAATATCTTGTCTCTGTCAGACACGATATTTAGGGGCACACCGTGAAGTCTCACAATCTCTGAAATGAAGAGCTGGGCATACTGTCCCGTAGTGTAGTCAGTCCTTACGGGTAAGAAGTGAGCGACCTTGGACAACCTGTCCACAATTACCCAAACGGAGTCGTGACCCCTCTGCGACGTAGGCAACCCCGTGACAAAATCCATGGATATGCTCTCCCACATCCACACCGGAACCTCCAACGGCTGTAGCAATCCTGCTGGTCTCTGATGATCCACTTTTACAAGCTGACAAGTGGCGCATTTCGAGACAAACTCAGCGATATCTCTCTTCATACCGCTCCACCAATATTGCCGTCTCATATCTTGGTACATTTTGTCCCCTCCGGGATGTACCGCGAACCGTGAGCCGTGCGACTCTGCCATAACATCGTGCCGCAATTCTTCCCCTTCCGGAACTATCAATCTCCCATTGAAGCGCAATCCCCCGTCTGAGCTAACGGTATAGGACTCGGCTCCCTCTGCTAGCAATCGAACTATCTGCTCCTGACAGAACGAGTCATTAGCCTGTGCCCGTACTATCCTCGTGACAATTTGTGGGGTAACGGTCATCACAGACATGAAAGATCGGGCCACTGCATCCCGGTGTCCCAATTCCTTCCACTTAGCTTTCCACACCTCTGCCACCTCATCTGCTGGCCTGCGGGTGAACGCGTCTGCTACCACGTTAGCCTTACCCGGGTGGTACTAGATGTCGAACTGGTAGTCCTTCACAAATTCAAGCCACCTACGCTGCCGCATATTCAATTCCTTCTGCGTGAACAGATACTGTAGTGACTTGTGGTCCGTGAACAGCTGAAACTTCTCCCCTAAAAGATAGTGCCTCCAAATTCGTAGGGCAAATACCACTGCTGCCAACTCCAAATCATGTGTGGGGTAATTCTTCTCATGAGGCTTAAGCTTACGGGAAGCATAAGCTATGGCCTGTCTCTCCTGCTGTAATACACCTCCCAGTCCTTGCAAAGACGCGTCGGTGTAAACCAAATACTCAACTCCCGGTCTCGGCAATGCTAACACAGGTGCTGAGGTCAACTTGTCATTCAATTCATCGAATGCCAACTGACAGGCATCACTCCAAATGAACGGCACACCTTTACGAGTAAGATGTGTCAAAGGACCTGCTATCTCTGAGAAATCTCGAATAAACCTCCTGTAGTATCCTGCTAGACCCAAGAAACTACGAATCTCTGTTGGTGTCGTGGGCTGTCCCCACTCCCTCACCGCTGATACCTTCACCGGATCAACTGATATTCCCTGGTCGGAAATAATGTGACCCAAGAACTGGACTTCCTTCAACCAAAACCCGCACTTCTCGTATTTTGCATACAACTCGTTCTGACGAAGTGTCTGTAAAACCTGCCTCAAGTGCTCGGCGTGCTCCTCCTCTGTCTGAGAGTAAACTAGAATGTCATCAATGAAGACAATGACAAACTGATCTAGGAAATCTCTGAACACCCTGTTCATCAAGTCCATAAACACTGTTGGAGCGTTGGTCAAGCCGAAAGGCATAACCCGAAACTCATAAGAACCATATCTCGACAAGAACGCAGTCTTCGAGACGTCCTCCTCCCTGATACGCAACTGATGGTATCCTGACCTCAAGTCAATCTTCGAGAAGAAAGAAGCTCCTCTCAACTGGTCGAACAAGTCATCGATTCGAGGCAACGGATACTTATTCCGTATCGTGACCTTATTCAACTCTCGGTAGTCCACGCACAATCTCAGTGAACCATCCCTCTTCTTCATAAACAAAACTGGAGCGCCCCAAGGTGAGGTACTCCTGCGAATAAAGCCCTGCCCTAACAGCTGCTCTATCTGATCCCTTAGCTCTCGCATCTCAACTGGAGCCATACGGTACGGTGCACGTGCTATAGGTCTCGTACCCGGTAGCAAATCTATAACGAAGTCTATCTCCCGACTGGGCGGTAAGGCTGGTATCTCCTGAAACACATCTGAATACTCCCTGACAACCGGGATCGAATCTAAAGGAATCACAACGTCCTTAGAGGTATCCTCCTCAATGTAATACAGATGAGCGGTCGATCCTCCCTCTGGGCGAGGCATCGCCACTATAAACATCTCTTGCCCCGGAATGGCAAAAACAATGCTCCCGCTGAAGCAATCAATCATGGCCCTATATGCTACGAGCCAATCCATACCGATGATCACATCGTCAACATGCATGTCTAACACTAACATGTCTGCAGACAATACCAAACCACCGATCTCTACCCCCACTCCCCGGAATATAAAGAAAATAAGTGACCCACTCCCTAATGGTGAGTCGACACACGTCACTGTGCTCTCTGCCGTAGCTAACAACCCTAAAGCTTTCGCGAAGTGTGTAGCTATAAAACCGTGTGTAGCACCCGTATCAAATAACACCTGACCCATAGTGCCATGGATAGGAAACGTACCCTCGATCGCGGGCGGTGCCTGTGGAACTGCAGCCTGGTGAACGTTGTAGACACGTCCATACTGTAGCTGCCCCTGTTGAGCTGGGACCGCTGGAATGGGTGGCAATGCTTCCATCTGTGGTGGTACGGGAAGAGCGGCGGGAAACATAGGTCTCTGTGGCTCCTGGCGAGCACCCTGCTGCTGCTGCTGTGGGGCCCTGCCCCTATCAGGACAATCCTACTTCTTATGGCCAGTCTTGCCACAAACAAAGCACTTCCCCGGGAAGTTCCCTCCCCTCTGCCCCTGCTATTCCCGGCCCTGGTGGCCGTTACCATTCCTCCCTTGGCCCTGCTGGCCCTGATGAAACTGTTGCCCATTCTGCCCCTGCTGGCCCTGATGGCCGTTTGGACCTTGATGGCCCTGACGGAAACCTCCCTGTCCCTTCCTGTAGTTCCCTAACCGGAACCTCTTATTATCCCACTGCTGGGTACCCTGCTCATTCTATCTCTACCCCTGACCGGTTTGTGCCCCGCTGGCACCATGTCCTCCAGTCCTGCCCTGATGGCTAGACTCCCCCGACTGCTTGCCCTCGGTCATATGAAAATGGTGGTCCTGGCAGTGCAATAATGCAACGTTAACCACATCAGAATACGTGGCCAACGATAGGTTCCCTAGAAGATGTTGACGGATCCTCCAATTCAACCCATCGGTGAACTTCTCTATTTTCTTCTTCTCTGTTGGAATCTTGTATGGAACGATATTCAACAGGTTAGTGAACTCGGCCTCATACTCGGCCACTGTCTTGCCCTCCTGCTTCAAACTCATCAGTTTCCTCCTCATCTCTGTATGAACTGCGGACGGAAAGTACTTGCGGTCAAACCGCACCCAGAACTCCTGAATCGTAAGGGTATCCCTCTCCTCCGCGGTGGTAATAGACTCCCACCACTGTAGTGCAGATCCCACTAGCTTGAAAGTAGCTAGCACCTGTTTCTGAACATTAGTGCACTCATGCATCCTCAAATGCCTCTGTATGTCCTTCCTCCATTGGCTCGAGACTACCACGTTTGAGCTACCTGCAAACTCTGGCGGATGCCCTTTCTGAAAAGCGTCACGTACACGTTCCCAAGCAGATGGGAATGCATTAACCTGAGCTGGCGCGACAACCGGTGCCTGAGGCGGTGCCTGCTGAATCACGGCAATCGCGGCATTTACCGCTTGGGCTACTATAGCAGCAACCTCAGCGGCGTTCATCATGCCCTGAACTGGAGCGGGCTGTGGTTAGGGCGTAGCATCCCTGGGAACTCGTCGTGCACGTCGTGGAGGCATCTGAAATAAGAACAAAGTTTATAAGTTCACGGTTTATAAACTTAATATAGCTGAAGAACGAAGCGTACACAAAAAGAGTACAACAGTCCTAAAATATAGGGCTCTATATCAAAGAAAATGTAGCGGAAATATAATAGCCGTACAGATCCTAAAGGACACTAGAACCTGATGCTCTGATACCACCTGTGACACCCCGACTAATTAAATACCGGGTAGCTACTCCTTTATAAAATTAATTCAAAATGCCAAGTTGGCTCAGTTAATAGCATCACTGTCGAAAACATTTTTATTTTACTAACCACCTAGTATTTAAAAAGCAAGTTGCCAAATTTTAATTTAAGTCTGATTAACATGCAACAAATGTAATGAAGAAATAAATAACACCATACACCATACTGAAGTAAAAAGAATAATCATCACATAGCGTAAATAAAGTCTGGAGGAAACCCCTCACTACAATCCCATAACTGAAATGAATAACCGAAACTGAAATAAAACATGCTAAAGTCTGAAAACTGAAATATAAAAGATGTCTCTAAAGAAATGGGCAACATGCCCTACAACTGATAGATACTGACTCTAGAATCCAAAGAGATAGAAGCGTCTACATGCAAATCCCTGTAGCTTCCACAAGCAGCTACAGCTCGTCACCTGAATGAGTATCCTATACTTGGTGTCCTTGTGGCTGGGCACCTAAAAATGGTTTTACAAAGAAAAAGATTTGAAAAGCAAACGGGTCAGAGCCCGAATGTGGAGTTATATTTTAAAAACCTGCAAGTGCTTTAAAAACATTTAAAACATTAAATGCAAAGTACATGTTAGGACGTACACTCGCATGATATTCTCACCTCTCGTCTAACTGTGCACTCCTAACGTAAGTACCCATCTATAACGACCCATACTACTAGCTAAGTGACAACATAACTAGCTAGACTGCCAAACGGTCCTACCCATATTAGTTGGTTCCATTAACATATAACGCTCGTAATTATATAGGGATTTAACGTAAACTCAGATACTCAATATGCAATATATATAACTATCAGTTAACTCGTTATATTTCTCGAAACAACACCGTAATATATATACAACATTAACATGAGGATTCCCATTAATTTAAATGTATATTATCACATCGTAAATATACAATATAAGCACCCCGCGAACTAAGCTGTGGTGCACACATACTCTACTATCCATCCCGGTACATCACGTACATAAGGATTACATATTCCGAATCTCTTAGAAATAGTTTACCGATAACAACATCACAAATAATGGAGGCGAACACAGTCACCATCACATGGGTCACGCACATACCTACGCTCCCATGGTCAGCGGACTTATTAATATCACAATAAGTTTTTCTATGACCTATGTTCATCGAGGTACCAGTCTATATCCACCCGTAGGCACACAAGGATTAGAGGGTCCTAAGAGAACGCAACCTCCCGTGATAGCAAGTATGGTAGGTATGTCATACACACAATCCATATACTAATACTAAGTAAACACACATCTTAGTAATACCATATTTTAATCGTAGTACATATCGCATTCTCGTACTAACTATAATTATCACCATTCGTACTATTCCGGTTTGTAATTGTACGCGCTATAATTCATCCTCACATCGTAGAAGACACTCACGTCTCAGCCCAAATGGTTCATTGAATATAACTCTTGTATATAATTTACTCCTCTCAATGACCCAAAAGTCCCAAATCTAACCTCACATCAATAGAGGAAGGTCATCTATATCCTCGAACAAGTTTACGGGACTCCAAAAATCAAAACAGTCCAAAAAGGACCAAACTGTCAACTCGTTAGAAGTCTCGTTCGAACGAGACTTCGAACGAGTTTGGACTGTCAGGTCGTTAGAAGTCTCGTTCGAACGAGGCTGTTCGAACGAGATCCTGTTCGTTCGAACGAACTGTCCCTTCTAACGATATCTCGTTCGAATGAGATATCGAACGAGATCACTACTCGTTAGTAACGACTGGTCAACTCGTTAGAAGCTCGTTCGAACGAGTTCGTTCGAACGAGTTCGTTCGAACGACCTGGGGGCTGCTTCTAACGAGCTTCCAGCTTCGGCCCAGAATTTTCCCATCTCGTTTTTTCACCATTTTTATCACTTCAATCCTTCTCCAAAGTTCGTTCTAACAATGATTTAAGTCCTCTAATCATACTAAAACATGCTTAGGTCATAAACTAACGTCTTTTAAGGCAATAAGGCATCCTAAACATCATTAAATCCCAAGATTTTATACTTTTCCCCAATATCATCAAGAACATGAACCCTAGATATATATCAACATCAAATTCCAGAATTTAATTCATTTTGCTTTCACCCAAACATGTATTAACATCAGATTAATTGTCTCCCAACTATTCTACATGCAATTCTCTTCACAATTTCTCAAGTTCTATGATCTAAACTACATGGGTTTTCATATTTTATCAAGAACAAACCATAAATCCGAATTTTCTAACATGGAAAAGACATTCTCAAAAATTAAATGGAATAAAGTCACTTGCCTTGGTTGTCTCTGAGTTTGGTGTAGATTAGATGAAGTTTTCTGCAGAAATTCCTCTCTCTCCAAGCTCTTCTCCAATGGTGGCTTAAGGTGGCTAGGGTTTTGATTTGGGGAAACTTAGAAAACCTAAATGACAACCTACGTAGCCTTCTAGGTTAATATGGGTTGGTTAATGGGCTTAATGGGTTTAATCCACATCAGATTTACATCTCTAATTTTCGTCACTTTTAATTCCTAAAATGTAAAATTACCAAAATACCCTTTTTGTTACCGGTATGGCCTAAAAATACCCCGGGACCCAAACTATACCCCCGGTTAGTGATTTCTGACTATCTCGACCCTTCCGGACGCGTTGGCGCACTCAAAATGACCATACGGATTATAGATTTTAAATTCACTTTTATTATCAAAATATTACAACGTGACGCGGCGGTCCCACGCGTCTCAACAAAATTTCCAAATTGCCGTATATAAATCTCACGACAAATTTTATAATACCAAATACATATATAATCATATATGCACATAATCAAATACCAATTCGCATCTCATTAGTATTTATAACCCGGATTAATTTCCAATTAATACGCAATTTAATTAATTAATCCTAAAAATAAATATAGTCAAAAGTACGGGGTATTACATTGAATTGGTGTTGGACAAAGAGTAGACTGGTGATGGTACTCAATGGTGCTCAAATTGAAGCAAGAAGAAATAAAAAAATAATTTGAGACTGAAAAAAGAAAGCAAACAGCAAACATAAAACAATAAATAAAGTTAGATCATACATTATACTATTATGAGGTCTTTTAATGAGAGTACTAGAACTCAAGACTGCTAGAATATATAGAGTTAGATCATACAATGTACTATTATGCACTTATGCATACAATGTACAGTTACAAGGTCTTAGAAGAAAATATAGAGTTAGATCATACTCTCAATGAAACCTATTCTCATGCTTTCCAAAACAAAACTTGGGTAACTTGGTGGAAGAAGATGTTGTCCAAACTCCAATTGATGGTGGAAAACTTATTTATAGCAATATATAATCCGATTGAAAGAAACTCCAATTGAGAGAAAACAGAGCCATGGAGAGAAAAAGTGTTGAAATTTTTAGGAGAATCAAAAGTTAATACGTAAAAAAATTAGGAAATTAAAATCCATACACTGATACATAGAGAAGAACAGTGTAAGCCTAAATAGTCTAAAAGTCACCAAAAAGTCTAAAATCCATACGACTCGAACAGGGTAAGCCTAAAAAGTCACCAAAAAGTTAGAACCGTGACTTGGACGATTCGTCAAATACCTTGCTCAACTTCACTGTTTATCAAACCAAAAATTTAACTAATGCAATCATACAATTCATATCAACCAAGACAAAAAGTAGAACCAAACATACAAACCGTAGACTGTTAAAAGGTGTATAAATGAAGTAGGTTTATAGGAGTGAATGAATATCGAAATCACAAAATTTTAAACATGTGCTAAATTAGAATACTGCAGTTATATTTTCATAATATAAACCAAAATGAAGGGACAGACACTCCATTCGGAATGCATCACGATTCAAAATGTAGGAATTGTGCAGAGGAAAACAAAGTAAATGAACAAACACTATGTTCACCTTAAGTATTTGAGGAGTTATAAGGTTGAAAGAATAATAGATCAACCCATATTATATATCCACTACCAAAGAATTTAACAAAACAAATACATAATTACATATAAATTTAAGACGTAGATTTAATTCTCTATTTTGATATAGTAGCTATAAGAATATCAACAAAAACTTTCATAAAAACAAATATAATTACCAAACAAGACCTACTAAAACCACGTTAGTATAAACTTAAAAAATGATTCAATATGGATGAATTTGAATTGATAGAAGATGAAGGGTAATACAGGAAATCCATACAGACCAAAATCTCCTGAAAAGAAAAATCAAAACATAATTGTCCCTACATATGATTAAACTATTTTAACGGGAAGGTCAACCAACACCAAAGGTTTTATTAGGAAAATTTTCACCTAAAATGACACATTAATTGAACGTGTACTACTCAAACACTTGTTATAACAGGGGGTGAAAACAAATGTGATAACATGGGTGTTTTGATAATGAAAATCGTATTTTGATAATGAAAATAATAGGGGGGTGTTCAATTAACAGTTGTGGACAACAAAGTTCTATTTTTAGAATACAATGTATGTTTTAAATAGAAAAATTTTCACCTTAAATGACAAATTAATTGAACGTGTACTACTCAAATACTTGTGATAACAGGGGGAGAAAAAAGTAGCGATGTATTTCATTCCAAACATAAGACACAATGGGAGTTGAAAACAGTAGCGCTATATTTCATTCCAAACATAAAACAATTGCAAGGTTGTTCATCCTAGAAATGATAATGTACAACTTGAAAACTCTAGATAGTAATAAAAACCAAAAAACCTCCAAGCATAGCTTTAAACATTACCACAAACCTATACTCTGATAACTGAAGAGGATGTAAAAAATAATAGAGAACTACACATGCACAAATGCACTACCACAAATGTGTAGCTTTAAACACTACCACAAATGCACCTTAAGCCATAAATACTGAGAACTTTAGACCCCAAAGTGTATTATGAAGAAGTAAGAACTACTGGATCCTAAATACAAATAACCCTTTCTAAACAAATTTACTCTGATAACTAAAAAGGATGTATAATATAATTTTTTATCTTGTGGTGATTTGGCCTATATGATGGTTTCCATCTATGGTCGTTGGTCCTTCAGAAGTGAAAGGATGGACGATGCCCTCTTGAGCCCGGGGAAGTGGCGGTGATGCTTCTGGCAATGGGCTATCTGAAACAAACTAAAGTATATGTTTCTTCTAGGCACGTTTATGGTGGACAAAACCGAATGTCACCACTTAGGAATATGTTTACAAATCTTGTAAGAATATTATTTATCATGTACAATTGTTTAACGTACGGTTTCATATTTAACATGTGGTATTTCAATTATTGGTGCTCGAGCTTCGGTTTCGGATTTCAATTACTGGTGCTTTTGTTTTGGTTTTGGTTTCGGATTTAATTGACGTTGTATCTTTCTTATTCATTTGTATGCATCTGTATATCCCTTTAATACAAATTTTATGTTTTTAGCTAGATCCACAGGAACCTATAGATCCAATCTCGTACATTCTTGCAATATGGATTGAGGGTACACCATGAACTCGAAAGCAGACCCATTATCTAATTATTTTCAGACCATACTTCTTCTATTTTCCTTTCTATGTATTCCTAAAAAACACTTAATAGTTAACTTTGTAAATAATTATTTTCTGACTGTGTTAAATGTGGGAAAATATGAACGCAGGTTGGAAAAGCACATTTTGAATTGGTTGATTATCTATAAGATGACCATGCCTTTAGTCATGCTCGCTTGGTCTCTCCTTATTTACAATTTTATATATGAGTTTCGTTTACCTCATAAAGGTTATTTACATTCTTTTTACGTTCCCATTTTGTCAAATTATCTTTATTGTTTAGTTAGATTATTAGCTCTATTTTTTGCTCCTAACAACCATAGAAGGGTTATTAATGCATGTAATATATTATTTCATTGAAGTCTTGGTTGTATCTGTTGCAGAATTTAAAGGAGGCTATGAAGTTAAGTTACTTGGCTTAAGTTCCTCGCAGAGCAGCCCCCTACCAAAGCAGCCCATTGGGAGCGTAGCATCCCCCTGGAAGCATAACAACCCCCTGTCAAAGCATACACGAAGGTTGATCACTTTCCTTTCCTTTTCTATCTCTTTATTTTATTAGGGTGCATTGCTATCCACGATAGTGTGTTTAATGGTAATTATTATTCATAAACAAGACGTTAAAATGGTGAAAACCCAAACCAACCCCCAAATGCCCCCGTAAGAGGCATGGACACCTCGCACGAGACCAATGTAACCTGTAGTAACTGATCACGTAATCACAGGTCTCCTACTTTGAGAATATGATGATAATTTGAAAACATGTAGATTAAGCTTAAAAACAAGCCGTTAAAAGGGTGAAAACCCAAACCAACTCTCAAACGTCCCCGTAAGAGGCATGAACACCTCGTACGGGACCAATATTACTTGTAGGAATTGATTGCGTAATAACGGGTCTCCTGATTTGAAAAATATCATGATAATTTGAAAAAATCTAAATTAGACAATAAAACATGTCGTTAGAGGCTGCAAATTCAAACCAACACCCAAACGACCCCGTAAGAGGTACTAACACCTCGCACAGGACCAATATGACTCATAGAAACTGACCACATAGTCATGGGACTCCCAGTTTGAGAATATGATGATAATTTTAAAATATCTAGATTACGCTTAAAAACTAGCCGTTAAAGGGTGAAAACCCAAACTAGCCCTCAAATGTCCCCGTAAGAGGCATGGACACCTCCCACGGGACCAATGTAACTTCTAGGAACTGATTGCATAGTCACAGGTCTCCCAGTTTGAAAATATGATGATAATTTAAAAGTATCTAGATTATGCTTAAAAACAAGCCGTTAAAAGGGTGAAAATCAAAATGAGTCCCAAACGGACCTATAAGAGGCACTAACACCTCTCACATGACCAATGTAACTTGTAGGAACTGATCACGTAATCACGGGTCTCTCGATTTGAGAATATGATGATAATTTTAAAATATTTAGATTAAACTTAAAAACATGCCATTAGAGGGTGAAAACTCAAACTAGTGCCCAAACGGCCTCGTAAGAGGTACTAAAACATCGCACGGGACCAATGTAACTCGTAGGAACCGACCGCATAGTCACGGGACTCCCAATTTGAGAATATGACGATAATTTGAAAATATCTAGATAACTCTTAAAAACTAGTTGTTAAAGAGTGAAAACCAAAATCAGTCCCGAATGGCCTTGCAAGAGGCACTAACACGTCGCACATAACCAATATAACTTTTAGGAGTTGACTGCGTAGTCACTAGTATCTCGGGTTGTGAATATGATGATAATTTAAAAATATCTAGATTTGGGCTTAAAAACATGCCGTTAGAGGGTGAAAACCTAAATTAGTCCTCTAACGGCCCCATAAGAGGCACTAACACCTCACACGGGTCCATTGTAACTCGTAGGAATTGACCAGGTAGTCACGGGTGTTCTGATTTGAGAATATGACTAGAATTTGAAAATATCTAGATTAGGCTTAAAAACAAGTCGATAAATGGTGAAAACCCAAACTAGCCCCCAAATGCCCCCTTAAGAGACATGAATACCTCCCACGAGACAAATGTATCATATAGGAACTGATCGCGTAGTCACGGTCTCCCTGTTTGAGAATATGACGATAATTTTAAAATATTTAGATTGTGCTTTAAAACATGCCGTTTGAGGGCGAAAACTCAAACCAATCCTCACACTTCGCCCTCAAACGGCCCCGTAAGAGGCACTAACACCTCACATGGGACTGATGAAACTCGTAGGAGATAACCACATAGTCACAAGACTTCCTATTTAAGAATATAATAAAAATTGTAACTCGTATATGCAAATTTTCATCTTGAATAAGATTTTTTTTAAAAAAATTACTTGGTTACTAATATCATCTCTTTTTTTATCCTATTTTTTTTTAGGATAACATTTTGTCGTTAGCTTTTATCTACGCGGAACACACGAAGAAGCCAATGGTTTACAAGGGGATTATGCATTTAATGTCGTTAATACTCAGGATTCTATTTTTTTTTGTTATGGCCGTGCGGGCTTTTATAGTTTTATTGTTAACTTTTATGACCGTGCGGGCTTTTGTAATTTTATTGTTATATTTATGGTCGTGTGGGCTTTACATTGCGCTTGTTTTATATTAGCAGATTTTAGAATGTCTAGAAAATATAGGAAACTCTATCCAATTTTTTTTGGTTTGTGAACTATTAAGACTTGTAATATTTTGATGTTTGTATGCACATTAATTTAATTTATCAACAATGTGCAAGATTTGCAATTTGTGAATTTTCTTGTTTTCAAATAATTCATTTTTTTCTTTGATAATAAAATTTATCACAGTTCAAAATCTTGCCAAAAGTATGTCAAATTATTGTCACGGTTTTGAACTGTGTCAAAAGTGTACTAAAATGTACTCAATCTGACACAGTTATAAACTATGCCAAAAGTGTGCCAGAAATATCAAATTCTGACACTATTTAAAAGTGTGCCAAAAGTGTTCCTATTTCGTCAAAACTGGCACTTTTAAACCGTGCCAGAAAAAATGGCCATTTTGAAATACCTGATTCTGGCAGAGTTCAAAATCGTGCCAGATTTGATCTGGCACAGTTTTAAACCATGCCAGATTGCTATTTTTGGTGTAGTGAGAATGGTAACATGTAAGAGAAAAATTTATAATTTTTCACTTTAATTTTTATTTGGCTTATCCCATTACACTCTACTGTACCTTCATGACCGTTCACAAGTTTTTAAAGATAAAAAAATGTTAGAGACATTTGCAAGATTGAAGATTGTTGGTCACAACTTTTTCAAGAAGAGTTATGAAATGGTTTGGTAAAGTTTTAAATTTCCAGGGTTGTTTTTAAAAGAGTTTTCATTTAAAGTTTTCAAAAAGCCTTTTAAAATGATTTTGTAAAGATTTTTGAAAATTTCTCTAACTCGTTAGAACGAGATAGACATGTCATTCGAATGATATGCATAGGATCATTAAAATGAGGCTCTTACGTTTGAACGAGATCTGAAACCATGCTTTTTGGGTTCACTCTGGAATGTCGTTCGACGTTCATTGGAATCCATTTAAATGAGAAAAATACATTGTTCGAATGAGGTGAAAGTTTGTTCGAATGAGTATGAGTGTTTTTGATTTTTCATAAAATCTTTCCAAATATCTAATGCCTACCTATTTGCAACAACTTTCCCTATAAATGGAGATGCGAAATTAGACTTTTATCCAATACTTTCTAGAGTTCTTTTTATTATCAAACTCTATAATTTTTTTCATCCAAACCCCTTAGATCTTTAAAGATCACTTTTACAAATCAAGAAGAACATAATTAAAATTCAAAAACCCTTATAGAGATTTTTTTACTGCTAATTTGTGGAGTTGAGGCTCTTCTACTGAAGAAAAATGGAATTGCACATTTTAAAGGCTAATCAGTGGATACTGAGCAAAGACTTGCTTGATATGGGCAGTGCTGGACTGCATTGCTTTTTTTTATTGAAGATTTGAAGACCCTTGTGCATTATACTTAGTGGATCTATATGTAGTTTGTAAGTCATTACATATCTGTCAAATTCTTTAATAATGTCGAAGTAAAGGTTTTAAGCAAAAGGGATTTTTTCGTATATTTCTTTTTTTCTGTTTTGGTTTGGAATTTGTCTTCACATCAACGTTACATGTTCACTTTGATTTAAATTAAATAAAATTTGGTGAAAAGTGAACCTGTGTGTTTGTCTTAAGATATAAGTAAATCAATATATCCTTTGCACATGCTTTCTTAAATTGGTGTCCTATTAGGTTACACTAATTTATTGTGTGATCTTTAATTTTGGGAATATATGGATGATTTGTATATAGGCTATCTATTTTTATGGGTCAAATTATATACACTGGAAAGCTCGAATGAGGTTGACATTGAAGTCGACTGACGAGAGACTCTGGCATGTCTGTGAAATAGGGTAGACACCACCCACTGTGACTAACGACATTGCCTAAAGTTTTAAAGCTATTACTGTCTGGACAAAATAATTTAAATGGAATAATTTTAACTGTCGTCGCTTAAGTAAAATTTCTAAAGCCCTCACCCCTGATGAGTTTTTCCGCGTCATGATGTGAATCATGTCTAAAGAAACGTGGGATAATCTCCATATATCTCACGAGGGTACCTATAATGTGAAATCTTCCAAGATACAAAATCTCACCACATAGTTTGAAACTATCACTATGCTAGAAACTGAGACTTTCGATGAATTTTATGCTAGAGAATCTTGAGACTTGCATTATGAAAAAGATTTTGAGATCATTTCCCTCTCGATTTATCCTTAAATTCATAGTCTTTAATTCATTAGAAATTTTAGATACGCTTAGGTTAGAAGAACTCGTATGAGACCTTCAAACTTACGAAATCGATATGTTCCCTAAAATTCACAAGTTGAAAGAAAAAAGAGATTGTTTTGAAAACTCAATCTAAAAGAAAGAGGAGGTCTCTTCTAACTCCGAGTTTGATTTTGATCTCGGAGATCTTGCTATTTTAATGAAAAAGTTAAAAAAAATCTCAAATTTAGGAAAGAAAATTCTTCCAAATAAAATAAAATTTTGAGATTAAATTGGGCAAGAAAGTTTTTGAAAAAATGAGTGGCGAGTACCTAAAGAAAGAGAATGAAAGATGTTATGAGTGCGAGGGTAAGGGTCACAAACTCCAAGAGTGTCCAATGATGCTAAAGAGATAAGGCAAAGGCAAATTTGCCTACAATTCCACTCTTAGCGATATCGATGTCGAAATGGTGGATTTCAGGGATGAATCATCGCACGAATATAACAACAAAACATTCATGGTCAGTCATGTTAGTACATCTAGTACATGTCACGTTGATGAGGAAGTTGCTAAACATGATGACCTCAAAAGTGTGTTTAGTCATTCTAGTGAGAGTCAGGGAGAAGACAATTTGAGTTAGGGATAATGTGTCTTTCATCGAGCCAACACCGAGCTTTACACTGAGTCCTTTAAAATGAACAAGCAAAATAAAAATTTGGTGCCTAGGGTGTTATCTCTAGACAGAGATGAACGAGTCAAGATAGACAGATTCCTTTGCAAGAGTTTCTTTGGGAGAGATAATAGTTTTACTAGAGAGGGAAAATGGTGACTTGACCAATAAAGTGGCTAGTATTACGAGAGATCTTCAAACTTTATTAGAGACTCATGAGAAGCTTGAATCCCTTGTATCCTAACTCTAGAAAGATATCAAACATAACCTATAGTTCAAGGTTACTATAGAGGATACATCGAAGAGAGAAGGAAGTATGTTCCTCGGTCCCGCTTTAGGTTTTAAGGAGAGCCAAGGAATAGGTTACGACAGTGCATCCACTTCCCATGTTGCGCCAGAACTGATTCCTAAATTTGTGGTAGATCCTTATGGGACTTAACCTAAACCACAAAAAAAAGTTAAACCTAAATGAGAGAACCAATGTAGACCCAAACAAGTCTATATTTTAACTTATTATAAAATTAGAGGTCATCTTAGGGAATTTTTCTACAAGTTAGGAACAAATACACGTACACATACTCCCGTGCATCACTATAGTGACTTTGCTAGTCTTAGAGAAAAAGTTGAGTTCCTAGTCGCTACTTGTCAAAGCTTATTAGAAGAATTTCAAAGGATTTCCATGCCTCTTGAGAACACATCCAACGCTATGACTAGAGATAAAAATTATAAGGGAAAACAAAAGGTTACCTCCACTTGGATAAGTAAGAAAGACCACAAAGCCAATGTTTTTCACGTTACTCTCAAGGTTCAAGATACTTTCCAATGGTATTTTGCAAGTGGGTGATATAGGCACATGATTAGTGACAAGTCATTTTTTACCGATCTTCTGGATCGTAAGGAAGGCAAAATCACTTTTGGAGATGGTCGTAGGTATAGCATTTTAGGATGTGGTTGCATTGAGATACCCAATTTCTTAAGCTATATAATATGTTATACGTCGAATGGTTAAAAGAAAACTTGATTAGCATAAGCTAACTTTGTAATGAAAACTTTACAGTAAGGTTTGATCGGTCCGAGTGTAATGTATATGATTAATCCAGTGAACTAATACTATAAGGAGTGAGGACTGAAGATAATCATTATGGGATAATTCCCAATTCCTTCTTTATGTGAAATAATGCCACAGTCTCTTCTATGGACCTTTGGCATCAACGACTAGTTAATGTGAACTTTTGAGACCTTGAGAGATTAGTGAATAAATACATAGTGCATGGCTTACCATCACTTGGGAAACCAACTTCTAAGGTTTTTGGTCCTTAACAACAAGGAAAAAAAATCAAGAGTCCCCATCGAAATTTGAATACCATTACCATCTCTCGTGTGTTGGAGTTCATACATATAAAACTTATGGGTCCTATTCGTACGGAGATCATAGGTGGTAAGAGATACATTCTCATGATGGTCGATGAATTTTGGAAGTACTCTATCGTGGGGTTTCTTAGAGAAAAATTCGATGCGATTGAGTTCCTAATAACCAAGTGTTGCATCCTATAAAACCAACACGGTGTCACTATTAATCATATTTCTATGTCTTTGGGAGTCCTTTCTACATGTTGAGAGATGGATAAACCCCAGTAAAGTTTGACTCCTAGAGCAGTGAGGGCTTATTTTTACGATATTCATCATCCAGTAGGGCTTATGGGGTGTTTAACCTTGCAAAGTCTAACGTTATGGAGTCAATAAACGTAACAATTAGAGATGATAAGCCAAAGAAATCTATTGTCCTTTACGTCGAGTGTGAGAATAATGCACTTCACAGTGTCGATCACTCCATTCCTTATGTTATCCTACTGGACCTTGTGCTTAATTTAGAGGATCCTCCCTCTTGGGTTCTAAAGAGTCACGAGACTTCAACTATACCTGGTGATCCTACTCTAAGGATCAAGACTCGTGCTCAACTTGAAAATGTGTCTGGCTACTTTTTTTGTGCCTCCTTAGTAGAGCTCGAGAATGTGAAAGAAGCACTCAAGGACGCAAGATGATTTTATTTAGTTTCACAAGAACGATGTTTGGGATGTATTCCCCCGACCTAAAAAAACCAATTCGATCGATACCAAGTGGATTTACAAGAATAATATGGGTGAAAATGATACCATAGTTCATAACAAGTCTAGGTTGATCGCTTAAGGCTATAGACGGATTGAGGGTGTGGACTTTGATGAGACATTTGCTCATATTGTTAGGCTTGATAATGTACGCTTACTACTCACCATAGCATGTTATCTACTCTTTAAGTTACTACAAATGGGTGTAAAGATTTCCTTCTTTAATGGAATTCTACAGGAAGAAGTGTGCGTGGGACAACCAAGGGGGTTCGAAGTCCCAAAGCACCCAGAACACGTCTAATATCTTGAAAAGGCCTTATATGGTTTGAAGCAAGCACCCCATGCTTTATATGAGAGGCTAACTTTTTATCTCTTAGCTTGTGTATTCAAGGGAGGGGGTGGATAAGACGTTATTTATGAGAGAGAGTGGTGATATATTGGTTACCAAAGTCTATATAGATGATATAGTATTTAGATCCACATGTTTCCAACATGCTAATACATTTAAAAAGGAGGTGAATACCGCGTTTGAAATGAGCATAATTGGTGATCTAATGTTCTTATTAGGTCTCCAAGTGCATCAATTAAATAATAGGATATTCATATCTCAATCCAATTAAGCTCGGGACCTAGTGAAGAAGTTTGGTTTAGAATCTACTAATCACTTATGCACCCCTAAGAGTGCATCGATAAATCTTAACAAAGACACTTTAGATAAGGATGTAGAGCAAACCCTTTATAGGAGCATGATATGTAGTCTTATTTACTTGACTACTTGTCGTACTGACATTTCCTTTGGCGTTGGAATTTGTGAACATTACCAAGAATCCCCAAAAGAGTCTCACTTGCTCTCACTTAAACGTATCATCAAATATGTGAGTTCCTTTAATACTGATGACCGTTTGTCCTCCTATTAGGATGTCGATTGGGCCATTGGATGTTGATGGTTATGGGATCACCTCGGGTGGGTGTTTTTACTTTAGGAATGCCCATATCTTTGTTGATCAAGAAACAAAACTCCATATCTTTCTCCATGACGGAGGCCGCGTATAAAGTCGTCGAAAGTTATTTGCACATAACTCTTATGAATGAAGAAAATGTTGTAAGATTATGGGATTTCCAAAGGCACAATGACTATTTTATATGATAATACGAGTGCAATTCATATATCCCATAATCCGATCCAACATTTACACACGAAGCACATTCAGATCTGTGAGCATTTCATTCGTGATATTGTTGAGGAGAAAGTCGTGTCCTTGAGCTTTGTGAGCACCAAATGTCAATTAACCAATAATTTTATGAAACCTTTAGATTCACTAAGATTCGAGAATCTTAGGAAGTCTTTGGGTATTTGTTTCTATTTATAAACTTTAGGTACATTATCTAGTGTACGGTGATTATCATGTTCGTATCACTTATCCCTCTTTCTAGATTGTATTTCTATACTTATACATGTTTCTTCTTTTTGCTATATTTTGAAAATTCCAAAAAGAAATTATTTTTTATAAAATTATTAAAAAAGACAAAAATATTTTTTTATTTTGTTTTTCACCTTATAACTTTGTTCATTTAAGATGTTTGAATCACCCCTACATTCGTCCATTTGTGTGACTTTTTCATGATGTTTTAAGACATTGATTCATATCTTTTGTGTGTTTAATAATTTATGGATAAAATTTCGTTGTTCATTGATGATGACTTTCTTCATTCTAGACTCTTTATCACCGATTTTTTAAACATTGTACTTGCTTATCATGTATCGAATATGGTGTTCTCATCTCAATAGTGTTTAATAACGAACCAAATGTACAAGAGATAAGTTGTGCTTGTAAGAAATATTTTCGTGATTTCATTTCCCAGAAAATTTACTTTGTGTTACGCTATGGAAAGGGTCTACGAAAGAGAATTTTAATCTTTGCGTTGAAAGCCACCATTTGTAAAAAGAGCCTAAAAGATTAACAACACAAAAAATAGAAGTGCCAATGCCCTTTTATTTCATTGATGCTTTGATCTATATGAGCATTATGATATCTTCAAAAATTTGAGAGATATGTGAGATTTTGAGGGTATTATAACGTATAAGATCAATATGTTTACACAACGTACCGTCATGAAAAACACAAAATAGTTTGACATTATTGATTTGAGAAGTATTTAAATTAATGTCATGTTGCATTAGTCGAGTCAATTTAATCTTGTTCAACACTCTTACACCTAAGGTTAAAAATGAGTTCTTTCTTTAGAACTATCTCATTGACTTCGTGCACCTATGTTATGAATGCCTATATTGATTTTCGAGTGAAAAATGTTCACACAATTACATTCCGCTTTCATGATTCGGATATTTTAGTGTTATTCCATGGTGTGATGCATTTTATACCTATATCTACCTTTTACTCATATACTTTTTGTACTTGAAAAAATTGAAAATTTTCAAAATTTTGTTGGTATGCTTCTTCACAATTTCATTGCATGATATCTTTGCTTGTTAAGTTGATGTTAACACTTTCATGGTTAGTTTCTTACTCTTTGTCTATTTCGGACAAAAAGGGGAAAACAAATTAAGGGGGAGTTTATTTGTCTTTAAACTTGTACGCATCACGGTATTTATTTTGTCTTAAGTGTGTATGTCATTCTGCCTTGATGATGATTTCATAGACCACACAAAATGAAGACTTTTGAGTGGAAGACTTATACATTTATACATTTTCATTTCTTGATTTAAGAGGACATTTGTTGTATTAGTCTTAGGGGGTCAATTTGGCTTCGGTGTGTTTTGTATCAAAATAGACAAAAGGGGAGATTTTTAAGGGAAAATTTTATAATTGCTCATTTTGTTTTTATTTGGCTTATCCCGTTACACCCCATGACACCTTCATGACCATTATCAAGCCTTCAAAGATAAGAAACAGATACATGTGCAAGATTGAAGATCGTTCGCCACAACTTTACTCAAGAAGAGTTATGAAGTGGTTTTGGTAAAGCTTTAAATTTTTAGCAGTTGTATTTAAAAGAGTTTGCATTTAAAGTTTTCAAAATATTTTTTAAAATGATTTTCTAAGATTTTTGAAAAACTTATTAACTCATTAAAATGAGATTTACATGTCATTTGAACGAGATTCGTAAGGTCATTAGAACGAGGTTCCCACGTCGAAACGAGATCTTGAATGACACTTTTAGGTTCTCTCTGGAATGTCCTTCGAAGTATTATTGAAAGCCGTTCAAATGAGATTAGGTACAATGTTTGAATAAGGTGGAAATTCCTTCGAATGAGTACGCGTGTTTTTTTATTTTTCATTAAATCTCTTCAAATATCTAATGCCTATCTATTTGCAATAACTTTTCCTATTACTAGAGATGCGGGATTAGACTTTGATCCAAGCCTTTTTAGAGTTCTTTTTATGGTCAAACTCTATAATTTTTCATCTAAACCCCTTGAATATTTGAATATCAATTTTCCAAATCAAGAAGAACACATTCATGGTTTTAAAAGCTTTGTAGAGATTTTATCTACTACTAATTTGTGGAGTTGAATCTCTACTAATGAATACGATGGAAATTGCACATTCCAAACGCTGATCGGTGGATATCGAGGCAAGAGATTCTTGCTCTGGACGGTGCTGGACCGCATCATTTTTTATTGAATATTTGAAGAACTTTGTGCATTATAATTAGTGTATCTCTAAGTAGTTTGTAAGTCATTACATATTTTTCATATTCTTTAATAGTACTAAATTAAAGGTTTTCCCCGAAAGGGATTTTTTCCTTATTTCTTCTTCTATCAGTTTTGGTTTAGAAATTTGCTTTACATCACCGTTGTATATTCACTTTAATTTAAATAATTTAAAATTTGGTAAAAAGTAAGTTTGTGTATTTGTCCAATGATACAAGTAAATCCATATATTCTTTTGGGTGATTTCTCCTAACAACCTCTAATTCTTGAGGGTGGTGAGTCCTATAGAGGATTTAGGTGCCCCATTAGGGTGCAGATGATATGTTGATCACTGTCTCGGTCATTATTTGTTATTGATAACTAGCCATTACATGAAATGATTACTGACTCCCCCTTTAATCTTTTACAGGGGACTTAAAGAAAAAGGATCTTGCAACTTCTCGGGTAAATTAGTTTGACCTTGTGAAGGTTTAAAATATGAGAAGACCACTGTCTCCTGGTATTGAGCACTTAATATCGGCATCTTCGCTACTCGATTACGCAAATAATTCCACCTAGTTCATCCCCAAGACCGTTGATATAGTTCACGAGATACCAATCCCTTCAACTAGTGAGGGGTCTTCGAGTGCATGTACCTCATCTTATTTTGAATCTGGGAATGTAAATGTTATCCCTACTATTAAAGAATACATGCCTCTGAGGAAAATAAACCTTACTCTGGTGGATAACTTTGACCTCCCCTCCGTTCCAAAGGCTAAGGTTTTTATACGGAATGAGATCGGAGGCCCCTCTGCTGAATTCTCCTAACATAGAGAAGGCAACAAAGAAGGATAATATCCCTCCTTTAAGTCTATCGATGTTCACACCAAGAAAGATGATGCCCCCAACACGGGCGGGGACACCAAATTATGTCAGTGCCTAAGAATCCATCTTTGGCCCCTGGCTTGTTGAGGGGGCCCATTTTGGAAATGGATCGACAATAGGTGAACAGGTTAACCTCCGACCAAATTTCTTCTCATGCCATGCGAGCGTTATCTCTGGTAAGTTTTGCGACTTTTAGTCTGATTATTCACATAGAGTTTTGATGGTTGTATTGACTTATGATCATCTCATTTTTGCATTTTATGGAATATTTTGAATACATGATCAATAAGGAGCTAAACATTTCAAAGAAAATGATAACCTATAGAAGGATCTATAAATGTTCCAAGAGAATTTTATCGCTGCTGGAGTGGTATATGTTGCTGAGAGAAATCCATCGAATTGGAAATGTCCGAGTTGGATCTGGAGCTTAATCTAGTGAAAAAGGTCATCGAGGATTATTCTCGGGTCATAGCTGTGGCCAAGGACAAGGTCTTTGATCAGGGGTATGTGGAAGCCTTTTGTGAGGCCAAGAAGAAGCTAACTTACATTCATAAATCAAATTTTAAGAAGGTCTTGGACGCAACCCTGGTTAAGAGCTAGGTACCCCCCTAAGTTTGAACATTTTTGGGGAGCATGATTTAGGTTCTACACCAAAGGAGAAGGAAGAAAACAACGCCTCAGGTAGAGGCCAAGTGAAGGATGGGAAAGATCAAGAGATTTTAAACCTCGATCAAGGAAAATTTCCATCCACCCAAGATCCGGTTAAGGAAAATAAGGGCCAAACTAGCTCATAGTATTTCTTGTATTTTTGCTTTTTAAATGTTTGTAAGGGTAAGGCATTTATCCTTACTTTGTCATTGTTTGTCAATTATTTATTTCTCTATGGATGCTTTTTAATCGTCTTCTTCGTGCATGGATGTTTTTCTCTTGATCCTTGTAGCTTGAAAATAGGCTGGTAGAGGTGTCAATACTTTTAAAACTGAAGACCTGGACTTGGTACTTAGTTGGGATGCCAACAACCAATCTCACGATGAAATTATCTATTTTTGACAACCTCTCCAAAAGAGAAAAGTGTTCTTTTGACTAATAGGGTTATCTGATCGCTGATCTTCAAACAAAAGTTAAGGAGGTCAGTGATATCACCGAGCTATTGCAGAATGATAATAATTCTTTACGGGAGAAACTTGATAAGGTCGAGGAGGAATTTAACAGATATGGAATGATCAAGCAAGGCATAGTCTGTGAGATAATGAAATTTAAATATCTTTTCAGAAGCTATCTTTGCACAATTTGGGTTGCTAGTTATGATGAAGGATGGGTGGATTCCCCCTTCATCTAGATGAAGCTAAACAAGTAGCATAGAAACATGGCTGGCTGAATGCCCTAGTTATTACGAAGGTTCCTAAAGACTCTAAGCTTTAGTAATGGTACCAAGTGGAGTGACCTTCTTGCAGACATCCTCCATTTGAGAAGGATGAAAGTTGAATTCCTCTTAATGTTATGCCCCTTCAGTTAGTGAAGGATTACTTGTGGACTTATGATAGTGATGATGAGTTTCACCCTTATCATAATGATAGAAAAAGAGTTAAAATTATTGAGTGGATCTCGCCAAAGATTATGGCTCAGTGTCATGATTGTGGATATTTATTTTATAACTTTGTCGGTATAATCCTTTTGTAAAATGTATGATTTATGAATCTATTAGTTAATTCCGAATTTTTACACTTTCTCATCTTTTTATGTTTTTGTTATCTTACTTACCTTTGAGTGAGTGTCATCACATATTATTAGGACTAGGTCATACTATGATGAAAAACACCTGGGTTTCGAGCCATCCACTCATTAAAGATTTATTTGACCATAGTCGGGACAGTTAGTGTCTAGGGATCCACCTTAGGTATTTTGCTTGTCGAGGAAATTCTTAAAGCTTCTGTGTTTTTTTAATGATGAATACATGTGATCTCGAGTTTTGATTAAGTGTAATCTTAGTAAAGTCATTCATATTGACGACAAATATTTGATCAGACATTATAATAATTCATAAAAATAATTGGTCTTCCATTTGGAATAATAACGAAGCTTGTAAAAGGGTAGTGAGATCGGGGTCTATGAATATTTGGAAAGGGTGAGGTGTGACCCACTCCAATGGATGCTTCCTTCAAGGTTCTTAAGAACTTCTGGTGCATCTTCTGATGAAATCTTCTCCTTTTGGTAAAAATGGAGCTCAAACTCGAACTCACTCCCTGCAAGAAGATGAACCTCCACAATAAGAATAGTAAATTTTCTCAAGAGAAACTCCTTAGAATGATGGCTATCAGTGAGGAGTGAAAGAACAAGGCACTTAGCACTAAAGAGAGAGACCACGGAGAGAATACTAGGAAGTTCTAGTGTGATTTTGACAGAGTAACAGTGCAACTTGAGTTCTATATGCTTTGACCTTGCCCAGGGCTCCTATTTATACTTGGGAAATAGGGTTGAGTTGGCAGTTTTGGCCACCAAAACTGAGAGGGTTGGTGAGGGACAAGGTCCGAAATGTACCATTTGGCCCTACCTGTGAACATCATCATGTCCCCTCACACAGGTGCCACGTGGCGCCAACCAAATTCAGAAAGCAAATATGGTTGTGCTTAAAGATAAAATATTTGATTTGGTAAGTATCTTTTGAAATGCTAATTTGTGGTACAAACTTTGTAAACTTAAGATAGGAGGCCTTGAGGACCTCGTCCTCTAAAACTATCAATCTTGAGAGGGGGGGGGGGGGGGGGGGCTTGAGGACCTATCTCCTCTAAAATCATTTTTCTTGAGAGGGGCCTTGAGGACCCTCTCTTCTAAGAAAATCATTTTTTGTAAAAGTTCATTTCTTGTGACTGAGTGTCAGGTGTGTGTGGTCATGAGTGACTCCTAGGTTCTTACTAGTATTCTCTCAATCCTAAAGTGGTAAATGGTTGAGCTTGCTCAACAAACCTTGTTCCTCAACCACCAAGCCAAAACCATCAAGAGATCCCAACTGGCCTACTTGAGTCCTGACTGCTCAACTAGGCTACTTATACAAGAAAGTAAGAGTTAGTACTTTTGTTCTTTTTATGTAATGAAAATTCATGATGAGGGGTTTGTTAAGGTAGCCACCCTCTCATCCTGGATTGTTTTCGGGAAGCTGAGGCGGAGGACCTTGAGGGTCCCTCGCCCAAGGTTTTGGTTGAGAACCCCTGAGGGTTCCTCACCCAAATGTGTTTTGCAGTTGAGGGAGGGGAACCTTGAGGGTTTTGTGTCCAAATGTTTTCTGGAGGTTGAGGGACCCTTGGGGTTCCTCAACTAATATGAATTTTTCTGTCATTGAGTGGCCCTGGGGGTTCCTTCACTAATACGAATTTTCTACCATTGAGGGACCCTGGGGGTTACTTCACCAATTTGAATCTTCTGTCATTGAGGGACCGTGGGGGTTCCTTTACCAATATGATTTTTTTAGGTTCCTTCACTAATATGAATTTTTTGCTGTTTAGGGACCGTGGGGGTTCGTTAACCAATATGAATTTTTTGTCATTGAGGAACCCTGGGGTTCCTCCACCAATATGAATTTTCTGCCTTTGAGGGACCCTGGGGTTCCTTCACCAATATGAACTTTCTGCCATTGAGGGATCTTGGGAGTTCCTTCACCCATATTTCATGGAGACTAAGGATGGGTATTTGAGGTACCCTCACCCCAAAATATAATGGCCAAACTTGAGACACCCTTCTACATTAGCCTCTAGTGCAAAGTCTTTTGTGTTGGGGAAACCAAAAGTCTTTGTACGCCAAAAATTCAATTTTTAATTTTGAGGGACCCTATCGTTTCTTCATAATTTCCTATAGGGTCATTAAATGCTATGTCACATCATCCTAGGTTTTGGAGATGAGGACACTTATGGTGGACCTCCTTATTCGCGTATCAACTTGGGCATATGGGTTGCTTGCGGTGAGCCCATCATCCTTAGCCTTATTCTGTGGCCTTCTATCTTGTTTAGGTTGCTCATAGTGTTCCCCTCGTCCTTGGCCTTTTTCTGTGGCCTTCTATCCTGTCTAGAGAGGTTGCTCATGGTGAGCCCCTCGTCCCTGGACTTTTTCTGTAGCCTTCTATCTTGGGTAGAGGAGCTTCTCATGGTGAGCCCCTCATCCTTGGCCTTTTTCTGTGGCCTTCTATCTTAGGTAGAGGGGTTTCTCATGGTGAGCCCGTCGTCCTTGTCCCCTTTCTGTGTCCTTCTATATTGGGTAGAGGGGTTGCTCATGTTTTTTTTGTGGGTGGGAGGGGGGGGGGGGGGGGGGAATGGAATTCATTCAAGCTTTGAGAGAAAAGCCCTCTCAAGGTGGCATTACAAGAAAAAAATTATGCGAGCAAAATTAAAGATACAAACTAAAGAAAGTAAAAAATCAAAACATAGGAAATTTGAAATTCTTTGAACAAGTCTATGTAAAAAGGACATGGGCAGAATTTGAAAGGTCTCACTTTAAAGGCCACCTCAATGTCATCATATACCAATCCTATGATAATCCGAGCATTCATCGCAACATTATCGAACTCCATTTTATTTCTGGCACACCAAATTATCCAACAAATGAAAACAGGGATCATATTACGAAGAGTAGACTTGATCGATTTTCCCCTAGTGCATAACCACCAATTCATAAGACCTCCTTTCACGGTATCAAAATTAAATGATAAGCCCATCCTTTTTTGGAAAAAATTCCAAACTTCTAGAGCAATTTCACCATTGGCAAAGAGATGTTCCCGATTTTCCTCTTTTGGTTCTTGACAATATTTACATCTCGATGGAAGAGGGATTTTTAACTTCTTGATATTTCCTTCAAGGGGTAAACCATCATGTAGAAGTCTCCACATGAAAGTGGAAACTTTAGGGACGATGTGTTTATCCCAAATGGACGAGAAAGAAAGTTGAACACAATCTTTATTCCTAATGTAATACCATGTAAGCTTAAGATTGAAATTATCCCTCATTTCCAACTCATTATAAGTATTAAGAACATTTTGCATTCTTTTCCAAGTGTGACTGTAAAAAGATGGAGTACCACTAAATTCATGAATTTGGAGTTTTCTATATTTTTCTTTCATGAATTTAGACCATAAACCATCTTTGTTAAAGAATGAGTACCATAATTTGCAAGTGTATGCCTTACACACATCTTCTAGAGATCTAATACCAAGACCACCTTCATTTTTTTTATTAAACATACTTTATCCCAACTAATCCAGTGTTTTTTAAATTTACCGTCCTCGGAGCCTCATAGAAAATTTGCACACGTCGTATTGATGTCATTAAAGGTCTTATTTGGCAGATCAATGGCGGTCAAGTAGTTTAAAGTCATCAAATGAGCAACACTCTTAATAAGGATATTCCTACCTGCTTGAGTTAGAGACTTGGATGCCCAACCTGCAATTCTTTTTTTAACTGTTTCCGCCAAAGAATGAAAGTGGATCCTTTTCTTCCTGACTTGATAGATTAAGACTCCCAGATATTTGAAAGGGGGCCCTTCGTTTTTTAAACCCATCAATTTAGTAATTTATTAGATATTTCCCTTGGAGGTATTGTTCGGCATCAAGAAAAAACTTATGTCGTGATTAACTAGATGCCCCAAATTAGCTTCATACTCTATGAGAAAATGCAGGAGATTTCTGGTACTTTTTTTCTCACCAATAGCAAAAATAAAGATATCATCAGCAAATGATAAGGGAGAAATGATCGGACATGATAGGGGCAGACCAAAGTGTTGAATATCTCCCTTTTCCAATCAGATTATGTAGGCCACGAGATAACACTTCAGCTGTTATGACGAACAAAGTGGGTGAAAGAGGGTCTCCTTGACGAATTCCTCTTTTAGAATTGAAAATATCACATAGCTTATCTTGAGTAGAGTGGTTGATCATGTTGAGCCCCTAGCCCTTGGACTTTTTCTGTGGCCTTCTATCTTAGGTAGAGGGGTTACTCATGATGAGCCCCTAGTCTTTGGCCTTTTTCTGTGGCCTTCTATCTTGGGTAGAGGGGTTGCTCATGCTGAGCCCCTCGTCGTTGGCCTTTTTCTATGACATTCTATCTTAGGTAGAGGGGTTGCTCATTCTGAGCCCCTTATATTAGACCTTTTTCTATTGCCTTTTATCTTGGGTAGAGGGGTTGCTCATTGTGATTCCCCTCATCCTTGGCCTTTGTTATGTGGCCTTCTATCTTGTTTAGAGAGGTCGCTCGTGGTGAGCCCCTCGTCCAGGTATTACACCTCATCACAGGGCCATTCAAGGTGGACCCCATTGCTTTAAATATTTTCTTATTAACTTGGGCAGTAGGATCCCCTATAGGTGGGCTCATTCGCTCTTGGCTATTTTAGAATAGAAAATGGACACCCCTCTACATTATTCCCCTCGTACAAAAATCTATGTTGGGTAGACCAAAGGGTTTTATACGAAATGATCACTTCGTCTTGGAATATGAAAATTTTCATGCCATCACATCATTACACTATTCGATTTAAAATGGCTGAGGGGTCCCTAATGGTGGACTTCCTCATCTTTAGTCATTCTCTTTTCTGCATTGCTTTTGGGTAGAGGGGCCATTTGAGGTGAGTCCCCTAGTCCTAACTCATTTTACCTCGTTTTCATTTTATGCAGTGAGGGGGGAGCCGTTGGGGGTAGAACCTCTCATTTCTATGTCTGTCTTTGCTAGATGGGTCACTTATCTTGGAATCCCTTGCCCTGGGTTTTCTTCTTTGTATTTGTCTTTGGCTCGAAGTGAACTCCCTTGCCATAAATTGTTTGGGCCTTTGAGTGTAGCTGGGGGGCCACTCGTGGTGGACCCTCTCACCACCGACTATTTTGTAACATTGCTCTTGGTCGAGGGGCCACTCGTGGTGGACTCCCTTGGCATAAACTATTTCTTGTTGTAATCTTGACTAAGGGGCCATTTTTGGTGGACTCCTCATCCTCAAATTGTTACTTGTGTTGGTCTTGGCAGAGGGGCCACTCTAAGTGGACCCCCTCGCCATAAGTTATTTCTTGTATTGATCATGGCAAAAGGTACCACACGTGGTGGACCCCTCGCACTGAGTCATTTTCTATAGCATCAAGTTTGGGAAGAGGAGACACTCAATCTTGCAATCTTGGGCAGGTGAGGCACTTTAAGTGGACCCCCTTTCCCTAGGCAATTTTCAGTCAAATTTGTAATCTTGGGAAGGTGGAGACGCTCTAAGTGGATCCCCACACTCCAGGCTATTTCACTATTTATTCACTTGCTTGAGGACTTCTCAATATTAGCCACCTCATACAGAATTGTTTTGTAGTGTCGAGAGAATTGTGCACGAAATATCATAATCAAGATTTCACTCTTTGTACACTGGCTTGAGGACTTCTCAACATTAGCCCCATAGTGCATAAGTGTCTTTTGGTGTCGAGAGACTTGTGCATGAAATATCATAATAAAGATTTCACTCTTTTCTCACTACCTTGAGGACTTCTCAACAATAGCTCCCTCATGCCGAAGTGTCTTGTAGTGTCGAGAGACTTGTGCACAAAATATCATAATCAAAATTTCACTATTTGTTCACTATCTTAAGGACTTCTCAACATTATCCCTCCTCGATCAGAATATAGGTTAATAGTATGAACGTTCCTATGTCCTTGGAGCCCTAGGTACTAAACTGTCTTACCTTTTATTTATACTTGGCAGTTGCTCAATACTGTGACCGCTCCTATGCCCTTGGATCCTGAGGTACTAAACTGTTGTACCTTTTTATTTATACTTGCACTTGCTCAATAATATGAGTTGCTCTATTTTCTATGAGAAATTCAAGATTGAACTTGCTCGTAGTCTGTAGGGTACTTGCCTACGATCTGAGAAAGTTATCATTTTAGAGTTGCCCCTTCTAACTGTGGGGTACTTGCATATGAGATAAGAAATTTATCATTTCAGAGTCATCCCCCTCTAATCGGGGGGTACTTATATATGAGTTGAGAAAGTTAAAATTTGTAAGATTCCCCTCTAATTGTTGGGTACTTGGCTATAGCTGAGCAGGTTAAAATTTTAAAGCTTGGTTAAAATATTTAAGCTACCCCTCTAACTGCGGGGTACTTTCATATAACTGAGCAAGATATTAATTCTGAAGCTACCCCTCTAACTGCGGGGTACTTACATATAACTGAGCAAGTTAAAATTTGGAAGCTTCCCCTCTAGATGTGGGGTACTTGCACATAACTGAGAAAGTTAAAATTTTAAAGCTACCCTTCTAAGTCAGGGGTACTTGCATATAACTGAGCAAGTTAAAATTTTGAAGCTACCCCTCTAACTACGGGGTACTTGCATATGAGCTGAGCAAGTTATTATTTTTGAAGCTGCCCCTCTAACTGTGGGTTCCTCATTCCAAACTTTTCTTAGGAACCTTTTTTTTCCTAGAAAAATAACAAGTTTAGAGGGGGGTAAACTCTCTTCTCCATATTTTCTGAAAACTAGTCAAGTAAATTTTTTCTTGAGAACAGAGGTTAGGACTTGTTCTCTAGGCTATAAATATGTATGGAATAATAAAAAAATGGTTATTATTACTTTTTTTATTATTATTACTACTAGGAGGATAACCTTGTGCTGGTTTGGAGTAAAAAAATTATCTGTTGTGTTTGTAAGGACTTTGGTCAATATACTTTTCCCTTGGGACGTATACTCCCCCAAGTATAATGAGGAAAGTTCCTTGTATCATGGACCCTCTTCTAGTCTAGTAGAGGTTCTATTATTCTTTAAAGAAAATAAAAAACATAAAATCTGGTGTACCCACTGCACAATGTAGGTAAATGAGTCATGCATAAAATTTCAAGTGCCAACAAAAATAACTAGTAATCATTTCTGCACTGTAGTTAGTATTTGTATTTCTTACAAAGAGTGTGCTCATAAAATTTCTTTTTTTAAAAAACTTTTCTGCACTTAGAACAGGTTGTTCAAAATTTTAAGAAAATGAAATTTGGCAAGAGTTAGGCATATTACCTCTTCAACCATATTGGGGAGCTGGCAGGGGGTTCTCATTAACACCTGCTCGCCAATGATCATCCTCAGATAGTAGCAGTTTTTGGTGGAGTGTTGCACCCTCTGATGCAACGCATAATACTTAGGATTGGCTTTGTCAGCTGCTGTTGGGATTTCCCCATTCAAGTGAGGGGGACATACTACCCCCTCTCGCACCAATGTATGATAGCAATCCATTGCTTCTGCTACGCTCATACTTTATGCTGTTATTAGAGTCAAGTATACTTTCCAAAACACTGCAATGGCTTCATCATCGCCCTATGCTTCTTCAGATGTTGATGCCACCGTCATTCCTGTCATGATAGGATTTGTACCCATATCCATTTCTATATCGATGACGGTAATGTCTGTCACCACCACCATAACCATTGTCCCAAGGGATTTTGTCATTTCTCTCTTCTTTGCTCCGTTTTCTATTGATGACGCTGCTATGGTCCCCCTGCGATCAGTGCCTTATTCCTCTGATGAGTTATCTATTGGTAGAGAATTTCATTTTGGGGTGAAGACATCTAAGGGCTCCTCTTTGTTTTCTCTAGTGAGAAAAGGTTCCTCGCTTATAGCTATGCGGGGCTCCTCGTTTAGTCATTCCATGACTTCGGGGTTCTCGTCTGTTGGTTCTTCACCCGAGGGTTCTTCGACTGGTTTTTTTGTGGCTTTGGGTTCCTTAAGCGCTCTTTCAATAATCACAGGTTCCTCACCCATAACTTCACCGATGATGGCTTCTTCGTTTAGTCATCTTATGCCCTCGGGTTCCTCGACCGATTTCTTCATAGCTTTGGGTTCCTCGCATGTTGATTTCGCACTCGAGTATTCCTCGACCAAATTCCATGTGACTTTGGGTTCTTCGTGTGAGGCTTTGATCGCGAGTGATTTTTTATCTGTCCTTTTGACCTTAAGGGTTCCTCTCCCGTTGTTGCTACTATGAGGGGTTCTTTGACTATCGAGGGTTCCTCGCGATCGCCTTTGGTGGTGGGTTCCTCATCTAAAACCTATGCTATTGAGGGCTTTTCACAAGCATTACTATTAAAAGAGGGTTCCTCACACGTGCCTCTGCCCCGGAGGGTTCCTCATTTTTACTCAATGTCAAGGGTTCCTCTACATTTATTCTGCCTATGGGTTCCTCGACCACTAGTTTCTTGTCTGCGTATTTAGCCATGGGTGTCTTGTTAGAGGTTGAGAATATTAGGGGTACCTCATCCGGGATCTTTTCCATGGAAAGGGGTTCCTCAACTAGTTCTTCACCTAAGGGTACCTTGACTGCTGGCTTGACAGTGGGAGATTCCTCATTGGGGGTTTCGATTTCAAAGGGTCCCTCGCACTCTGTGGGGGAGGCTATGGGTTCTATGTGCGAGGTGTTAACCAATGAAGGGTTCCTCGCATAGGCATTTTATGATTGTGGATGTTTCTCCTGAGGTATTACTCATAGGGGTTCCTTGCCAACCATAACTTCTGCCACCATTCGCGGTTCCTCATTTGGAGATTCCATCTTAGTGGGATCTTCGCTTGAACCAATAGCTATTGGTAGTTCCTCAATCATTTCCTCCTCTTCTCAGTCTTGGGAAGACTATATGCGCACTCTCTAGGAAAGGGACTTTAGCCTCTCTCGACGTGCAACCCTTTTTTCTTCTTCTTACTTATATTGTGCAAGTGTTCTCACCTTCACCCTTATTTCATCATTTTCATGTGAGCGAGGCGATTGCTCCAGTGACTGTGGAGAATACAGAGGGTGTTGTGATACGCACTCCCCCGATACTTAACAAACATATCCACGTGATCTATTAGGTTTTCCCTGTTACCACTGAACTTGATAAACTTTAGTGGAATATACCCCTCTGGGTCTGGTTTCTCATTCACCTCTTATGGGTAGGGGTCGTGCAACTTATCATATAGATGAGGACCCTCCCTCTCAGAAAAAGAGAGAAACTTCCTGACCTCCTCCATAGTAACAACTTTGGAGAGTGATTCCTCCAAACTTATGCTCTTAGCTACTCGTGAGGTTGATGGTGCTATAACTTGTTTCAACACTGCCCTTCGTGATGGATCCATTTCTACTAGGATCGCTACTGCAATGGCTACCCCTCTAGAGGGGCTGCTGTTGGTGTTACACAATCTTGGCCCAAACTTACCAAGTCTACATTATTTTTTTCAAAAACTCAAAAACATGCTGATAAGGTTGATACTTGTCGCCGGAGCCACTGCCGATGAACTGGTCTGACCTCCCTGAGGAGTAGGTACTCTAGCTCAAGTCACCACCACATCCTCCTGAGTAGTCTGGTCACTTTGAGATCCATTCCCAGATGGAATGTCTTTAACCACTAGCTGCTTAGAACATTACAACCTTCTTTGTCCATGAAAGTGATGATACCTTTCCAGCAGAGTCGCTAATTGTAGGAGGGTAGTGAGATTGGGGTCTATGAATATTTGGAAATGGTGAGGCGTGACCCGGTCCAATGGACGCTGCCTTTAAGGTTCTCAAGAACTTCTGGTGAAGCATCTGATGAAACCTTACTCTTTTGGTAAAAATGGAGCTCAAACTGGAACTTACTCCCTGCAAGAATATGAACTTCCACAATAAGAATAGTAACTTTTCTAAAAAGAAACTCCTGAGAATGATGTCTGTCAGTGAGGATTTAAAGAACAAGGCACTTAGCAATACAGAGAGAGAGAGAGTAGGGAGAGAATACTAGGAAGTTATGGTGTGATTTTGATAGAGTAACAGTGAAACTTGAGTTTTATAAGCTTTGACCCTGCCTAGGGATCCTATTTATTCTTGGGCACTAAGGCTGAGTTGGTACTTTTGGGTGCCAAAACTGAGAGGGTTAGTGAGGGACAAGGTTTGAAATATATCATTTATACCTACCTGTGAGCAGCAGCCTGTCCCCTCAGACAGGTGCCACCTGGCACCAACCAATGTTAAAAAGAAAGTATGTCTGTGCTTAAAGACAAAATATCTGATTTGGTAAATATCTTTTGAAATGGTAACTTGTGGTACAAACTTTGTAAACTTAAGAGAGGAGGCCTTGAGAACCTCCTCCTCTAAAACTATCAATGTTGAGGGAGGATCTTAAGGACCCCTATCCTCTAAAATCATTTTTCTTGAGAGGGTCCTTGAGGACCCTCTCTTATAAGAAAATCATTTTTTGTAAAAGTTCTTTTCTTGTGAGCAGCCCTTTGGCTGCTCGCTTCACTTGTGAGTGAGTGTGAGGTGTGTGTGGACTTGAGTGACTCCTAGGGTCTTCTTACTAGTATTCTCTCAATCCTAAAGTTCTAAGTGGTTGAGCTTTCTCAACAAACCTTATTCTTCAGTCGCCAAGACAAAACTTCTAAGAGATCCCAACTGGCCTACTTGAGCCCTGCTTGCTCAACTAGGATACATGTATAAGAAAGTAAGTGTTACTACTTTTTTTCTTTTTAAGGAATGAAGATTCATGATGAGGGTTTGCTCATGGTAGCCACCCCCTCATCCTGGCTTATTTTTTAAATGCTGAGGGGGAGGACCTTGAGGGTCCCTCGCCTAAGGTTTTGGTTGAGGACCTTGAGGGTTCCTGACCCAAATGTGTTCTTGCAGTTGAGGGAGGGGAACCTTGAGGGTTCTGTGACCAAATGTTTTCTGGAGGTTGAAGGACCCTGGCATTCACAAATATGAATTTTCTACCATTGAGGGACCCTTGGGGTTACTTCATCAATCTGAATTTTCTATTATTGAGGGACCCTGGGGGTTCCTTCACCAATATGAATTTTCTGCCTTTGAGGGACCCAGGGGGTTCCTTCACTAATATTAATTTTCTTCTGTTAAGGGACCTTGGGGGTTCCTTCACCAATATGAATTTTCTTTCGTTGAGGGACCCTGGGAGTTCTTTCACCAATATGATTTTTTTGCTGTTGAAGGACCCTAGGGGTTCCTTCACCAATATGAATTTTCTTTCGTTGAGGGAACCTGGGGGTTCCTTCACCAATATGATTTTTTTTTCTGTTGAGGGACCCTGGGAGTTCCTTCACCAATATGAATTTTCTGTCGTTGAGGGACCTTGGGGGTTCCTTCACTAATATTTCCTAGAGACTAAGGAGGGGTATTTGAAGGACCCTCGCCCCAAAATAGACACGCCCTTATACAAATCTAATTGCATTAATTGGACTTAATGTTTCCCAAGAAACAAGACTTCAAAAATTATAAGAAAGTTAGACATGCTTAAGAAAAATCCCGAGATGTAAACTTGATAAAATTGAAACCTCCTAAGATTGGCCACATTCTAGGCCCTAGGGATCTGCATTCCCATATTATTTTCAAATAGTAGGCTCCTTGGAGGTAATCTATAATAATATTGAATGGCGCCTCCCAGTTAGGACCTAACTTTTCATCCTATGGCTTCTTTCTGCCATCGAGCACTTTCTTATAGACATAATCTCCAACCTAGAACCTTCTAGGGTTAATGACATTGTTTACAGATTGTCCAACTGTTGTTGTTAGTAGGAAGATAACTTGATTAAGGCTTGTTCCCTTCGTTAATCGACTAGGTTGAGCTTAGTCCTTATGATTTGTCCATTTAACTCTTAAATTGAAACGGTCGTTTTCATTGTTGGAAAGACAATTTCCAAACGAATTATTTCTTCCATCCCATAATCTAAGGCGAAGGATGTTTTCCCAGTCGACCTCCTCGGCATAGTACGGTATGATCAAAGAACTTGGGGAAGCTCTTACACCCAATAACCTTTTGCCTTTTTCAACCTCTTCTTCATGCCATCGAGCACTGTCTCGTTGGAAGCCTCAGCCTGCCCATTTATTTGGGGGTAGGGCATCGAGTTGAAGTGGTGCTTGATGTTTTGGTTATTGCAGAAGTATTGAAATGACCCGCTTTCAAATTTTATTTAATTAACCATGATGATCGCTCTTGGTACTCCGAAATGACTCACGATGTTTCTCCAGATGAATATTATTATATTAGTTTATCTTGTGTTTACAATTGCTCAGGTTCTATCCACTTGGTGAAAACATTTATGCCTACCGGGCGATATTATAATTTCCTAGCATTGGAGGTACAGGACCCAAAATTTCCAAATCTCACTGAGCAAATAACCATGGGCTGATCAATGACTTTAGGTCATTAGCCGACTTATATAGCATAAGCATTCTAACTTTTTGCACTTTCTAACATAAAAACCTGCATCATTTTGCATGTATGGGCACCAATAGCCTTCTTTGATCCTCGTAATGCCAAAGATCTTCCCTACATAGTTCCCATATATACTATCATGATGTTCATACAGGACTTTGTCGACATCATTTAGATGAATTGAACGTAGGGATCTATGAAAGATCTCCTATAGATTTTTCCTTCAGGTGACAGGTAGAAACGAGTGGAATTTATATTGGCCTGACGGACTTGTTTCTTCATGGCCGATAAGACATCCTCTTACAAATATGCTATGATTGGGTCCATTTATCTAGTATATTTTTAGATGGAGGGAACCTACTCGGTGACCTTCGATATTGTGATGTTTGGTTATGAGAAGTACTCCACATCTATGGTTCTTTTAACGTCCGAGATTTCTATAAAACCCAGAGTGGCTAAGGCATCAGCAGGACTATTTTTTTCTTGAGGGAATTGAAGGTGGACCTTCTTAAAACTAATGATGAGGTCTTGGATGACTTACATATATACTTACATTAGCTCATCTTTAGCATTGTATTATCCTAATACTTTATTGGATACCAAACTTGAGTCGTAGTATACATCAAGGTGACTTATGATAAGATATCAGGATTTTCATAATTTGATTAAGAAAGATTCGTATTTGACTTTGTTATTTGATTCTTCGAAGCCAAGTATGATCCCCTATTCGATCATAGTCTTCTCAGGGGTAATAGGGATAATTATCTCTCCTATCACTCTTGAATTAGAGGCTCCATTTACATAGGGAATCCAATTCTTGAGTTGGTCAAATACTTGGTCAGTTAATTAATCGGTGAAGTCCTTATCATCGGGCTTCTCTTCCCCTGTGAACTCAATGATGGAATCTTCCAAAACCTGCCCATTTATTGCAGTCCTAGGTTGATAGTGGATATGGATTCTTCCGAGTACCTATAAACCATTTGGACATCCATCCAAATAGGTCATATGTTTTAGGACTATCTTGAGCGGGAAAGAGGTGATGACTATAATTGAGTGAGCTTCAAAGTAATGCGTTAATATTTGCAAAGCAATAACCAATGGGTAGGATAACTTTTACTCTTCCTTCTCACACATCAAAGCTGACCTAACTGCATGACCGAACATCGTGAGATATAGGTAGACTAGATATATCAAATTTGGTATCGCGAGCAGAGGTGTTTGGATCATGTATATTAAGTGATTTTGAGCATTACCCGTTATAGGTTAAGCCACTCTCTTTCTTCAGTAGGTGTAAGAATAGTCTACATTTAAAAAAAAATTAGATGAAGCGGTTGAGTGTTACTAACATTCCTGTTAACTTTTTAATATCATGAATCATCTTTTGGGGCTGAACATTGCTTGTAATGCCCACCCATATGGCTCTGATCGTACCCGTGTAAATTCGTGACTTGATGTGATCGGATTGGGCTTTAGACTTTTGTAAGATGAATTAGCACTAAATTTGGGTACTATAGTGGCCACAGTGTAATTAATTGGATTTAAATGGCCTATAATTTAATTTGGAGAAAAGTTAGTGTCATTTAAAAAAGATCCTTGGTCATTCTAATAAGATCCCAATCTCGTTGGAACGTTGCTCCAAATGACTATCGAACAAAAATCACATGTTCGCATTGCTAGCCTCAGATTGTGTTGTTGTTCAAATGAGGTCCATTATCGTTCTAACGAGACTATGAAAATAAGAAATTTTAGATTTGGAAAATGCTGTCAAAATCTAGACCCTTTGATCATTTCAGTTGTCAAGCTCTCAATGGACCAAATCAAATCGTGGGGGGACTTTTGGTAAACCAAAGAATGAAAACTAAGGAGGTTTGGGGGTATTTAAAGGGTGTTTGGGGCCATTTCTTCCGTTTTAAAATAAGATTCTCTCTCTCTCTCTTTAGATTTTAAGAGCTCCCCCACCACCAACCACCATCCACCATCCACCATCCACCACCCTGAAACCACTACTCCTCCACCCTAAACCACCATATTTACCTTATATTCTATAATATTTAAGCCTATAAAACCCATACACACCACATGTTGGGCAAGATATAAATTTATGGAAATGTTGATTGGGATTTTTGGAGAAGAAAAGAAAAAGAAAATATGGAGTTTGAAGGGAGTTTTCATGGAGCTTTCAAGGTACAAGCTTGAGGGGCTTGGCAGCCTCTTTAAGGCCACCTTAGGAGGTGGGAGGTTCCCCTCATCTTATTCCTCTTCCATTCATTTTTAGATCTTCATTAAGGTGGGAAACTCTAGTCTTTAAGTTTAAGAACTCTATTTAATTAGTATTTGGTCTTTTATATAGACTTTTAAGAGTAGGATGCATATAGGTTATATAAGGTTATTTTCTCGTGATTCGTGTAAAATGGTTCTACAAATGGTTTCAAAATTTTGAGAAAATGATATGTTTCAAAAAGACTTGGTATTAAACATTTTATGAAATAAAAGGTTTTAAATGGATATTTATCTTATTAAGTTATATTTAGGCATAAAATCCTAAAGTTTTTTGGTAAAAATGGAATTTTATGAATTTAGATATTTATTCAAGTTTTGATAAAAAAAAAATGTCATTTAGTTTTGAAAAGAATGTTTTTACAAGTAGTGTGATTTTTTTTGAATAAATCATACGTTATACTCATTTTATTGGATTTTTGAACTTAAAATCCTTATTTACATATATGTAAACTTGTAGTAATTTGGCAATGAACATATGAACAAGTGTAGTAAAGGTTTTAATGATTTTTAACATGAAATAACAAACATAAAAACTTCATCCCTTAAAGTGTGATAATAAATATGAAAAATATAATAAGTGTAAGTTTTCCAGACTGCATGTGTTAATAAAGAAAAATAGTGTTTTTCTTTTAAAGAAGTCTTCAAAATGCCAAATGATTTTTTTGATAAAAAAAAAGTCATGAAATAAAGAAATTTTACTTTTGAAGTTTATTACTCCCAAGTATTAAAGAAGTGTTAATAAGTTAAAAGCATTTGAGAATCTAGTAACTTAACAATGTTTTTGCAAAGATAACACTTGTGAAAGTGGAGGAAATAACAAGTTTGGAAATAAATGGGTAAAATGGTAATTTTACATAAAGTGGAATATTTTTATGAAATAAAAATGTTGAAAAGGGTGTTACACTAAATGGTCCTAAAATAAAGTGGTTTGGGGGATGAAATCTACGTAAATGTGTAAAGGACAAGAAATGATGATTTTTAAATGTAACACAGATATGGGGGGTAGTTCTCGATATTTTGGCTTCAGTAAAAAAAATTGGAATAATGTGGATTTTTGCAAAATGTTTAAATAAATGAAAAAGGGACTGGATGTGATTGGGAATAATTATTAAGGACCCAGAGCCCTAGGGAGATCCAAAATCACTGGCCAGGGCATATGGTAGCGTAGCTGGAGGTGTGGAAAACGTTAAAGTACGCGGTTACGTGGTAAATTCTTAGAAATAAGATAATGAGAAAAGTGGAGTATGAAAAGAAAATTGGTTGTGCTAAGAATGTAAGAAAAGACAACCTAATGAGTAATGAAATTGGTAAATGTTCTTATTAAAAAGACAATGCATACAAGAAATATGAGAAGTTGACTAATGTCCATGTGAAGTGAAAGGAATGGTAAGGTGAGGTGACTAATAGATAGTCAAGCAACCCAAGATGGCTTAACCCATAATTAATGCAAGTTTGTTTTGTGAGCGGTTTTAAAGGGAAAACAAATATGTTATATCATCGATTGTTCGTGTGTTGAAAGGTGGTTTGAAGAGAAATACTAAAGTAGATTTGGTGTAAGTAAATGAGAAATTTTGGTAAATGAAGTGTGTTTCCTAAACAAACGATTAACCGGGTGCGTTAAATTGGGAAATCAATGTTATGTCAAGTAAAAGCGGCCAAAAGGGGTCTTTTATGTGATTAGAGTGATTTAATCAACTCAAGTAACGTTTTGGAATAAACGGATTCATGCATTAATCTCTCTCTCTCTCTCTCTCTCTCTCTCTATATATATATATATATATATATATATATATATATACGATATTCGCATGTACACGTAGGTGATACGTTATAAAGTCTCCCTTTTACCATTTGATTATATATTGCATTGTTGTATTTTTCCACTGGGCATTTAGCTCATTCCCTTTCCTTTGTTAGGGCAAGTTGTACGCGATTCTATACTTTTAGAGCATTACACAGGTAGTATTCTTTTATTTTACATTAGTAGCTCTGAATTCTTAGACTTCGGGGATGCTTCCCATGGGTCCCACACGTAGCTTGATATAAATTGGAATCTCATGCTAAAAAAGGGAAATGTTATCTAAAAAAATGGATTAGAACCATTATTTATGTTATCTCATTGCACTTCACACCTAACATCTGGGATTGGGTTGACCTCAAGTAACCCATAAATTTGAGTCGGGGTGCTAAAATGGTATTAGATCACTAGGTTCAAGGTTCCTTGAGGAGTGACATTGTTAGGTCAGTTGTGGATCTTTGACGTCGGTGTTTATTTTGGATCAGTCACACTAGACTGCTGATGATTTCGGTTCGTGTTCTCAATGATGGAGTCAATGAGATTAGCACGACGAGAAATTCAATCCCATGTAGCAAGTGGCCAAGTTAGTTGCCATTAATAGTTCTTGATGCTTCTAATTTAGATGTGTTAGTAACTTATGAGTGTCTGTGTAGGACATTAGTGGTGACATCTCATTCTCTAGTGTGAGGTGCACTTGTGCCAGTCTCTGATGATGTGAGAGGCATGCTAAGGTGTTAATAAAGGTAAATAATGTCCATTGAATTAGAAATGTGAGTTTTTTAAAGCCAATTGTGGAGTTAGGTGATTAGATTGACATGTCTAAGTATTATTGATTTTGTGATAAGGACACACTAGGTTCATTGGTTAGGTAATCGTGGGTGGTTAATAATGATGATGTGATTAGGCGAACTTGAACCTTGGGATATTTCCATATCATGAGTAGTTGACAATTCGGTAGGCATGTAGATCCGTGTTTGTCATTACTTGAGGATGTGTACTCAGGATTTGGTTGATATGATGATATTATTGTAGATGAGTACCTTAGTAATTGTCGATTGATGGATGCATATCGTAAGCTATGTTGTGAGCTGTGAGTCATTAGCTATAAGTGTGTTACACGTATAATGATGATGATTTGAAGTGACATAGAAGCAAACCGTACATAGACTTATATGATGTCGTTTGCAGAATATATTGCGATATTTAAAGAATAGGCTCCCTTGTAACGTTGGTAGTGTAGACTTAAAGACTTATATGTAGTATACGATAAACTATATCCTACAAGAATCCATAGTAGAGTGTCAGCTTGTGGTTTAATACATAGTATATGGCATTAGTCATTCGAAAGAAAGTTTTTAAACTTTCCACTAGGTCCATAGGAGAGGGTCATAGGCTAGATCCATGCTAAGGTTTCAAACAAAAGGGAATATCTAAATACCGTAAGATGTTTTCAATTACCTGAGTGACGACTGAACGTGAAGTAGTTTCAGTATAAGTAGCTGACTTTAACAGAACATCTGCCTCGTTAATGTTCTGTGGGAAGTAGATTGTTTTTGTCCTTCTCTGGACGCCATTCTGAGCGACGATCCCTTGAAAGGTATTTTTACTTATTTAATAAGGAAATTATTTACTCCATCTAACCCTTGAGATCAATTGCTTGTGGTGTCTTTGGAAATACTATTCTACTTCTTATGATGCATTAAGGTGTTGAATGATTGTAGTTCGCCATGTGTGGAGATTTGTAGGCCAGTATCCTTGTGAGTATCATGGGATGTATATTGGGAAATGGTTAGAGAGTACCTATATTGAGGTATAACGAGTGTCCTTAGGGAGCCAATCAAGTTTGGTGTTATGGGGTGTAAGTGTTTTGATGATGGTTGTATTGAGGGTCATATGATGATCTTAGGTTACTGTTCAAGTTCAAAGGAGCCGAATTGTGTAACCCTTGGTGATGTCATTAAATTTGATATGAATAGGTTATGTGCCCTTCTAAGAGTAATTAGAGGTTAGTGTCATGATTAGTCATGATGCTCGTTTGTCATAAAATAACTAGTGAAAAAATTTTCGTACTTGACTTTGACTAGTACTAGGAAATTCATTAGATACTTGGATTAATGATATCATGATTAAGGTCTTGCGAATAGGAGTCCGAATGGGATATCGATTTATGATTAGGGTATAGACATGTGCTATCGGTGTAAGATAAAAAAATCCTAGAAGGGAAAGGATTAGTTTTTGTCATGTCTTGCCAGACTTGTGCGAATTAGGAGGTGTAGACCTGTGTAGTACTTGATATCCATGTAGTTCTAATAATGATCGGTGTGGCCGTTATGTAGATTTAGTTGGGTAGAATTTTGAGATAGGCATAGTGATGACCTTGTGTCATTGGTGGTTGTAATAAGGTGATATTTTTTCCTATTTTGGCATTGCCTATGGGGATGTTGGGATACCATCACTGTACGATATATAGTAACTAGGTGTGTCAGGTTGGACATGAAGTCACGTTGACTAGAGAGATAGACAAGGTCAATATTGGTAAAGGTGTTTGGCATTTTTTATCGGAGCGATTCGTGTTTATCGAGAATGAAAGGGGGAATCATTACTCCTAAGGAGGGAAGTCCAGCATTACCTTCCCAAAGGACAATTGTTCATTTTATATTCTTCTCACAATGATGAACGATTCGTGGTTCGATTCATTTCAACTAGTGACTCAAGCCAAGGTGTATGTCTAGGATAGGATCAGATGAGGACATCTAGGAAGAGTCATAGATTTTAAAGAAAATAACGTATTTTCTCACTTCATAAACTATAGTTCGTTGTATGTGGTCTTAATTCTCCGAAACAATATTCGTTCATTCTGATTCATTGTGTTCCTCTAGTCCTTCTAGTTTACGATTGTGTTCATTTAGTTCCGGTAGTCAATGACTATGTTTCTTCAGTTTCGATAGTTGAGAATTTGTTCCCTCAATTGTCTTAACCTGGGATTGTATCATTTTATTATTACGGTGCAATTTGGCTCAGTGAGAGTGCAATTGGACTTGTTATAGTCAATGCATCTTGGTAACTAGATTTGAAGCATCCTTTTTTTTTTGCATAAGTTCCGTGTAGGTGTGGTTGTGCATTCTATCACATGGTTTGCTAATAGTATCCTCTTTCCTCAGGATTAGCGATCTTATGGATTAGACGGCGTGGCAATTAACGGTTGTAATTATAAAGAGCATGGTTATGATTTGAGGATATTGTAAAGTGTTAGAACTCGAGGAAACGTAGCACGTAGTGTTGTTTCTCCACAATGAGTGGATTGGTATAATACTCTGGTAAGTGTTCCATAGTTGGATGCTAAGAGCGGTCCTAGGTTCATAAAAGAATATTATGGCAGGTGTTATTTAGATGCATGATTTGTGACTTAGTTGATGTATCACTCCTCGAAATGAGTGACTAGCGATGTGAGGTTAGTATGAAGTTTAAGTGAATTTGTGTGGTCAGGATGACCCGAGAATTCGATGAGACTCATGATATGTAGTCCTAAGAATTTAAGTAATATCCTATGATGATTTGGGTGCAAGTTGTATGTTGTTTTGGGCTTGGGTGAGTGTTGATCACTAGAGAGTGTTGCCCCAATAGATGTGTCGATATGCCTTGGGTGTTAGCAAAGAAGACTTAGGACCTGATTGATTATGATCATCGGGTAAGTCGAGACTCGAGGATAGTTATGTGACTTTGATGGCTAGCCTAATTGTGAGCGTTATAATATGTTGCATGTCGATCTCTTTGGTAACAACCCATCGTGAATGGGCGTATGATGACTTATTAACAATTGAGGATTTCGATGAACTAGCCTTGAAGGATCCCTATGACTCAAAATAAGAATCGATAACCTCCAGGAAATTAAGGAATTGATGGATTGAGAATTTTGAGGACAAAATTTCCTAAGGAGGTAAGAATGTAACACCCGCCCACATAGCTCTAACCATACCAGTGTAAATTGATGACTTGATGTAACCTGATTAGGACTTAGCTTTATAAGATTAATTATGGGTCAAATTTGTGTAATTTAGTGGTCTTAGTGCAACTAATTGGATTACAATGACCTTATATTTAATTTGGATAAAAGTTAGGGTTGCTCGAACGAGAACTTTGGTCATTCGAATCAGATCCCAATATCATTGGAATAATGCTTCAAATGACCATCGAACGGAATCACATGTTCGCATTTCTAGCCTCGTTAGATTCTCATTGTAACCCCTTCGAATGAGATTATTTTTTCTTTCGAATGAGGTCCATTATCGTTCTAACGAGATTGTAAAAATAAAAAATAAAATCCAGATTTAAAAAATGTTGTTAAAATCTAGGACCTTGGATCATTTGAGTTGACAAGTTATAAATGGAGTAGATCAAATCGCGGGGAAGCTTTTGGTGGACCAAAGGGTAAAAACCTAGGAGGTTTTGGGGTATTTTAAGTGTCTTTGGGGGACATTTCTTCCATTTTAAAATAAGATTTTCTTTCTCTCTCTCTAGCTTTTAAGAGATCTTCCACCACCATCCACAACCTTAGAACCATCACTCGTCCACCCTAAACCATTAATATTACCTTATATTATACCACATTTAAGCATGTAAAATCCATACACACCACATGTTAGGCAAGCTATAAATTTATGGAGATGTTGTTGGGGATTTTTGTAGAAGAAAAGAAGAAGAAATTATTGAGTTTGAAGGGGGTTTTCATGGAGCTTTCAAGGATCAAGCTAGTGGGGATTAGAAATCTCTTTGAAGTCACATTAGGAGGTGGGAGGTTTCCATAATCTTCTTGCTCTTCCATACACTTTTAGAGCTTCATTGAGGTGGTGAACTCTACTGGATAAGTTTGAAAACTCTATTTCAATAGTATTTGGTATTGTATATAGAGTTTTAACAGTAGAATGCATGTAGGATGTAGAAGGTTATTTTTGCACGATTCATGTAAAATGTTTCTACAAATGGTTTCAAAGTTTTGATAAAATGATATGTTTCAAGAATACTTAGTATTAAACATTTTATGAAATAGAATGTTTTAAAGGAATATTTGTCTCTTTTAGTTATATTTATGCACAAAATTCTAATTTTTTCTTGTAAAAATGGAATTTTATGAATTTAGACAATTATTCATGTTTTGAAGAACAAAAATTTCTTTTAGTCTTGAAAAGAGTGTTTTTGCAAGTAGTGTGAAATTTCTTGAATAAATCATATGGTAGACTCATTTTATTAGATTTTTAGATTTAAAATCCCTCTTTCCATGTATATAAACTTATAGTAAATTGGCAATGAGCATATGAACATGTTTAGTAAAGATTTTAATGAGTTTTAACATGAAATAAAGTTAATAAAAATTTTAGCCTTTAAAGAATGTTAATAAATGTGAAAAATGTGATAAGTTAATGTTTCAAGACTGCATGTGTTAATAAAGGAAAATGGTATTTTTCTTATAAAGTAATCTTCAAAATGCCAAATTATTTCTTTGATAAAGAAAGTAGTGAAATAAAGAGACTTTCAACTTGAGAAGTGTGTTACTCCAAAGTATTAAAGAAGTATTAACGAGTTAAAAGAATTTAAGAAGTTAGTAACTTAATAATGGTTTTTGGAAAGATAACACTTGTGAAAGTGGAGGAAAATGCATGTTTGGAAACAAATGGGTAAATGGTTATTTTAAGTAAAGTGGACCATTTTTATGAAATAAAAATGTTGAAAAAGTTGTAACACTAAATGGCCCTAAAATGAAGTTATTTTTGGGATGAAATCAACGTAAACGTGTAAAGGAAAAGAAATGGTGATTTTCAAGTGTAACCAAAATATGGGGAGTTGTTCCCAGAATTTTAGCTTCGACCAGTAAAAGTGGAATAATGTGGAAATTTACAAAATGTTTAAACACGTTGAAAAGTGACTCGGATGTTATCAGAAATATTTAAGAAGGGCCCGAGTCCTGAGGTGAAAGACCTAAAATCACTAGTCGAAACATATGGTAGTGGAGAAGACAACGTGGAGCTCATTATAGTACCCTGTTATGGGGTAAACTTCAAGAAAAAGATAATGAGAAATGTGGAAGATGATAAGGAAATTATATGTGCTAAGAATGTAAGAAAAGACACCCTAACTAGTAATGAAATTGGTATATGTTCCGGTTAAAAAGATAATGTGGACAAGAAATATGAGAAATTGACTAATGTCCATGTGAAGTGAAAGGAATGGTAAAGTGAGGTGAGTAATGGGTAGTTAAGAAACCTAGGATGGCTTAACCCATAATTAAGGCAAGTGTGTATTGTTAGCATTTTTAAAAGAGAAAATAAGTATGTTCAATCATCGGGTGTGCGTGTGTTGAAAGGTAGTTTCAAGGAAAATACTAAAGTTGATTAGGTCTGAGTAAATGGGAAATTTCTATAAATTAAGTATCTTTCCTAAACACGTGCTATTTTTTAAAGTATATAATGGGGTTCCTTAAATCAAAATCAATGTTAAGTAATGTAAAAGGGGCAAAAAGGGGTCCTTTATATGATTAGTGTGATTTAATCAACTCAAGAAACGGTTGGGAATAAAATGATTCATGCATTAGTATATGTATATGTATATGTATATTTATATGTATATGTATATGTATATGTATATATATATGATGTCTCCATGAGCACGTAGGTGGTAATAGAGTCTCTTTTTCACCATTCAATTCTATACTACATTATTGTATTTCCCACTGGGCATTTGGCTCATTCCCTTTCCTTTGTTGTGGCAAGATGGATGGATTTCTGTTCATTGAGAGTATTATGTATATCAGTATTCTTTTATTTTACGTTAGTAGCTTTGAATGCTTGGACTCTTTGGATGCTTCCCACGGGTTCCACAAGTATCTTGATATATATTGGAAATGCATTCTACACAAGGGAAATATTAACTAAATAAAAAATAGGCTTGCAACATTATTTAGGTTGCCTCATTGCACTTCACACCTAATGTTCGAGATGTAATGGGTTGACCTCAGGTAACCCATAAATCTGTGTCGGGTCATTACATTAATTGCCTCAGTTTCATCATGGTTGGATTCGATCCCCCTTTAGCTGAACAAGTATCTTAGGAACTTGTCAGATTGAACTTTGAAGGAGCATTTGGTTGCATTGAGATTAATTCTATAATAGCCGATGACCTTAAATATTTTTTCCAAGTCCTATAGATGGTAGGCCTTACACTTTCTTTTGACAAGCATATCGTTTATATAGACCACCATGTTGTCAACTAGTAGATCCTTAAACATTTTGGTGACCAATCGTTGATATATAGCTCCTCCATTCTTAAGAAAAAACAACGCGAATTTACAGCATTACATGGCAAGAGTGGTAATTAAAAAGGTCTTATCCTGAACATTACCGAACTGATGAATTTGATGGTACCCTCAATACCCATCCAGGAAACTCATTCGTTCGTGGATGGCTGTTGCGTCGAATAATTTCTCGATCTTAGGCAAAGGAAAGGAATTTTTGGGACAAGGTTTATTAAGATCGGTGAAATCTTCGTAGACTCTCCACTTTTTATTAATTTTCATCGTTATTGTTGTATTTGATATTCTTTTGGGTAATTGAACTTATTTAATGGACCTTGACTCTAAAAGTTTCCTCATTTCCTCTTCCACGGCTTTTGCCTTTTTTGGGGCTATTCGGAGAGCCTTTTACGTGATCAAGGGGGATTAGCTTTGGAGATCGATGGAACATGACTTTAGAATCAATCCTAAGAATATCATAAGGATTACAAGAAAACCCATGCTTGTTGTAATTGATGTCCTTCAAGCGTCGACACTTTCCTGATGAACTCTTGGCGGGGTCGATTGGGAAAGCTTTCATCACTGTGGTGATTTTTTCAGTTCCATTTGAATGGCATTGCCTTGAATATGCTTTGGGCTTTAGTAATTGTGGATGACTTGGAACTCATTACCTATCTCAACATCTTTGGATAGATTATCAAGAGTCGACTTTGGTGTTTTCTCCACATAATTTCTCAATTACCCAGCATTTGACAACTTCTCTAAATGGGACCGAAGGGACTATAAATTATCTATTTTTTTCCCTTGCTCTTTGTGATAAGTTCACCTAAGTTGATTTTCTCTTTTTAAGGATCTCCCCCCATATTCTCTATAAACTTGAGGAATTGTTGATCTTTGATTTCACTCAAGATCTTATAAATTGGTTCATTAAAAATAATGAAGATCGCCTAGAAATCCTGGGGAAGATCAACCTTGTTTCCATTCTTCGATCCTTCATTCTACTTCTTGCCCCCTTCTTGGAGGCATTCTCCTTAGCATCGCTCCTGGTCATCTTTGAGTGAAAATTTTCATTTTAGGTGCCACTGACCACATCTTCCACCTTGGCGTATTGCTCTCTTTGTGACATGAGATTTGAAATGGTGTTCACTTACTTCTTAGTGAGAGACTAGTGAAAGATAGAGTTTTGGGGTAATCAGATCTTGAACGAGGCAACAATGACCTATTCGAAGAAATTTTTGACTTCGTTGTAATTTTCCTAGTATCTCCTAGCATATTCCCATAAGTTTTCCTGTGGATTTTCCCTCATGGTGAGGAGCGAATCTATTATCTTGGGATGATCACTATTGGTAATGAATCGAGTAGTAAATGCCTCCGTGAGCTGACTGAAATTATTAACCGACCTATGTGGCAGATTTTCAAATCGTTTCTATGTAATATCCTCTAGACTGGAAGGGAATATTCATCACATGAGAGCGTCATTATTTTTACACAAGGTCATAACCTTTTTATATTGACAGACATGGTCAATGGGGTCAATCTTGTCGTCATATATTTTGAACCTAAGGGTTGGAAACTTCTTGGGAGGTTTCGATTCTTAAATCGCCCTTAAAAAGGGGACTTTATTTCAGCGCTGAGGGCCTTCTAAGACAATTTTTGGGTGTTTCCAACTTCACGATAAGAGGGTGTTGGTACATATCCTTCTGAATGAGGTCTTGGATGTTGTGCCTGCAATGTCCTCCATCATGATCTCATGTTGTTTGAGGACTCCCATGCATGGAGTGTTGTTGATCATTATGTTAAATCCTTCATCGGCTGCGAATTTTTCTCTATTGAGGGCTAGGTATTCGGCCATGTCACTTATTTTTGTCAACGTGGATCCATCACTCCATTCTTTCTAGACAATGTTGTAGACGCACGTTCTGATATTTTTGGAGGCGTATGGCCTCATCTTGCTAACGGAGCCATTGTTCGTATGCATCGATCAACCATAAGATCTAGGTAGATCTGGGTTGAGGTCGATAACGTACATTATGAATCTTAATGGGGGTGGATCTCAGATCTCATTCTAGGTGATGGAGTCCCATTATGATGATTTCCATTGAATGGAGTGAGTCCACTGTATGGGTGAGACATGGCTATTTTTCAGTTCTATTAGGCTTAGGAAATAAAATCGATACCCACAGACAATGGAAATTTTAGGTGCTAAATCTCTTAAAGAGTAATTCTAAACAACTAAAATTGAGCAAGTAAAACGAATAACACAAGAATATACATGGTTTGACAACCTACCTATGTCCATCGGGTGTTTCTATTATAAGGGAAAAAAATTGAATCAAGTCAATTTGTATATATCGACTCAATTCCATTTGGACAAAGCCATCTGATTCATAGGTTATGTATTAACTATTTATCCTTTAAAGCTTGTGACGTGTGTTTGATTAAAGACCTTAGCGGCTAACTTATAACGTCTACATCATCGTTTTATATTTCGTGACCCATTTTTTATTCATCGTTCAAGGATCTCATGAGCTATGAATGGATGTTAGTTTTGATCCTTGCATATTTTATGTTTTTTAATAATGTTTGAGGCTTTTTTCATAAATAATTCTAAAAGAAATTTGTTTTTTTGTGAAAAGTCATTCAAACGATCTATTCAAACAAGTTTGCTTGGTTCATTCGAATGAGATTATTGTGTGGTTGAAACGAGTTATATGCGCTCATTCAAATGAGGTTCAAAAAAACTTCAAACGAGCTTCATGACAGAAAAATGTCATTTGAAGGTCCTTCGTTCTCATGTTTGATCGAGATTAGTAACTTCGTATGAACGAACCTTTCTTTTCTATTCATACAACCTGCCTTAAAATTGCGCCGCCTAAAAAATATGTGTTTTTTTATAAATTGGAGTATTGGCATCAACTTTCTTTATTCAAGACTTTTGAAATAATTTTCCTATCTATAACATAAATCCTCCAAACCTTACTTTTCACCAACCTAGTTTGACATTAAAAATTCAATTATTTTATGCTTTGAGATCTATTTGTGCACAAAGATTGGTTTTTCTCATCATCTTGATCAAGAACCTCTTTGTATTATGGAATCCGTGCTCGTTGTGGTTTAAATGCAATGGACTCCATATTTGTGACAGTCATTGAGCCTGGATCGATGGATATCGAGGCATGTGTGGGATCACGTATTGTGGAAGTGCATAATTGGGCCCCTACTTGTAGATGTGCAGAAGGTTGATGGAGCGAAGATGTGCCAAGGCTTTAAGGGGTCGGGTCAGTTGTGTAAGTCTTATTTCGTATCATTTGGTAATTCCTGATATAATGAATTGCATTGGCTGGGTCGTCTGAGTTTTTTCCATTTGGGTTTTCTCATACATTCTTCATTGTGGGATTAATTTATTTTATCTTGCTATACTCACCTAGATGCATGCTTTAGGTTAAGATAAAATTAGGTAATTTTATTAATACAACAATTGATTTAATTGGTGATAAGTTAAATTTAAATTTTAAATATAGTTGTGTATTTTTTAATTTTCCATATAAACCTTGTGCGCACTCTTTCAAGTGGTATCAGAGTGAGTACATTATGTTATCATGTTGATCTGTATTTTTGTGTTGTTTTAGGGTTGTTTGAGTGTTTATCTCTCTCTAGATTTTTTTTGCTTCTCTCGATGGGTCATCATAGTGATTAGCTCACTTACATTGAGGGGGATAGAAATAACCTTCAATGTATTATTCAAAATTTAAAGAAGGACTCCCTAAAGTTTTAAGAATACAAATCTTTGCTTGAGTTTTGAGTTTTGAAGTTAGAATATGATTAAGAGAATCAAGAATGCTCCAGGTGTAAAGCCAAAACCAATGTTTGTTCTAGAGTGTCAACCACTGCCAAGGACGTTAGACAAAATCAACCCATAGGTAGCATTTCTCATGTTTAAACATGTTCACATTGTGGTATGAAAGGTCACCTTAGGGTATTTTGTTATAATCTTTAACGAGACCCTAGGAAGTCAATATCCCGTGTCACTATGGTTTCCAAAACTCGAGCAGTTAAATATTCATCTATTTTGGTTAGAAAATAAGTTTTAGAGGCATTGAATGTTAGGTTGGTTGATTCTCCCATGCTTGCACATGATTCTTCTCATGATATTGATTGTATTTTCTTATTTTCATACATTATCTTTTTTACTTCATGTTATATGTGTTTTCTAGTTGTATGATGTTCGAGACTTTTGTATTTTGATTTTCTTTTTTAGTCTCATTGTGAAAAATATACAAAGATTTGTATTTGTCCTTTGAGTTTAGTTTTCAAGTGATGTTATTTTTGAAAAAACGAATTAAAAACCCAAAAATATTTTTTGTTTATCTGTAGTCTAATTTTACATATTTTGTGTGGCATATCGGTGTGTTTGAATCCCATTACTTCCACATATTCATGTGACTAGGATATTTGATTATGATTTTTAATCCTTGGATTGTTCTTAATCATGCTTACATGGAGTAGTAAAAAATTGATTTGATTTGATGGATTCACTTTGTTTATGCCTCTGCACACACTTTACATGAGCTCTTTTGGTTTTACTGCATATATAGCATAAGCCAATCTTGTCATGCACATAATTGTTTTGACTATAGAGGAGTTGTGCATGTAAGAACCATCATGTTAATTTGATCTTAGTTCATAAAAAATATGAGTGCGCAATGGGAAAGAGCTACCGAAGAGTAAATCTCCTATATGTGTAAGGCCTCCATTGGTAAGAGCCTAAAATAAAAGAAAAATTTTCAAGGACAAAATTTGTTTATTGATGCTTCTAAATTTAGTGTCTTCAAAATGATATATGTTTATTTTGAGCGTGTTGAGTTGAAGATCAATGGATTTTCACAATGAATCCTAGTTGAGCTTAATTGTTTGTTGCTATTTATTTGAGAATCATCAATATATTTAGGCCAGCGTGTATTGTGTATGCTTGTCCATATATAAGTTATTTATTTGTCACTATGGGGCTAAATCGAAGTTGATAAGTTTTTACGATCAAATGAGACTCCTTGGAAATCGATACCACCTTATTTAGCGACATCGATACTATGCTAATATGGACAACTTATGTGTTTTTTGTCATGTTTGTGATGTTTATACCTATATATATGTGTGTACGTCGTTGGTATATTTTCGGTTATAAATGCATGGTATGTTTTGTTTGGAGTCTTTTCATTTGCATTTAATCTAGATTTTTCATATTCTTAATATTCATATTGGTATGTTTTATGATCACATTGGTATATTTTGTTGCTTGTTATCATTGATATCTCATTTATGCATAAAATTAATATCTTGTGGTAATGGTTTGAATTATATGTACTTGTGTTGTCGAGTTGTTTGTCATTGCATATTTCACTTCACATCATTGCATGATATAATTGTTTTCCTTTATGTTTACATGTGTTATATTTAGGGGGAGAAGTTGTTTATATTATGAACTTTATTCTTTATTTATTCCTGCATTAAAAGGGGGAGCAATAACATCTAACTCTTAAACTCCGGGGAAGATTTTTAACATGGGGGAGATGTCCTATCTTCGGTGGAGATTGATTAGACAAAGGAAATGATTTTTCAATTGCGATTTATATTGTTATATATTCAATTTACATTTGAAAGGTGTGTTTAAGTGTGTAGGTTTTCAATAATGCGATAAAGTTCACACTAAAGCAAAGATACTGAACACATGTGTCTCTTAAGTGCGTAATTTTTCCTTTCGGGGTTGGTATTAAGTTTTTGTATTAGACCTGTAGCTTTTTCTTTTGGGGTTTTTTCCCAGATTAGCCAAGTGGAAGATTTATAAAGAAAAATTTATTTAAGCACAAATTTCCGAATCCAGTCAATTTTATGTATTAGCTTTATTCTGGGTTTGGAGAAAACTTATTTGAGTCATAGGTTAAGATTTGAGTTGTTTGTCCTTCAAGCCCATGACATGTTATGGAAGACCGTAGTGGCTAAGATAAAGCGACATTGAGTACATATCATGTTTCGATTCGAGTTTCATCTTCACCATCCTTGGGTGTTGTTTTCTAAAAAGTTTTAAACCTTGTTTTTCGAAAGAAAAAAAATTCCAAGTCATTCTAACGACATAAGCTATGTCGTTCGAACGAGATATTAAACCCCGTTAGAACCAAGGATCCAACAAAACTTCAAACAAATAGTTTTTAGCCTAGGAATGGTTTTTCATTGGATATATAGTTAGAAGTTTTGTTCCAATGAGATTTGTTACTTCGTTTGAATAAGCCTTCTGACTTTATTCGAACGACCTGGCACATATTTTGAAGTTGATATTTTCACTATCTTTTTCATCCTTATCTCGATTTTAGAAATCCTCCTATAAATAGGAGTGCGAAGCAGCTATTTTAATTCATATTGTTTCACGCCTTTTGAGTTACCAAACTCTTCTAAAAATCTCTTCGTGTTTATGTGATCTTTCATAATCAAGTTTTTGAAACTAAAAACCTAGTTTTCACCCAAGTTTGAGACACAAGAATTATACATCCATATGTCTATTTGAGATGTTTTTTGTGTTGCATCAAATTAATTTTCTCTAGCTTTGAAGAGAGTTTCTAGTGGTGGACATCGCGTTTGTGTTGTGTGGCAGCTAGACTATTCATGAGACAAGTAAGATTAGTGGGATACCGAGACGTGGGAATGCACTTGCATTGTGTGGCTATTAGAAGGCATCCAATAGTGGTTGTGACAATGATGACAATGGATAAGGAAGAGTGGCAAGCCTTGAAGGCATCGAGTCTGTGAGTAAGCTTAATTTGTCCTTATAGATAGACCTATATTGTAGTGGACTTCTTTGGCTGGATTGTTCGAGATTTTTACCGTTGTGAGTTTTCCTAGTACATCCTCGTGTTGTGGTTTGTTATTTATTTTATTATTGTTTACACCAATCTAGATGCATTCTTAGGTCAAGACTAAAATTTGTAAACTATTTAACACAAAACTTGTGGTTTTTAAATTGGTGCGAAGTTTATAAAAATCTGAAGAATAAAATTAGTATATTAAAAACCCTAGGGCACTAGCATTTCCAAATTAGTATCAAAGCAAGAACATTAAAATATCGTGTTGATACCTATTTTTAGCAAGTTTAGGGTCCAATTGGACTTTAACGGAGAGGAGAGTTCTATTGTCCAACCTCCATAATTTGATGGGAAAACTATCCCTATTATAAGGCATGTATGTGATTTTTCTTGAAATCGATGGACAAGAATATTTGGTTCTTAATTGAGTTTCAGCGGACTCCTCTTACCGAAGGTGGTGCTCAGAAATCATTCAACTCTTGGACAATGACTGAAAAGAATGCCTCAAATTTTAATTCGAAGGGTGTAAGTTGGATTTTTGTGCTATATCCACTGAATAGTTTAGAATAATTATAACTTGCGAGATCACAAAGAATGCTTGGGACATTTTACGAGCCACACACGAGGGTACCGATAATATTACGATTTTCAGATCACAAAATCTGACGACTAAGTTTGAGATGATTAAGATGCTAGAGAAATTATTTGGATGAGTTCTATACGATGTCGTCGGATATTTTCAATTCCTCATTTAAGTTAGGCGAGCCTATTACCGAGTCGGGAGTTGTGCAAAAAATCTTAATGTCTTTTCTTGAAAGATTTAATGCGAAAGTCACAGTTCCAGATTACCTAGGAGGTGTCGACACTAAGAATCATATCGACTATACTTAATAGCATGAGAACGTAAGTCGCATATGTAGGGGAATACAACAACCCTATAATAATGCTCTATATCAAAGAACGCTAAGCTGAAACATATAAAGGCGCATAGATCCTAAGGACACTATAACCTGATGCTCTGATACCATCTGTGACACCCCGCATATTCTAATCATGGGTGATCAGTCTATTATTAAATTAAACAGGAATCATTAATGGTTTCATTCTCAGCATCACTGTCGAAATCCAATTAATTACTAATACCCTAACGACCCGGTGTCAAAATTTAAATTATTTTTATTAACATGCAATTGATATAACTAAATAAATCACATTCACCCATTCCACACATATAATAAATGATAAGATAAAGAAATAAATAAATGTATATGGAGTAACGCTCCAGATAAAAAAATCCCAATACAACCATCATTAATAAAATCCAAATCCCATACTAGAAATTAAAATAAAAGTACAATGTGTCAAATATAACCACAAACTAAGAATGGGCAACATGCACAACTGGAATATCTAGAATGCAGAATATGAACTGAAAGATGTGGAGGCGTCTAATACCAAGGTCCTGCAACTTCCACAGCAGCTGTAGTACGTTAAGTGAAGGAACTCCTAAGCCTGGCGTCCCTGTGGCTAAGCACCTAAAATATTTTTACAAAAATGGATTTCAAATGGGTCAGAGCCCAAGTAAAAAAATTTGAAAAAGTTTACCAAGTATTTAAAATGCAACAAGATGAGATATTATATACATGTTATATCTGCTTTCTCTCACTTGAGGTCCTCACCTCTCAGCTATTGTGCACATCTAACGTACTATTCTAATCCACCTAGTTATGTTACCCGCCTAACTAGTTTGACTTCCATCTCTCCCAGCCTAATAAGTTATTGTGCCCACCCGTATTTCCCAATCAATACGATACTATATTTTCTCATTCTTTTTATTTATTAAGAGTGACAAGTTTATGAATAAGTTCTCATGCACTTAGAGTAATTGAAACATCACTATCTATCTTATCTACTATTACACCCGTAGTAGAATCAATCACATGTATATATATTTATATCACTCTTATAATATATATGTATAAGGCATCCGTAGGTGGAGACTTGCGATGTGGGAATACTCTTCTATCAATTCCTTGTATATCGCGTACTAAGTAAGGACATTGGTTCGGATATCACATTCGAACCATAAATCAAATCACACATATTGGAGGCGGACATAGTTCTAAGCCTTTGGGCTACGCACATACCTAAGGCACCCAAATGACCGGTCACACCCTTATTCACACAAGTGATGCTCACTAGCTAAGTACTATGTTGTGAGGTACAAGTCAATATTCCCCCCCCCCCCCTGGGCTCAACAGAATAAGAATGTCCACGATGCGAAACCTCCCATGATAGCAAGTAGCCTAGGTAAGTTTACACATAATAAATCAAACAATAGGTATTCACACCAACCGTGTGTATATATATACTAGGGTATTCCCCTGCCTGAAGGCACGTTGAAAATTTTGAGAAGTATAGAGTCGTGCCTTAGTGAGATAGTAAGTTCTCTCCCCCAAGCTACTGTTGGCATCAGGATCGAAACATGGGAGCAGCCTCTCCATATATGAGGATAAGGCCAACCGATTGCACGGTTGTAAAAACATTCTGAATATTTCGCAATAGCGGTTAGGTCTAAAAAATTATGACACACCCTATAACATAATACGAATTGATAGGAAGTTATAAGCTAATATGTGGACCCTTAATAATTTTAGATCATATCAACACCAAATCAAATAAAAATTAAATTCAAATCATAACAGGTAAAGTTTGTGTTACCCGCTTCAGTCTTTAATAACCATTATTATTAAAATAGTATCAAATATACATGTGCCTAAAGGCACTAAAATTATAAATTTAATATGGTAAGAAATAAATTTTATGCGTCATCTATACTTCATGCAAGTATTAAATAAAACTTGTATATTACACTCACATTAGTGTATTCAATATTGAATCTAGAAAAAAAGTGTAGAGATAGATCTTAGTTTATTCAATAACATTGAACCACATTATTGAACATTAGTGTATTCAATAATGTAGTTTTCTTAAATTACAACTTCCTCGCATAAAAATATATAGAAGTAGACATGTTCAAAAATGTGGGTAGCAAAAAGATGGAGGAAAGAATTCTAGAGAAAAGAAAAACATGCCAACTAAGATACCAAATCTTACAACAATATAAGTTTCATTTGAGTATGTAAACCGAAGACATAGTATTTTTAAAATGGTTCACTGAGTAAGTCTCTGCATCTAATTTTGGTCATTCAAAGTTTCAATTAGAAGAGGAGCAAATTGAGCAGCCACTCAATACACTTCGGGAAAAACCGAGGCAAATAGTAATAACCACCTGACAATAACTAAACCTAGAACAAAGAATATAAAGAAAAAAATATACAAAATAAACAGAATCATAACTGAATTAAATGCAAACACACTTGTTCTCCATTTTTTCTATCACAATTCACATGAGAAAACTCACTTCATTTATCAAAATAGAGACGATCCAAGTCATCCAGATATTGTTGTTCTACAACAGCCTATAGGGGCAGCATCAGTGTTGTTAAGAACTATATGCTCTACATCACCAGTATATCTAATCCATCATTCAACCCCTATCATGTTCTTCACTATGCTCGCATTGATGTTGAAGAGGTCATCATGGCATACAGGGCTTCCTTGGAACAACAACAAGTATGATAACTACATCAACACCTTTCAACGAATCTACCAAGACTGTCGAAGAGCTGCACTTCTTTCCTTGCCTAAGAAGCATGACTCTACTTCACAGCTTATAGATGTTGCCTAAGAATGATGACCCCGATATCTCCGAGTCGTTTTATGTGAAATGAAACCAATCATATGAATACAAACACAAATAGAGAACAATAGAATCATTAGTTTTAATGTCTTATAATTTCAAAATAGAACCACAGCTGAAGTATCAAAATCAAGATTGGAGCATCATACCAAGCCTTAATGTCATCATCTCATTAAAGAATGAAAGGAAATAACTAACCTCGTTTGAAGAAATAGATTCATTTTCTATCATTTTTTATTCACATACTTTCTCGCGTCATGAGGGTGATTGTGCCAAAATTTCTGGTGAAGTGCAATCAGTGTGTTAAAACTTCACAGTCAAATAACCACCGACACAAATAACATTCAACAAACTTTCAATAAATAATTAAAACAAACTAAAAATGTAGGGATTCCAAGCATAAAGAATTAAAAATAATCCCAAAATAAAAGGTGTTATCATAGACAACTACAACATATGGCCATCATAATTTGAATTGGGCAATGTAAGAGACACCAAAATTATTCTACTAACATAATTTACTCACCCAAATAGTAGAATGAAAGAGTTTCAGGTAGAACATACACTGTAATTTTCAATTGATGCATAGTACTTAATTATTTAATGGAGGAAGGAAGATAAAAATCATATCGGCACTGTCAAATATGGAGTAGAGGTTCAAACAAACAAAGGAAGAGATAACAATTGCATTGCCACTTCTAAACAATGAAAATTTGATAATTTTAGCAGATGTACTCTCAATGAGTTAGCTGTGGTGGTCTCCACTAAGGGTAAAGATCTCGTTGAGATCATGAAAGAGCTTGATGAATACTTTGTCAGTGTTGTTGATGCCGACAAACAACTTTCTTTGCTCTTGGAAGTCCCCTCTTGTTCCTTTTGTGACCATCGATTACCAGGTAATAATATATACACAAACACACATACACACATGTAACTAAAGTATAAAGGGATTTTATGCACGTGTACGCATGTGTTAGTTTCAGTTTGTGTTTTGTGTGTAATGAAAGCAGTAGTTTTGTTGGGTGCAGGTAAGATTTATGGTCACAAAAAGGGTTTGAGCCCAATGTGGTGGACATCATGGGGTTCCAGTCCCAAACCAATTGGATATGGAAAAATGAGGGGAGAATTGGGCGTGAATGGGGGTGGGGGTAATGCAGGTATTATCACTGGAAGTCACAGTTCTACTGTAGACAGGCTTTATGCTTGGGAGAAGAAATTATATCTTGAGGCTAAGGTAGTCCCCAATGGATCCCAAAGTAACTAGAATAATATTTATTAATGATCATATGATTGTGATTGTTTTAAAGTATATCGAGTAAAATGGTCAGTTTTGTTTTGAGCGTCAGTCTTGCTGTATAATAATGATTTGATAAAAAATTGGTTAGAATGTGGAGGATTTAAAGATGGAGAATGAGAAGAGGGAAACGCAGTTGAGGCGGTTAGATATGAAGAGAGATGACTATATAAAGAGGGAGAAAACAAAGAAAGAAGTAGAGAGTTTGGAATCGAGGATGATGGTTACTTCCCAAGGGATTGAGAGTACCTCTGCTGAAATCAAAAAATTGAGAAGTTGAGTGTGGCAATGTCCAATTTAAGGGCTGGGGCAATGGTAGGATTAGGGGTTTAGGGACCCCTGTAATGCACTAAATTCATGAATGCATAATAGATAATAACACCCAACTCATGTATCAAAGTGCACACCAAGACAGATTGATTGGAGATATACAAATGGGAATACAACCTAAAATTAAAATGTAGCAGTATTAAATGCGGATAACTATTTAAGGTTGATCTAGCTTGGAGATGTGCATAAGAAATCAACCTATAGGTACCAACCATAAGTGAAACTTGAAGTAATATACACCAATTACCTTTAAGTAATATAGACCAAACACATTAGATTAATGGCCTTTTCAAAGGCACCAGTTGTGAAATTCTTAGAAAAGAAGAGTTATTGAATCCAGATGGGACTGTTGAAGATATGATTATCGTTAAAATAACAGAAGAGGGACAGGAATCAGGACTGCTATATTCAATATAGGTATACGCATAACCTACATTATATATCCCATACGTATTATAGTAACTCTTGAATACTCTATTGTATAAGCCCGAGCGATTCCCAATACCCGAAAGGTTACCAATTTGTCCCTTAAGTAAACTCAGTAGGTATCTCACTTATGAAATATTGGTTTAGGTCCTACGTTCCCATCATTTTCCACAACATGAAATCATGATCTGAATTAGCCTATATTATCCCGTTAAACCTAATCAACTATGGCCTTAAGCTCTCCTCGTATGACTAACCTCAATTCCAACATTAACCTACTGGTAATCAGAATATCTCTCGTTAGGATTTAAAATTACTTCAAAGGTCAACCTAATCGTTTCCCATGAATTATAAGCAAAAAGATGATAATTGTTTAAATCTAGGAAACCGAATCAATTCGACCTTGGTCTGAATCGATTCTCTTTTACAAATCAATTCTCTTTCCAAATCGATTAGCTTTCCGAATCGATTCGGCCAAGGAGTAGAATCGATTCACTGTAACATATATCATCTTCTCCATTAAACTATTACAGGAATTCACCATTTTTAATCCTCTAACCCACCATTACACTATCCCAAACTCTCAACTAAAGGTCTCAAACATCATACTAACACGTATAAACGATTTTTAACGTAATAGAATCATTGAATCCTTAAAGAACAACTTCAAATCGAATTAAATCAAGATTAATCTTTAAAAACCCTATATTATCTTTCTTGTCTAAGAACTTCATTATAACTCCAGATTTCTTCATAAATTCATGATATTACTCATCAAATTCGTCCTATATGTATAAGGAATCAAGTCTATCACCATTCCTATCCAAGAACATCATTTATATCTTCAAATTAAAGGCCATAATTCCTGAAATTCATAAGGTAATCATCCTACTCCAACATGGATGGTATATCAAATCATAAATCAGAAAGATAAACACATGACTAAATTAGGAGGTCTTATTTCTACAGAATTGATGGTGGGATTTGTGTTCTCCTCCTCCGGATCTACAATCCGGTGGTGGTGGTGCAAGAATGTAGTTTTTGGCCTTGGAACACCTCTCCTTATCCCTATGTGGTATCTATTTGGTTTGGTAACTCATAACCCTAACTCCCCTTATGTAATGATATAACTCTCGAATTTTTTTAAGTTTCTTTTCCCCAAAATTTTAAAGGACCAAAATACCCCTCCGGGATGCCGGTTTGGCCTAAAAATTCGCCGGAACCCAAATTAAACTCCCGAGTACACTTTTCTGATTATTTCGATCCCTCTAGACACAATGGTGCATTTGAAATGACCATTTGAATTATTAGAATGAACTCACCTTTTATTTAAAAAAATTAAGTCCCGACACGATTAACACGTGCGTCCCGACTAAATTTATCGTAACTGCCGTATTTCTCACTCACGACAATCATAATATTTTCTTATTAATTTATTACTCATTCACTAAGTGATATTAAATAAAAATAAATATTAACCCTTGACTCGCTAATTAATATTTATATTAATTCGGATTAATTTCTCAATTTAATTTAATTAATCCCAAAATAAAAATCATTAAAATTACGGGGTGTTACATACTTCCCCCTAATAACGGAATTTTATCTTGAAATTCAAAAAAAGAAAATACCTGATATAAATAACTCTGAATATTTATCGCTCATCACATCCTCGTGCTCCCAAGTGGACTCTTCGGCATTATGATGACCCCACTGAACATGTACAAGTGGAACTACCATCAACCTCAATCTCCTCTTACTAAGGTCTAGGATAGAAACTGGCCTCTACTCATATGAAATATCGGGTTGTAAATCAATCTCCTCCAATGCAATGTACTCATCCCGAAGATATCATCTCATAGAAGAAATGTGGAATACATAGTGAATTCGATGCTAGTGCTCTGGTAACCCGAGTCTATACTAAATAGTCCCAGTACACTCAATGATAGGGAATGGCCCCATATGCCATGGTGCTAGCTTCCCTTTCTTCCCGAACCTCATTATCTCCTTCATAAAGGATAAACGCAATAACAATTGGTCCCCACATTAAACTCCAAGAAGGACTGCTTGGCATCAGCATAACTCTTATGTCTACTGATAGAGAAAGTTGTTGGGATCAAAGCACTAAATCAATTAAGATTCAAAGCAAATCATCCCCGACAACAGTACCATTTGATAGGCTGGATTTTATGGCTGCGCAAGAGTCACCTACGCATCGGTCGTTTGTTATATTCGGCTCACCAACTCAATACAAAAACCTAAACTATGACTACACTCTTTTAAGGGAGTTTAGCGGTCGGTCCGAGTATCGAAAATCCATAGAGACAAGTTGCTAGAATTTAATAGGTTTAATACTTCTAAAATAAAATTATAAAAGGTATTTTTAACAAAAAGGAAAATATAACTAGGAGAGTGGATTTAAACTAGATTAATAAAAGGAAATAAAACTATAGGTTGCGACATATATCCCTCACCCCGAGTTAATTGGTATAAATGGCTAAATGGGTTCACAAGCTATTAAGATTACGTCTTATTTCGTCAATTAATTAAATCAAGAGTTGTCACACCCCTAAATTTTCATAAAAGACTACTATGATTTTAGCGTCAACAAATACCCCAAAAATTACACACGCAAGGTCGTAAATACAGAGCATACATGATATACCCCCTTAAATATCCTAGGCGTAATAACTAGGACAACCCAATCGTAATAAACTCATAAAATCCATCACCAAAGCAAAGCAACCAATCAACCCTAGGTGAGTTCAATCCAACAACACCTAGATTAAACTAGCTATAAAGCATATTAAATGACATTAATTAAATGCAAGAAAGTAAACCTAATTAACAAAGCAATAAATTAAAGCAAGATGAACAAAGCATGTAATTAAAGCAATAAATGAAGAAAAACAACTTATATAAATGGAGAAGAAAGAGGAATAGTGTTCTACAAAACCATAATGGTAAAAACCCTCTATATGGGTACCCTAGGAGAGAGAAAGTGGCACACCCCAAACTCCCTCTCCAAACCCTAAACTAACCTAACTAAAAAGAAGGAAAAAATAGATATTTATGAGATGTAAACTAGATATTTTACAAAATACAACCAAGTCTTCCTTTTATACTAAGTTATAATTAAAACAAAACAAAAGGACAACAAAAAGAAAAAAGAAAAAGAAAAAAAAAGGATAAAAAATGTGCGCTGGAAAAAAAGGAGGAACGGTCGGCCGGAGGTAAAGGGTGCGGTCGATCACCGGAGAAGCGAAGAGCTCACTGCATGCACACCAAGGCAAATTCAGTTTCACGGATCGACCGGTGGAGCTAGGCCGATCGCGCCAGACCTGCCTTCCTTCTCAACAAAATCTAAGACCTTCATGGATGGCACCCGCTGTAGATTTGTTTTCCTAGAGACCAGCTACTAATTTGTTTAAATGGCCAAAGATCCACCAACCATCCAATTTGTTGGATTAGCACACAAGACCCCCATTTCCTTTATTCAAACACCTACCCTATGCATGTATAGGGCCGAGACCATTTCAATTCGGTTTGATGCAACTATATGGGACCTTCTAATGCAATTGACCAAACCAAAACCAAAACCCCCAACCAAGCTAAGGCCATGACTTGTTTTGCTGCAATTGCAATTTGGACATAAATTTCATTTATTGATTTGTTGTGTCAATAATTAATTCCCTTATATTTCTGCCCCGATCAAAGGCTCATGGTTTCTTTGTTCGGACTCAAATTTGTGCACCATTTATGGCCACGTGAATCTTGGACCAAGAGCTTCAACTTTCATGAAGATTTGGGCAAAAATCCCAAAGTGTGAATTTATTAAATTACCCCCGAACGTGCAATTTGCGACGGGACTTTACCAGAACGCAACCAAACTCCACACTAAGTACCGTAATACCTATAAAAGATCAATAATACCTCAAACAACATGTTATCACATAAAAAGGAGGTTGTCTGATTAACGAGCGTAATAATAGGAATTAAAGCACCCAAGGGGCCTAAAATGCATAAGTTTCGAGGGTAATAAGTGTTATGATTCGGGACGAATCACACCCCCAGACTTACACATTGCTAGTCCCTAGCAATGAATTTCAAATAAAGAAGAACTAAAATAAAACCACAAGACATGAGATATATACAAAAGTGATAAAATCCACTTTCGCGAGCTAACGATTGTATTTAGCCTATGAAGAAAGTCATTAAACCCCTAAGTTACCCTAGTGGATGAGTGTCGTCTCGTGAGGGTTTTCAGGGATGAAACAGATAAACATCATATGGTTTCCTCAAAATATGACTAATCACATGCGACAGTCCCAATAATAACGAAAAAGATTTCAAACACATTATTAGAAAAGTGAATGAATCCACACAAAAGTCCGTGTTATTAACATTATAGTATGAACTTCACAGAATTGAAACCTTAGAAAGTGGGAGGGGAGTGAACACATGCAAAATATGACTTGGAAAAAACTTATATAAATCGGATAAGCGATAAAGCATTCATAAATTCAATCCTCACTGGGCATTACGCTCAACAAATGAAATCACTATGAAAATGGGAGGTAATACATGGGACATGCGGGCATAGAGAGTAAATGGAAATGGAAACAAGGTTGCGCACATATCACAAAATAAGAACGCTGTATAAAAATTGAAAAACATGTAATCTCAATGAAAGTTACCACTCATTAAAGGAGGCAAAATGCATTTTCATAGATTATCAAAACTATTTAGACTCTTGAATTGAATCAGCCTAGGATCACATGAGACTTTATAGGGTTGTAATGTAGGTTTGGGGATAAGGTCATGAAATGAAAGGACTATGTACGGATTCAAAGTGTTTGGGGATGAAAACTCGAGATAATGGAAAATTGCAGGCAATTACAAAAATTGGAAAATAATTCCATAACACGCATTGAATATAACAATGGGTTGAGTAAACAAAGCTTATTGAACACTATACATAACATATACAAATTTCTCTTTCTTTCCTTTTCTTCTTTTTCTCAGTTTTTCTTTTGTTTTCTTTCTTATATTTTTCTTCTCTTTCTCACTTATTTCTTTTCTTTACTTTTCTCACTCTCACATGCTTAATTGCAACCACATAACGCAAACATCATTCAATCCTAAGTATCATTCCAAACAAATGTATGGAATGTGATATGTATGGTGTATAACTCCAATGCGGAGTTGGTTATGGGATTTTGGATAATGAAACGAAATTCTATATTTAGGATCAAATGGGTTGACAAGGGAAAACATTTAAGATGAGGTCAAGGTCCATATGTGCAATATAAAACATACGGCCTATGATCATTTTCTAAATTTTACGCAATTCTCGAGTCAAAACAAACTTTGAAAATCATGCTCAAGTAACAAATTTCAATATATAAACTCAATTAATGAACGATCAATGAAAGAATAGTGAGATTACCAATGACTGTAACGTTTTAAAAGAGGAAAGAGAAGTGTATAACACTCACAAATAAAGAAAATCCCAAAGCTCACTAGGTGTAAGTGTATACAGTGTAATAAAAGATTACCGGGTTATAAAAATCTCAAACCAAATAAGTAAAGCAAGAAAAGTGCATGTGCTTATGGGATTAAAGTTTAATTCATGAAGTTATTCATAATATCAATAATTTAGGACTAAAGTATAATAACTTCTAAAATTGAGAACATGCATCATTGAGTTTTCTATTGGATCGGGAAATTATTGAAATTTATCATCGGAAACAAAGGTAAAATGACCAACAAATGAGAAAAAGAAAAAGAAAATCCTTTTGAATTTTTTAATTTTTTACAAGAAAAGAATGCTTGGGAATAACATACAATAAAATTAAAGAAACTACCAATGAATGGATAGAATATCCCACACCCCCTAACTTAAAACCTAACATTGTCCTCAATGTGAAATAAAAACCAAGTTAAAGAGAGGAAAAGAGTGATATTACCCAAAATGGAGCGACCTCGTGAAAGTACAAGATCAATGATTATACAAAACATGTTAGTACTAAGCATAAAAAAATAACAAAAAATTAACTAACTACTCTATACAATAATTAAGAAAAGAGAAAAATAGAGAAAAATAAAACTAACTATTTACAACCTACAATTTTAACTTCTAATTAACTATACACTAGAAGTTGAAACTTTTTAGGGTCCACCCAAAATACGATTTGACTTTGGAGGATCAACCGGGGACCCTCCCTTTCATTCACACCTTCTAAAAAATAGGGATTTCGTTCAAACAACGGTAGGCGTGTGTAAGGCGGAAGAAATGAATCATTCCTAATTAAAAATTTTGGAGGGAGGATGGGGGGTTTGGATAAAAAGAGTGGAAAAAACATGTGGGATACAAAAAAAATGTAATTTTCTCCCAAATATTTTGCAATTGAAATGGGAGGCGGTGCACATAGAGGCAAACATGGCTTCATGGAAAGTAACTCAAGCAAGTACTATTCATCAGTGAAATGGTTAAACGTTTTACAGTTTAGCACCAATTCATCGGGAACTTGCATCGGTTCGATAATGGAGAGTGAAAAGGGGAAGGGAATAAATTCAAACTCAAGAGATGAGTCATCATTGCTTGAAGATTGAGTTTCGAAGGAAATACGATAATTTTCAATGAAATATTCTTCTTTGAGAATCAAGGAAGAAATCATTTCATTGCAAATGGATACAACGTCCATTTCATCCTCACTTTCATCCTCTACTATACCATGGGCTAAGTGAAGGATTGTTTGTTCCAAACAGGGCATCGATTCCTCATTTGGTTCAAAATATTCTTCGACTTCAAAAGTCTCGAAAGAAAAATCATCATCAGATTCAAATAATAAATAATATTCTATCTCCCAACAATGATTTTCTTCCCGATAACGGTTTTTAAATTTGTCATCTTCAAGCATGCATAATCCCTCACCGAATGTCATAGGTTGAGGTGCGGATGCTTGAAAATGAGAACTTTGAAAACTATCGTCAGAACTACAATCAAAATCATTATTGTGCTGACAATTATTATGCAACACAAATATATAAGAGAAACGTAATCACCAAGTAAGAATAAGGAATGCAAAATGATAATCACACAACAAAGGATGTACGTGGTTCATCAAAGATATGCCTACGTCCACGGTGGTGCAGTCAGTATTATTTCTATGTATCTCGGAGAGTGATTACAGAGAATACCCCGTCCTTTGCCCCAGACCTAGGGTTTATTATATACACGTTTATTTCAGTAAGTGGGGGTGTTGGACTTCCCCACGTTTTCCATCTCTTCCTAGAACTTCTCTTAGTGAGAACATGGGAAGAGACTAAATCATAATCAGTTTAAGATATAGAAGGTCGGGACTTTGGGCCGCCACAATTGGGCTACTCGTCCAGGCCCATCACTCTAAGTTTGGGTACCCACAATTGCCCCTAAGTTTGTTGGGCCATGCTTTGGGCCCAATAAATTTAAATGATTTATCATAATGGCTCCTTTGTACATCGTGCAACTCTTCCCAAAGTTTGAGGACTAATTCTGGCAGCACCCACTTCATGGTCTGTGCACTATGATTAGTAACACTTAAAGGTTTAATTCAGAACAGTCGTCGTTTCAAGCTTCCCAGTACTCTCCTATTTTCTGTGAGCTCTATCGATTCACGTTCTCTTCTCCCTGTCTCCATTCTTATTGCTTCCTTGTCATTTGAGCTCATGATTCTTCATCGTTCGAGTCGAACTTTCATCTTGTAAGTCTCATGTGCCTTCTATTTGTATTTTCTCTTTGAATTTGTAGTTTTTTAAGGTTTTCCAATGGCAAAGATCAGTAATAGATCAGTGTCTGAGTTTAGGAAATTTTACAACATTCTAGAGTGGGTAGAGATTGAGTGTGTCCCTCCCCCTAGAAATGTTAGAGAGATAGAGGGTGCCCACTGGATCCATGTCTTGCTGCTTTCCCAAGGGGGACTAACTTTCCCTCCCAACGACTTATTCTTGCACTTCTTTGGTTATTTCAACATTGTTCCAACACAGTGTTCGCCCAATGTGTGGAAGATAATCAATGGTGTTCATAGAATAAATCAGTTATATGGTACCAAGTTAGGGCTCGCCGAGGTTTGTTTTTGCTATTCTTTTTCTCGAACTAGCTCTGATGTTCTCTACCTCAAAGCTAGGAGTCCTGACAGGGTATTGGTAGTAAACCTACCTGATTCCCATAAGGACTATTAGCAAGAGGGTTTCCTTGCTAGAAATTGATAGTTTTCTCCCTGGTCTGAAGGGTCGAGGTCTGGTAGGTTCTCCATTCCCTTTTATGGGGAAGAATACATAGGTAGACTTTGCTCTATTCCTTCAATTTGTTTACTGATTTGTGATTTTTCTGACTTTCCCTATTTTTTCTTCAGCGAGGTCGAAGAACTTGGAACCTGCTCTCAGCGAGGTTCGTCTCTCTGAATTGGTCAAGGACTGGAATATCAGGGAGCACTTAACTGACGGCGAGCATCCCTGGTCTGTTGCTTTTTTGCTCGAATACAAGAACATTGGTTCTAGTTTCATTACGAGGCCAGTAGATAGTATCCCTGAGTTTGATACCTCTGAAGAGACTGCTGTTGATCCTATTCAGTTGGACGAGGAGGAGAGTAGTTCTGAGAGTGATATTGCCGGTGGTGCTGAAGGAAACTCTGGTGAAGGGAGCTCCAGTGGTAGTAGCTCTTCTAATTCGGAGGAAGTTTCTGAAGCTCGAGAATCTTTGAGCACATTCAGCAGTTCAAGCGAGGAGATGGTTCCTCCAAGGAAAAACTTTATTCGGGATAACGATGACGACGATCACGTGCTCCTCGCTCAGAGGTCAAAGAAGTAGAAGTCCAGTACTGGGGCTGTAGCTACTGGCTCTCGATCTTCTACTCAGGAGCAAGAGAGGAAGAGGAGAGAGGAAGAGAAAATAAGAGAGAAGGAGAGAAAAAAGGAGGAGGAAAGAAAAAAGGTGGAGGAGAAGAAGAGGATGGAGGAGAGGAGGATAATGGAGAAGGAGAAAGAGGAAGATAGGAGAAATATGGAGTCAAGGACGAAGGCTGGGCAAGCCTTAGTCCCGGTGTTGGCTTTGCCGAGGGGGCCTCAGTTGCCATTTCTCCTCAACTGTCTCCCGCGCTGCTCGAGAGGGAAGTTCTTCCTGCAGATCTCCATAGGGCGCTGGGCTCTGATCAATTGGCCCTACAAGCTAGCCAGAGGCTAGCCTTGGTAAGATCTTTTCCATTTTTTAATGCTTTAACAAGTTTTAGCTGTTTCTCCTTCTTGATGTCTTCTTTATTTTTATAGTTTGTGACTTATTTTACCGTGCTCTATCGCTCTCGCGATGAGCTGGTGAGTAGGAACAGTGAGCTAGAGCAGCAGAATGCTTCCTTGAAAGTGAGGGGCAATCAACTGGAGGTTGATCTAAAGGCTGCTGATGCTGTCCGAGTTTCTTCTGATCTAGACCTCGTCAATTCCAATCGAGAGAGGGATGCGGCGGTTAAAGAGCTGGTCGAGCTAAGCCAGGCCTATGACTTGGTCTGCTCGAGCAAGTTGGCCATCGTAGAGGATAACAAGGTGCTGGTCGAGTAGCTGAAGGAGAAGGAGTCCTAGGCAGCCACCATCAAGGAGGATTTATACAACTCCGGGTAGGCTGATGCATATGAAGATGCTGAGGTTCAGATAGGCTACATCAGCCGTCTAAACTTCAACAAAGGCTGGAAAAAGGCCCTATTAACTGTTGTTGTCGATGCTGATTCTCTTTTGTTCGACGAGCACGAACCGAGCTCAAAGCCAACTGTGGATGAAGAAGCCCCTACCCCAGCCATCGAAGGTGTTGATCCTGCCTCTCAGATAATTCCTGTCGGTGCTCGTCCTGCCCAGGCGACTGAGGTCATCCCTACAGAGGGGGATGAATCAGCTGCTGCTGATAAGGGGAAGCAGCCAGCCACCTCTAGGCAGCCTGAGGTTGCTAGTTAATTTACTTCTAGGACTACTTTTGTATTTCTGCTTGTAATTTTCCCAATTTCTGCTTGATGTACTTTAACTCTTATCAATGAGATGAAAAGGCTTCTTTTTTTCCAGTGCAATGATCGATTTTTCTTTCCATTACCTTTTTATTTCTTGTAGTCGACTGATGTCGATGATTATATACCAGACACTTCTTAATTGGGAAGAATGCTTGGACTTGATGTGAGTTCTGAGATTCTTCATACTTTTATGAGGATTTGCAAATCACTACGATTAAGGAACAAGCGCTTTATAGAGAAGACTGAACTTATTACTAGGTTGAAGGACAGGCTCTAAGAGATGGAGGATGTTGGTGCCTCAGTCCAAGAGGAGGTTGATGCGCTGAGAGCGAAGCTATTATAGGCTTATGAGATCAATCAAGTTAGGGAAGTTCTTCAGCAGGAGAACGGGGCTTTGATAAGAGAGGTCTCGCGACTTAGGGAGCATGCGCCGAGCACCGCTCATGCGGTATTGCGAGGCTCCTCTTCATCGCGAGCTAGGGCTGGCTCGAGCGACGTTCTTCCTGTGCTGTGAGGTTCTACTGGTCCATTCGTTCCGCGAGCTGGCAGGAGCACCAGAAGTTCAAATAGGTAATTGGAAGAGCTTCGTGGTGATGTTCAACAAGCATACGTAATCGCTGCTGGGCTTCAAAGGGACGTTATTCGGCCGCGGCACCTGTTTAAAAAAGGACCTCGGCGGGTATGGGCCGACGATTATGACCAGGGCCGGCTAGATGCCCCGACGAGGCTGACAGAGTTTGAAGAGCTCGCCTTCAGCAGGGGGTGGTTAAGTGACTTGAGTGAGATGCAAGTTCCAAGGAACTCAATGCTCTGGTATCGCCATGAAATATCCCTTTCCACTCAAATGCCCAATCCCTTCCGGAGAGATGATCAGTGGATACCCGTCGATGCCATCCCTTGGCAGCTATTGGAGTCGGATGCTAACGAAGTCGAGGAAGAGTTAGTTCCTGCTCCCAATGATGGTTGAAGAGCTCAAGTGGCTGATTATCTCATTCAGAGGCCTCACCCCCACTAAGATTTTGCCAGTAGTTACTCTGTGTATTCTGTATTGAAGTGATGTTATGTCAATGTTTTGATCGAGCTCGCTGACTAAACATGTATTGTACTTGTTGTAAATATGGTGGATTAATATAAAATTTATGTTTTGGGATAATTTATCTGACTAAACAAGTGTATTATATTCTCCATATTCTCGCTCCTTTATGATCTCTAAATTTGTATTATTACGCAAGTGTCCTTCCAGTCCAGTATACTATCGAGATACCATTGTGCACCACTTTACCTTTTAGGTCGTGGCGTCACACTCCCTTAGGCCTAAGTGTGGAAATTGGCGAGAACACACCTGGTGTTGGATGCTCTATCCAATCAGGATATTATTCAACCAATGATGGTTTGGTGACCAGTTTTAATTTAGCATATTGCCTAAGGATCTCCTGTAGGGCTTCATATATTGTCAGGGGCAATGCTAAGTGGTCTTTCGTGTTTTATAACGAAAACCTGAGGAGGGGCATTTCCCTGCTATGGTGTAATGATCCATGTGCCTGTCATTTAGAAAAGGTGTGTGATAAAGCTTACATAACTATTACTTATTAGAACGCATCCGTTAAATGGCTTTCATTAATGACAAGGAAAATGAACTACTAGTTCCATAACAAAAGCATAAAAGAAGAATCTAAAAATAGAATTTATTGAGATTGGCTGCGTTCCATGCTCAGGGTATTTCTCTGCCTTCCATCATTTCTAAGTGATAGGGGCCTTGTAGATTATCCTTGGTTATCCTGAATGGTCCTTTCTAATTTTGCCCTAACTTGTCGTCGGATGGTTTTACTGCGCTGCCCAAGACTTTTCTTAGGATATAGTCCCCAACTCAAAATGCCCTTGGGTTGAACTTCTTGTTATAGTGCCTCGCGAGCTGTTGCTGATAGCTTGCCAGTTTTACTAGGGCTAGCTCTCGGCGCTCATCGGCTAGGTCGAGCTCAGCGAGCAATGTTGCATCGTTATGGCCCTGGTCGACAAGGCTGGACCTCATTGTTGGCAAGCCTACTTTTAATGGGATGACTGCTTCCATTCCACATGTCAGGGAAAATGGGGTTTCCCTTGTTGCTTTTCGTGGAGTGGTTCGGTAGGCCCATAGAATATGTGGTAACTCATTTACCCATGCGCCTTTGGCTCGCTCTAATCGTTTCTTTAATCCATCGATCACTATCTTATTATAAGCCTCGGCTTGGCCATTACTCTGAGGGTAGTCCACCGAGCTAAAATGGTGTCTGATTCCATGTTCTTTACAGAAACTCTGAAAAGAGCCGCTCTTGAACTGCGTTCCATTGTCGGTGATGATGGTTCTGGGGATGCCAAAATGGGTGATTATATTTCTCCATATGAACCTTATCATATATGCATCTCGGATGTTCTCTAGGGGTTCTGCCTCGATCCATTTGGTGAAGTAGTCAATCGCGACCAACAGATACTTGCGATTACCGGTGGCGATAGGAAGTGGTCCTATGATGTCCATCCCCAATTGGGGGAATGTCCATGGGCTGGATAATGATTTTAGGCCGCTAGCAGGTTGGTGGACTATAGGAGCGTGAAGCTGGCATTTCAAGCACTTGCGGACATACACCGCAGAGTCCATTTGCATATATGGCCACCAATAGCCCTCCTTCATTGCTCGGAAAGCCATAGATCATCCTCCAATATGGCTTCCACAGATTCCTTCGTGAAGCTCATGTGGAACTTGCTCGACATCCTTTGGGTGAACGCATTGGAGGTAGGGATCGGAAAACAATCTCTTGTATAGCTTGCTCTCAAGAGATAAGTGAAAGCAAGCAGCTTTGACTCTTATCTGGTGAGCAGTCTTCTTATCATCCAGAAGTGTGCCATCCTTCAAATAATCCCTTAATGGGTCCATCCAGCTGGGTGAAAACTCAATTCGGAGCACCTGCTCCACGCTTGATAGCTCGCTGTTACGGTTAATGCTCGGGTGAGAGAGGAAATCGATAGGGATTGTTCTTTTTAAGTCAGAATCAATTACTGAGCTTAGGGATGCTAGGGCTTTAGCATGGCTGTTATGTCCCCCGGGGAACTGCTAGACATTGACTTCCTCAAATTTAGCCAATAGCCTCTTTGCCAAGGTGAAGTAGGCTGCCATACTTTCATCTTTTGCATTGTAGTCTCCGCTTATCTGATTGGAGACTAACTGTGAGTCTCCAAACACCTGCAATTGCTTTGCTCCCAAAGCGTGTGCTTTCTGGAGGCCAGCTATCAGGGCCTCATATTCTGCTTCATTGTTGGAGGCTTCAAATCCAAGCCTAATTCCCTGCTCGAGGATCGCATTTTCCATAGTGATAAGTACGATGCCTACACCTGCCACCTTTGAATTGGAGGCTCCATCAATGAACAATTTCCAGATTCCCTCCGTCGTGTGGCTCCCCTTTTGTTTTGCTGGCTGTGGTTGGTCACAAGGCTTCTCGCTTGTGAATTCGTCTATGAAATCAGCAAGGACCTGCCCCTTGATTGCGTTCCTTGGTTGAAATTGAATATCAAATTGTTCGAGCTCGACTTACCATTTAGACAGTCTGCCCGATAAATCCGCCTTCCTCAGGATTTCTTTAAGGGGGTGCGACGTAAGGACGATGATAATGTGGGCTTCGAAATAGTGTTTCATCTTTCTTAAAGCCATTATTAGTGCAAAAGTGAGCTTTTTCAATGGTAGGTACCTCTTCTCGGCCTCAAGTAGTGTTCTGCTTGCGTAGTAAACGGGGTGCTGGATCCCTACAATTTCGCACATTAATGCGGAGCTGACAGTGTGGATGGAAACGGAGAGGTACAGGTACAAAGAATCTGTTTGCTGTGGTATGACGAGTAGTGGCGGGGAGCTTAGGTAATCCTTCATCTCATCCAACGCCTGCGAGCAATCTGGGTTCCATTCTACCGTTTTGTTCCCCTTTAGAAGCTGGAAGAAAGGCTTGCAATTCTTGGAGGATTTAGAGATAAAGTGATTTAAGGCAGCGAGCATTCTAGTGAGCTTATGTACGTCCTAGGTTGTTCGAGGAGGTTGTACCCTGTTTATTGCATCGATTTAGTCTGGGTTAGCCTCTATGCCTCTCTTACTAACCAAGTACCCAAGAAATTTTCCTGGCTGGACACCGAAATAACACTTGCTCGCATTAAGTTTCATTCGGTATTTCCTGAGGATTTCAAAGGTGTTCGACAGGTCTGAGAGGTGGTCTTCTTTCTTCTTTCTTTTAATGAACATATCATCGATGTAGACTTCCATGGTGTCTCCCATTTGACCCTTGAACATCTTGGTGACCAGCCGCTGGTAGGTTGCCCCTGCATTTTTTAGCCCGAAGGGCATGACCTTGTAGCAGTATAGTCCAACTAAGGTGATGAATGATGTTTCGTCCTGGTGTGGGGCATACAAAGGGATCTGATGATACCCGGAGTATGCGTCCAGAAAACTCATTCTCTCATGAGCTTTAGTAGCGTCTACCAGTTGATCAATTTTTGGGAGGGGAAAACTGTCCTTAGGGCATGCTCTATTGAGGTCGGTGAAGTCGATGCAAATTCTCCACTTCCCGTTACTTTTTGGAACTACTACTGGGTTGGATAACCATTCGGGGAATTATACTTCCGGTATTGATCCTGCATCTAACAGTTTTTCTACTTCTTTTTCCACGGCTTTTGCCTTCTCGGGTGTAGTTCATCGTGCCTCTACGTAATTGGTTTAAAGGTGGGATCGACTTGCAACTGATGACAAACCATACTAGGATCAATTCTAGGCAACTCATATGGTTCCCACGTGAAAACATCTACGTTGCGTCTCAGCAGAGTTGTCAATTACTTTTGTTCCTGGTCAGTGAGAGAGGCTCCAATCAAGAAAACTCTGCTACTATCGCTATCTCCAGCTGTAACCTCTACCAAGTCTTAGACGACCGTTCAGAGGGTAGGAGCCTGGTCTCATCTACTCCAGGTCTTCCGTACTTTAATTCTGGTCTCATACCTTCTTGTTCTTCAACTTTCTCGCTGGCCCGATCGGCCTTCTTCTTTGGCCTTAGTTGTATGGCTGCTATGAAGCACCTTCTTGCCATTGCTTGGTCATCGTGGATCTCCATTACTCCTAGCTCAGTTTCTCTTTGAGGGATCTCCCCCCATTTTCCTGGGCCACTTGATGAATGGTTCGTCCTTAATCTTTGTGAGAATTTTGTAAATTGGTTCTCGAAAGACGGTGTTGACCGCCTGAAATGCTCTTCACACATCATTGTTGCCTCCGTTCTTGGAGCCATTTTTGCCACCGTTCTTTCCTCCTTTCTTCTGGTTCTCACTTTTGTCACTACCCTTGGCAGGGAGCTTAGTTCGACCGTTTTCCCCTGTGCTGGGGTGGGTCACATCTTCCACTTTGGCATACTTCTCGATGTGGGCCATTAGGTCGTCGATGGTCATGGCTTCTTTCTTTGTCAAGGATTGGTACAGAAGGGAAGAGCTGGGTAGCCCAATTTTGAAAGAGGCCACTACCACTTTCTCCGAACAGTCCTCGACCTTGTTGAATAATTCCCAGTACCTCATCGCGTAGTCTCGGAGGGACTCTTGGGGCGTCTTCTTTATTATCAACAAGGTATCCATCCTTTTGGGATGGAAGCTACTAGTAATGAATCGGGACGTAAAGAGCTCGGCCAGGGATTTAAAACTTCTGATGGACCGGTGGGGGAGCCTTTTGAACCATTTATGTGCCATGTCATGCAGGCTCGAGGGGAAAATTCGTCACATTAGTGCGTCTCGGTGGTTCTAGAGGGGTCTGTCGGTACTGCCTGACGTGATCAATGGGATCAGTCTTACCGTCATAAATTTTGAACCTTGGAATGGCAAACTTCTTGGGGGCTTCTTCTTCCTCAATTTCCCTCAAGAAAGGTGATTTCATCTGAGTTTTGAGAGCTCGCCTAGTGAGTTCTCGGGTCGATCTGGTACGGTGATGGGCAGGATGTTGGTCCATCTCCCTTTGGACCAGATTTCATATGTTCTCGCTGCTGCGATCTGGGCTTTTGTGGCTGCGATCTAGTCGCAATTGCTCGAGCAGGTTGTCTTCTGACTCGTTTCCCTCGGCTCTCTGGGATCCGTGCCTAGGTCTCCTTCCTCGACTGCGAGACTTGCTCGCCTGAGGGCTAGGAGTGTGGTGCGGACATTTCTTGGTACTACGATAGAGCTCTCTCTCCATTATTTTTAATCTTCTTTTGAGGCGAGCGTTCTCAGCCTCGTTCCTGCGAGAAGACTCCCTCTGCTCTTGGAGCCTCGCCTCATATGCATCAATCAGCCTGGATATCTGCGTGGATCTCGCTGGTCCTTGGCTTTCTTCCGAGGCTGGACTTTCTGGGCGAGCCCTGTGATCTGAACGCCGAACTTCAGACCTAATCCTACGAGGAGCAGGAGGTTCTTGAATATCCCCTGCCTAGGGAGCATTACTACTGTGACCAGACATTTCGAACTCCTTTTTTGGTGTGGGCTTTCTCAGGGAAGATAAACGTTCCCACAGACGGCACCAATTGTGGTGACAATTATTATGCAACACAAATAGATAAGAGAAACGCAATCACCAACTAAGAATAAGGAATGCAAAATGACAATCACACAACAAAGGATGTACGTGGTTCAACAAAGATATGCCTACGTCCATGGTGGTGCAGTCAGTATTATTTCTATGTATCTCGGAGAGTGATTACAGAGAATACCCTGTCCTTTGCCCTGGACCTAGGGTTTATTATATACACGTTTATTTCAGTAAGTGGGGGTGTTGGACTTTCCCATGTTTTCCATCTCTTCCTAGAACTTCTCTTAGTGGGAACATGGGAAGAGACTAAATCATAATCGATTTAAGATATAGAAGGTCTGGACTTTGGGCCGCCACAATTGGTCTACTCGTCCAGGCCCATCACTCTAAGTTCGGGTACCCACAATTATTATAAGAATTTTGAAAGCCAATGCATTTAGTTTCAAAAATTACTATCATAAGGATCTTATTACCCAAAATCAAAATGATCATTCCCATAACCCATAGTTTGACTTTCGTAATACTCACCCAAAGACATTTTAGAATTTGTAATTTTTTGGGCATGTAAGTATTGACCTAAAGTCATAGGTATAGGGGGATTTTGGGAATTATCATTACGATTACCGAAAAAATAGGAATAAGAAATGCTTACCTCAAAAAAGGCTCGAGATGGAGAATTACACAAAGTGATGTGCATCCAGGAAATTCAAGTGTTTCTTGGCACTCAAATGTAGATGTTCTACAAAAATGTTAGCAAACAATACAAATAGAAAGAAAATACTACGAAATACTAAATCAATCAAATTCTAAACAAACTTGTTCTCGACAACAACGCCATTTTGATAGATCAAGTTGTCGGGATCAAAGCACTAAATCAATTAAGATTCAAAGAAAGTCATCCCCGGCGACGGTGCTATTTGATAGGCTGGGTTTTCCCCCAGCATAAGAGTCACCTACGCAACGATTGTTTGTTATATTCACCTGACCAAATCAATACCAAAACCTAAACTATGACTACACTCTTTTAAGGGAGAATAGAGGCCATTCCGGGTATCGAAAATCCACAGAGACAAGTAGCTAGAATTTAATCAGTTTAATACTTATAAAATAAAAGTGTAAAAGGTATTTTTAACAAAAATGAAAAGATAACTAGGCGATCGTATTTAAACTATATTAACAAAAGGAAATGAAACTATAGGTTGCGACATATATCCCTCTCCCCGAATTAATTGGAATAAATGGTTAAATGGGTTCACAAGCTATTAAGATTGCGTCTCGTTTCATCAATTAATTAAATCAAGAGTTGTCACACCCCTAAATTCGCATAAAAGACTACTATGATTTTGGCGTCAACAAATACCCCAAAAATTACACACGTAAGGTCGTAAATATGGAGCATACGTGATATGCCACGTTAAATCTACTAAGCGTAATAACTAGGACAACTCAATCGAAATAAACTCGTAAACTCCATCACTAAATCAAAGCAACCAATCAATCCTAGGTGAGTTCAATCCAACACAACCTAGATTAAACTAGTTACAAAGAATATTAAATGACATGAACTAAATGTAAGAAACTAAATGAAAGCAAGATAAAGTAAGCATATAAATAAAGAAATAACTGAAGAAAAACAACTTACATAAATGGAGAAGAAAGAGGAATAGTGTTCTACACGACCATAATGGGGAAAACCCTCTATATGGGTACTCTAGGAGGGAGAAAATGGCAAACCCCAAACTCCCTCTCCAAACCCCAAACTAACCTATTTAAAGAGAAGGGAAAAAACTAGATATTTATGAGATGTAAACTAGATATTTTACAAAATAAAACCAAGTATTCCTTTTATACTTAGTTACAAGTAAAATAAAACAAAAAGAAAACAAAAAAAAAAGGAAAAGGATAAAAAAAACGTGCGCTGGAAACAAAGGAGGACCGATCGATCGAAAGCAAGGGGATTGGTCGATCACTAGAGAAGGTAAGATCTCACTGCATACACACTAAGGCAAATTCAGTTTCACCGGTCGTTCGGTGGGTCTGGGTCGATCGACCAGTCGTGCCAGACCTGCCTTCCTTCTCAACAAAATCTAAGACCTCCGTAGATGGTACTCGCTGCAGATCTATTTTCATGGAAACCTGTTACTGATTTGTTTAAATGTCCAAAGATTCACCCACCATCCAATTTGTCAGATTAGCGCACAAGACCCCCATTTTCTTTATTCAAACACCTACCCTATGCGTGTATATGACCGAGACCATTTCAATTTGGTTTGCAGCAACTATATGGTACCTGCTAATGCAATTTCCTAACAAAACCCAAAACCTCCAACCAAGATAAGGCCATGACCTATTTGGTACAATTACAATTTGAACCAGGACATAAATGCCATTTATTGATTTGTTGTGCCAATACTTAATTCCCTTATCTTTCTTCCCCGATCAAAGGCTCGTGGTATCTTCATTTGGACTTGGAGTCATGCACCATTCATGGCCACGTGAATCTTTGCCCGAGATCTTCAACTTTCATGAAGACTTTGGGAAAAATCCCAAAGTGTGAATTTACTAAATTGCCCCTGAATGTGCAATTTGTGACGGGACTTTATCGAAACGCAGCCAAACTCCACACTAAGTACTGTCATACCCATAAAAGATCAATAATACCTCAAATAACATGTTAGCAAATAAAATAGAGGTTGTCTGATTAACGAGCATAGTAATAGGAATTAAAGCACTTGAGGGGCCTAAAATGCATAAGTTTCGAGGGTAATAAGTGTTATGATTCAGGACGAATCATCTATCCTGCGTTATCCGTATACGACTCTGGATTAACTCAATCTTAGCTGAAGTATCCTAAATCAACTCTGGTCTAAGTATATTGTTGTCCCCCACCTCTAACCAACAATCATGTGAATGACAAGGTCTAGCTTAGGATGCCTCATGGGTCCATGCCAATCGTAAACTTAGAGGAGTAATTATATACAAACTCCACTAGTGTAAGATACTACTCCCAACCTACCCTAAACACAAGACTATACATAGTGATCAATCTTCCCTAATCACTTTACTTCGAAATACTCCTTCATTTCCTTTATTGTTTCCTCTTGGCGCCTGAGAAACCAGTTGCCCTTCTTCCAAGAATATTCCAATGCGATTGGGCCGATATTCCAATGGTTTTACCATTCACTATCCTATGAAAGGTCCCCTCCTCCCTAGGTGTTAATTTACCTCTTTTTAAATCATATACTCCCTTCGTGGGAGATATCTGCAATCATACTCAACTATTCACGTCAGACTTTTACATCTACAATTGGTTATGATGTAACTCTCATCATTTTACTCCTCTGCTCAGAGTAGTTCTTACTTATCCTCAAAAATATAAAATGAACATTCCTTATACTTTTTAACACTATAATAACCCTTTTATTTCTACTCTTCGGTTTCTGGTGACACGCCTTGCTCATAATGCGACTACATTCTCTTTGTCTCATTCTAGTTCTACCTCTAATTTACTCATGCATCTACATTTATTCCAGACGTTTCCACATCTTATCCTCATGAATGACACTGAAAATCTCAACTAACTAGGGAGCCCATACACCCTATGTCCCATGCATTTCTGCATAAATCAACTGAACATAATATATTGGTTTTAAATTACGCCTTGTATACTAGGCATGACTATACAATAAGGGTACACTCAACCATCTTACTAATCGCAACTTAATCATTCTCACATCAACACCATATGGACCTACTGGCCTTAAATTGTAATATAACTATCATTTCTTAATTATAACTACACACACTTATAATAACTAAGGTAATAAACCCGTGTCCTAAGGGCCAAACATTTCCCAACTCCCGACGTTCGCTATGTTTCATGCATGGAATGTCTCGCAAAGCTAAATCCAAATAAGGAATCCCCTCGATACACTACTAACTAACATTTCCGGTTGTCGAGATCCATTAGGCCCTCAACACACAACCTATACCCCCAACTTCCCATCTTTTGACATAAAAAGTCTACTCATCCACTCTCATGTCACTAAAGATGTCATACAACACGGCACTCTCACTATCACAAGTCTTCAGCACTATATAAATAACGAGCTATATCTCTCCGCTCAATAAAGAACATATAGCACCCTGAATCATATCTGTAAAAATTCCCTACGCATCGAGATCAAATATAGCTAAACAAAATACTCACAGAAGTCTACGAATATAATACCATTTACATATATATATATATATATATATATATATATATATATATATATATATATATATATATATATATATATAGGCCCAATCCTCTTTCAGGTGATGCCTCGCAAAAATAATATAACTCACCCTGGAATAACAAGAATGATAGTCTTATAACACAATCTACTACCGCTCAAACCCTCAATATCCAATTACCATACAAGGTAATAATAATAATATTCTCTACTCTCATAACCTTTAAAAGGAGCTGCTACATAATATAAAAATCCTCTTAGTGTCCACACCTGCTCCTCCCCATAGGCGCCACCAAAAGTCCTGCTACCTAATGGTAGATACATCCATAATAAGGCCGATACCGCCAACGCACCCACTAAACCCGATTCACACTCGAATAGTAGTGTTACACGTCATATTATGACGCACTCATGTCACCTAAAACCTACCTTATGCTCATAAGGAGAAAATAAAAATCAATTTCCATTTGTCACTTACCTCGCCTGGTCAACGGGTCCCTAAGCATAACCCTCATGCTGGAACTGACCCATGATATGTTGCAGTGGTTGTATATCCAGGATCTCATCATGTAGTTGCCCCTGCCTCACTTTGGGGAAATCCTTATTTATGTGGCCCGTCTTTCCACATTCGTAGTGACCAACAGAGGAACTCTTCTTCCTCTGGCCCTAGCCCTGCTGGCCTACCCCACGCTTCTCTTGGCCCTAGCGGAATTGAGGAATGGGATGATATTGCTGCTGAGGACCCTGATGGTCCTAATTGGACATTTCTCGAGTTGGTAACCTCTGGGCCTAAATCTCTTAGACCAATTCTTCTATTGAAAATATTGCTCCTTTTGCTTTTGTGCCCCACTAACATCCTTCCCATCTACCTTCCCACTCTGACTAGTCTCACTTACTCACTGTGGATACGTTCAATATAGGTGGCCCTGATAGAAAGAACTTTTCGGTATATTTTTCGTCGTTGCTTGAAAAGCTTTTCTAATCAAAATCCTCAATTACCTACATATATATAATAATCTCAAGTGTATAGGTCAGTAAGGGTATCAATCCACTTCCAATGGGGTAAAGCAAAGAGAACACAATTGTAATTCAATTTTTATTTTCTTTTTGTGCTTTTTCACTTTTTCTAATTTTTTTTTAGTTTTTTCAAATATTAAAACAATTGGGTGAGGTGAAGATTTAAACTAAACTAAACTAAAAGTGAGATGAAAACAACTAACTAGAAAGTGACTAAAAGTGAAAAATAAGGTCTAACACTAAAATAAGAGAAAGAGTGAGGTAAATAATTGTGAGAACAATCAAGGAGTGGGATTACACCACAAATTTTAGCTATTTTAACTAATTAATTTAATTAATTGAATTCTCCCAAATTAATATCAACATTACAAATCAACTCTCGTTACAAATGTAATCTTAATAATAACCTTTTAGAAAATTATGTTTAACACCCCAGAACTCTAGAAAAATAGATCTACACTCCTTTTAATTAATCACCCGCTAGGATAGATCAATTAAAATTTATATAAATCTTTGAAAATAAATTTAGAGTTGAAATTCAAGTTATAATACCCCACTTAAGAAACCTCTATCTCTAGTTCGAATCTAAAATGGGTATTATAACTAGAATTTTGATTTTCTCTCGAAAATCATATACCCTCTCTCGAGGCGTAAATTTAAGGGTGAGGGATCAAAATTAATATTCAACGGGAATTTTCAAGTAATCAAACTAATTAAACTAAAATAACATCAAATAAGGGTTTCCACCCACCCCTTGAAAGGGTATTTAGCCTAACATGATATTAAATATGATGAACAAATAATCAAGGCTACTAAAATAAGATAGAAGGGATTAGAACAAACAAACCAAATCTCTTTGAGAAAGTTGAACTCTCATCTTCCAATTTGAAGCATATAATCCCTCTAATTGAGCATCCAAGTGATTTGAAATTAAATATCCATTCAATTAACTCTCTTACAAAATTTAACCTTACAAATATCTAACAAAAATAAAAATAAAACTATTTAGAAATATTTCTACCTAATTTATTCTAACCTAACTCTCTACTTTTCTCTAGAATTTTCTCTCTCTATTTGATGATCTCTCTCCTTTTCATATGAGGTCTTCCATCCTTATATAGTACGCACATGGAGAAAGGGGGTAAAAATTGGTGGATAAAGGTGCAAAGAGGTTGTATAAGGTGTGGGTGAGGGTTAATTTAGGAATTAATGGAGGGTGCATGTGGTTTGAGTGTGAGGTCATGATAGTGAGGAGAATAAGGGTAATTTTTGAAATGGTTAAAAGTGGTGGTTGGGGGGTAATAAGGGAAAAGGGAATAAAGGGGTTAAGATGGGTTTTTATTTTATTTGTTGGGTTTGTGTTTTGATTGTTTGCAGGTGAACGATTTTGGCTTGGTGGGTTTTAAAAAGTTAGGCAATGGGTTTTAAGTGGGTTTATGGGCATATTAGGTCAAGTAGAAAAAGGAGGTTTTAAATGGCATGTGGGGATATTGATTTATTTTTGGCTTTGGTTTGGTTATGTTTATGCGGGTGAAGAAAATGAATTTGGGTATTAAATGGTAAAAAGGGAGATGGGTTTGGGGTTGTGACAATAGGACACGGGTTGTTGGTTGCACCGAGCTCGATTTCGAGCAGCCGGGTTGTGGCCTGCCGGTGGTCAGCTGGAATGGGCCCAGGGTCTGGGCAGCTTCGATTTGAGCTCGCCACGCGTGGGGGTTCAAGGGGCGTCGCCGACGGTGGGTAACAGGGGGTCGCGGTCCTGGGCGAGTTTAACGCCGGAGTTGGGGGCTTCGCTGGCACGAGTTTCGAGTAGGCTAGATCGGGGTAAGGGTAAGAGAAGCTGGTTTACCTGATTTTGGGTCTTGGGTCAGAGGTGTTTGGTCCGAGATGGGGGTAAGGTCGGCAGGTGGTTTGATTGGAAGAGAGTGGAGAGGGAGGTGTTGGTTATGGAGGTTAGTAGGGTTGAGATGGGTTTGTGGAGAGAGAAAGAGGTGGGAGGTAGAAGATGGAGTAGGGGATTATTGGGTGTGTGAGGGTGTATGGGTTATGGTGTGGGTGTAGGATATATTTGGGTGTAAGATAAGGTGTTAGGTTTTTAAGGTGTGAGTGTGTTTAAATTGTGACCCTAAAAATAACACTAACTAACTAAAATAAAAATTAGTAAAATAAAATAAAAACCTAAAAAAATAAATCCTATTCTAAAATAAAACAAAGACTCAAATAAAAATTGAAACTTAAAAAGAAATAAAAATAGGAATCTATTAAACTAAAAACTAAAATCCTAAAGAAAAAGTAAAATTTAATAAAACTAATAACTAAGTGAAATCCTAAATATTCTAATCCTAATAAAATAAAAACTAATCAAAATCAAAATAAAATTATACTAATAAAAATAAAATAGAAAAATAGAAAATAAAAACTAGAAATCATAAATAAATCATAAAAATAAGAATGACTCAAACTAAAAAAATCTAAAAAGACACAAACTAAACACACACAAGGTTTGGAGTATGTTTAGGCTAGGTTTAGGCTCGGGTAAGGTTACGGGACAAGGGTATTTAGCACCATTTTTGCACAATTGCCTAGATTAAAGCATTTGAACTCTGCAATGCACAATTTGACCTACAAAATAAACATTTAAGCCCATAAGACCCAAATTGTCGAGAATTAACAACAAAAGTATGTCTATTTGGGGTATGAATTGTACAGTTTTGGGTGCTTATCAGGACCTACCATATGGAACACCTTTCCCTGCCATCCCTAGATTTGTATCCCCATTGGCCATGTCAGGGTGTTCTTATCTCGGACCTGGTATTATTGGCCCCAATTGCCACCCTCATTGTCCCTTTGGCTCCGTTAGCCCCATGGAACTCGATATTGTCCTTGATGTCCCTAATTGAATCCACCGTCGCTTGGTAGGACTTCCATTGGTATCATCCATTTAAATGGGTCCCCTACTGGATGCAACCTCTTGTGATGCTTCAATAACACCATATTACTCCAGTCTTTCTCTTTGGCTAGATTCTTCAACCCTCTTGGCCCCCTTCTCATGCAAGCGTTGCTATAAACTTGTAAATATACAACCTTGACTACATCGTTACTAGTCATCCTAGATGGATTTCCCATCCACGCTTGTGTATTCTACCCATGAGTCCATTATCGACTTACGAACCCTTTTTATATTCTCTGTATCCCCTTCATCGGGTATGAAGTTCACTAAAGAAGTCGATTTCTCTCTCACGATCGATATCTATTTGGTCCACTTGTGATAAGTTTCAAAACTCCATCTGCAACTCTATCTGAACTGCAGATGGATGGTCTTAAAGTCAAACCACATATAAATTTCTCATTTAATTCCATATATACTTCTTCATATTTGGTAATTGACTCCCATCACTCAATGTTGCTCCTATATACCAAAACAAATTTACAAGAAATTTAATCCTGGGTGTCGCTGCACTCCACCCTACATAATTGTCTTTGGATTGTCTCCTCCAATTGGACCATCACACTTCCTCTCTTCTCCAAATCCTTACAGGCGTCTCTTCGAAATAGTTCCTTCTGACTCTCCCCTACTAACTAAACTAGGCGAGTCTGAATTTTGCACTATTGTTATCTATGATTGTGCTTAGGGACGCTACTTCTCTTGAGTGATTATCCTAAGGTAATCTTCCTGAAAAATAATCATGCTGACTTCTATCACGGTCACCATTTTAGAAATACTCTACGACTTCTGCTAAGCCCCTCCTCCTACGGTCCTTCTAACAGCCCTCGCTGGTCGTCCTATATTATTCGATTTATAAAACCCAACAGAACTCGTATATGAATCACATTAACTATACTTAATAGCAGGAGAACGTAAGTCACATACGTAGAGGAATAAAACAACCCTATAATAAATATTTATATCAAAGAACGATAAGCTGAAACATATAAAGCCGCACAGATCCTAAGGGCACTCGAACCTAATGTTGTGATACTATATGTGACACCCCAACTATTCTAATCATAGGTGATCAATCCATTATTAAATTAAGTAGGCATATTGATTACTAATACCCTAACGCCCCAGTGTCAAAATTTTAAATTAATTTTATTAACATGTAATTTATATAACTAAATAAATCACATTCACCCATTACACGCACATAATAAATGATAAGATAACGAAATAAATGTATCTGGAATAACACTTCAAGCATCATGAATAAAATACAAATCCCATACTAGAAATAAAAATAAAAATACAATGTCTCAAATGTGCCCAACTGGATTAGCTAGAATGTGGAATAAGAACTGAAAGATGTGGAGGCATGTAATACCAAGGTCCTGTAACTTCCACAGAAGCTGAAACACGTCAAGTGAAGGAACTCCTAAGTCTGGTGTCCCTGTGGCTGGACACCTAAAATGTTATTACAAAAATGGATTTGAACGGGTCAGAGCCAAAGTAAAACAATTTGAAAAAGTTTAGCAAGTATTTCAAATGAATCAAGATGAGATATTATATACATGTTAGCTCCACGTGATCTCACTTGAGGTCCTTACCTCTCAACTATTGTGCACGCCTAACTTACTATTCTAACTCACCTAGTTATGTTACCCGCCTAACTAGTTTGACTTACATCTCTCCCCACCTAATAAGTTATTACGCCCACCAGTATTTCCCATAAAATAGGATACTGCATTTTCTCATTCTTTTTATTTATTAAGAGTCACGAGTTTATGAATAAGTTCTCATACACTTAGAGTAATTTAGATATCACTATTTATCCTATCTTCTAATACACCCGTAGTAGAATCAATCACGTATATATATTTATATTACTCTTATAATATATATGTATACGTTATCCCTAGGTGGAGACCTGCGATGCGATCATACTCTGCTATCAAGTCCTGGTACATCACAACTAAGTAAGGACATCGGTTCAAATATCACCCTCGAACCATAAATCAAATCGCACATATTGGAGGCGAACATAGTTCTAAGCCTTTGGGCTACGCACAAACCTAACACACCTAAATGACCGGTCACACCCTTATTCACATAAGTGGTGCTCAACCCCTAAGTTCTATGTTCTGAGGTACAAGTCAATATCCCCCCAATGGGCTCATCAGAATAAGACTGTCCACGATGCGAAACCTCACATGGTAGCAAGTAGCCTAGGTATGTTTACACATAATAAATCAAACAATAGGTATTCACACCACCCATATATATATATATATATATATACGCACAACCTACATTATATATTTACGTAGTATAGTAACTCTCAAATATTCTACATATCATTACTCTACCACAATACTTCTCAATGTATAAGACCGAGCGATTCCTAATACCCTAAAGGTAACCTATTTGTCCCTTAACAAAATTCAGTAGGTATATCACTAATGAACTACTGGTTTAGGTCCTACGTTCCCATAATTTTTTACAACCCAAAATCATGATCCGAATTAGGTTTTATTATCCCGTTAAACCTAATCAACTATGGCCTTAAGATCTTATCGTATGACTAACCTCAATTCCAACATTAACCTGCTGGTAATCAGAATATCTCTCGTTAGGATTTAAAATTACTTCAAAGGTCAACCTAATCATTTCCCATGAATTCTAAGAAAAAAGAGAAAAATTGTTCAAATTTGGGAAATCGAATCGATTCGGCCTAGGAGCCGAATCGATTCGCTATAACAGGTATCGTTTTCTCCATTAAACTGTTACGGGAATTCACTATTTTTAAACCACCATTACACTATCCCAAACTCTCAACCAAAGGTCTCAAACGTCATAGTTACATGTATAAATGATTTTTAACGTAATAGAATCATTAAATTATTAAAGAACAACTTCAAATTGAATTAAATTAAGATTAACCTTTAAAAACCCTATATTATCATTTTATTTCAAGAATTTTAACATAACTCCAGGTTTCTTAAAAATATCGTGATATTCCTCATCAAATATGTCCTATATGTATAAGGAATCAAGTCTATCACCATTCCTACCCAAGAACATCATTTATATCTTCAAATTTAAAGCCAAAATTCATGAAATTCATAAGGTAATCATCTTACTCTCATATGGATGGTATATCAAATCATAAATAAGAAAGATAAATACTTGCCTTAATTCAAAGGTTTGATTTTTGCAGAACTGATGGTGGGATTTGTGTTCTCCTCCTCCCGATCTACAATCTGGTGGTGGTGGTGGTGGTGGTGGTGCAAGAATGTGGTTTTTGGTCTTGGAACACCTCTACTTCTCCCTCCCGTGGTCTCTCTTTGGTTTGTTAACTGATAACTCTAACTCCCCTTACTTAACTATAGATATAGCCCTATAATTTTTGTAGGTTTCTTTTCCTCGAATTCAAATGACCAAAATACCCCTTTGGAGTGCCGGTTTGGCCTAAAGATGCTCTGGGACCCAAACTAAATGCCCAAGTACGCTTTTCTGACTATTTCGACCCTTCCGGACACACTGGCGCACTCTAAATGATCATTTGAATTATTAAAATTAACTTACTTTTTATTTTCCAAAATTAAGTCCCGGCATGACGAACACGCGCGTCCCGACTAAATTTATCATAACTGTCATATTTCTCACTCACGACAATCATAATATTTTCTTATCAATTTATTATCATTCACTAAGTAATATTCAATGTAAATAAATATTAATCCTTGACTTGCTAATTAATATTTATTTTAATCCGAATTAATTTCTCAATTTAATTTAATTAATTCCAATTCATCCCAAAATAAAAATCATTTGTTCTCCCATAAATGTTGTCATATTCATAAAAAAAATTACTTTTAAATATTTGTTCATGTAAAAATATACATACGCACGGGAAAAGGCTACAAAATGAGAAATCTCTTTTGTGTGAAAGGCCACCGTTGGCAAGAGTCTAAAAGAAAAGAGACACAGAAGAAAGATTATATTTCTAAAGTCAAATTTGGTTTTTCATTGATGCTTTAAAATTAGATATCTTCAAAATAAAATGAGAGAAAAATATATACATTTATTTTTAGTGTGTTTAGTTGACGATCAATGGGTTTGTACAATGAGTCCTAAGTTGAGCTAAATTGGTTTGATGTTATTGCTTCAAGAATCATTAAAAATTCTAGGGTAGTGTGCATTATGTTTGTTTGTCCTTTTTAAGTTCATTATTTAACATATGAGGCTAATTCAATTGTTGATAAATTATTGCAGACAAATAGGCCTACTTAGGCATTTTTTAGTGATTGGGTCATTTTCTATTGTTACTAGTTTATTCCCCTTCACTCCGTACCACCATGTTTAGATGCATTAATACTATGCGAGTGTGTAAATCAATGTGTTTGTCCCTTTTGTGGTCAGTTGTACCTACGTTTATACCTATATATATTTATGTTCTTCCTTGGTATATATATATATATTATGTTTTGAGGCTTTGCATTTTCATTTAATCCAAGGTTACCTTGTGCTTAATTTTTTATTCAAATTGACATGTGTTATGGTCATCTTGGTGTCTCATACTTCAATGTTTGCATCATAGTTGGTATCATTTGTGCATACTTTGAATTATGTGTGCTTGTGTTGCGTATTAGTTTGCCGTTGCATGCTTGATTCATACTATTGCATGGTATTATTTCCATCTTTATTTTTGCATGTTTTAACATTATGGGGGAGAATTGGTTATTTCTTGTGCACGTCATTCTTTGTCTATTCCTGAAAAAAATGGGGATAAATGATATTTAACTCCTTACATATGAGGAAGAAATCTTTAGCTTGGGTGGAGACCCTTTCTTAGGTAGAGATGGTTAGATAAAGGGTGAAGGCTTTTCGTATGTGGTTTATATTGATATATTCAAGTTGCATGTGAAATGTGTGTTTAAGTGTCAAGGTTAGTAGTGATGCATAAAAGGTTAACACAAGAGAAATCTACTCATGTTTGTGTCGATCAAGTGTTTTTACTTTTTTCCTTTTAGGGTTGGGGATTAAGTCTTAGTGAGCTTGACATCCCGGTAGTTTTTTTTAGTTTTGTCCCGAAATATCCAAAGGGGGAGTTTTGTAGTAACAAATTTTGAAATAGAGTCAATTAGTATGTATTGTGTTTATTCCGTGTTTGGAAAAAACTTCTTTAAGTTATAGGCTAGGATTTGATTTGCTTGTCCTTCAAGAATGTGATGTATTATTGAAGACCGTAATGGCCAAGATAAAGCGATATTGAGTACACATTGTATTTCGAGCCGAGTTTCATCTTTAACACTCGAAGGATCTCAATAAGATATGAATGCATACATATTTTTTTATCCCTGGATTTAGTTTTGGGTGTTGTTTTTAAAAAATGTTGTAAAACTTGTTTTTAGAAAAAAAGATTCAATTCATTCTAACGACATCAGCTATGTCGTGCGAAGGATATATTAAACTTTATTAGATACAAAGATCCAACGAAACTTCATATGGACAGTTTTTAGCCTACATTGGTTTTTCTCTGGATATGTCATTAGAAGTTTTATTCCAACGAGATTTGGTACTTTATTCTAGCGAGCCTTCTGAATTCGTTCGAAGGAACTGGAGCATTTTTCAAAGTTGAGATTTTTATCATCTTTTTCATCCTTATATGGATTTTGGAAAACCTCCTATAAATAAGAGTGCGGAGCAACTATTTTATTTAGGACTTTTTCATGCCTTTTGAGTTCCTAAACTCCTCTGAAAAGCTCTCCGAGTTTATGTGATCTTTCATGATCAAGTTTTTGAAATCAAAACCCTACTTTATACCTAAGCTTGAGATCGAAGAATCATATATCTACTTTTAATCTCTTTTGTGTTGCATCAAAGTTGCTTTCTCTATCTTTGAATAGCATTTCCAATGGTGGACATCGCATTTGTGTTGTGCGACTGTTGGACTGGTCATGAGACAAGTAAGATTGGTGGGATACCGAGACGTGGGTAAGCGTGTTCATTGGGTGGTTGTCAGAAGGCATCCAACAATAGTTGGGAAGAAGATAACAAGGGAAAAAAAGTGCTTCCATGCATTAAAGCAATGACTCTGTGATTAAGTCAAATTTGTCCTTGTATATAGACATATATCATAGTGGACTTGTGTGGCTGGTCCATCCGAGATTTTTTTCAGTTGTGGTCTGCTATTTAGTTTATTTTACTTACACTCAACTGGATTCATGCTTAGGTCAAGAATAAAATTTGTAAAATTTTTAACACAAAACTTGTGTTTTTTTAAATTGGTGCAAAGTTTATAAAATTTATTCTTGATTTATGGTGATTATATCCATTTAAAGAATACACTTGTAATGGAAATGATTACTCCATCTATTTTCTTAGGATTGGGATAATAGTATTTTATGGTCAAATATTCCATTTAAAAGAATGCATTAATTATGTTTATAAGTCTTCCCACTTTTTATTGCATTGTACCTCTACTTATAGTGCAATAATTAAGCTTCTTTATGATTTATTAGACAAAATCAGGCAGTGAAGGACTAATGGGTTTGTGCATGTCTGATTTGCGTGTGATGAATGATGGAGATAATGTTAACATAGAGTAAAACATAATTATTTATTTAAATTTAATATATTGTTAAAAATTGTGTTGGCTTAAAAAGTCGTTAATATTTGTTTTTAATATTTAAGAAATTTTAATTATAAAACCTTGATGTTAATATTTATTTAATATATCAATTTATAAATTTTTTTCGTTACTTCAAAATTAGTTATAATCCAAATTGTTATTTTACCTAATTTACCATAGCTCTTTTGGCATGGCTTTTGTATAGGACTTTGACCACTTTGACGTCTTGAGTTACTCAACCTTTATGTTATGGTGAATGAATGGGGTGAAACTCAAAAACATGCATGCTCACGAGTGGTTGTAGAATTGTGTATGAAAAAATATACCAATAATAGGATTGAATTTCTCATGAAATTTCTACGGTGCCAAGAGCATGACACAGGCATTTATGCTAAATTAATGATGTTATTTACACGAGGTCTAGGACAGACTATTAGTATTATTGTTTGAGTATTTTTTTATTTCTTAAACACGATGGATATTCCTATAAAGTTTTGCAGTTGTTTACAATTTTTTGTGTTATATTAAAAAATTATTTTTAACTTAAATTATATAGGACTTAATACTATTTTTTGGATGTAATCATCGAACCATATATCACGATTATGAACAATTTCGATCTAGGACATTGATTGACTGAATCCTTAAAAATTGTCGTTTTTGAATAACGACTATTAATTTGGAACAAAGGTAGTATTATTTTCATGCCTTCATTCATAAATAATGTAAATGGGATTTTTCAAAAATAATGTTTAATCGACGATTTTGTTTATGTGATGTCCCGGATGGACTTTTAGTAGTGTTGTTGGTTTATTTTTTAGTCCTTAAAACAGGTGGATAGTCATATAAATAAACGAAACTCTTGAAAAACTGTTACTAAAGCCGTTTAATACAAGATTAAACTATTTAAGTAACTCCGAACTGTTTTTTGAGGAAACTCTTTTCTTTAAATAAAATCAGTTTTAATCACAAGATATGTTTAATAAAACATGCATAAGATCAGTTCAAGATTTGTTAACTAGTTTTTAAAAATAAAACTGAAAAGATTAAATCAGCACACCAGCAAGAATGAGATGAGGAGATGTAGAAAGATTAATTACAAGAGATTTTTAACGTGGTAAAACCTCGCCCAACTAAGGAAACATCCACGGTGACTTCTAAGTCACAAACCAAAAATCTACTAAAACAAAATATATCAGTTAAAAACTATATAACACACATGCACACAAATCAGTCCTATACAAGTTTAGGAGTGTACCCACTCGTGTCCTTCTAACTTTTCTATAGTTCTAATTGCTGATGTGGTTCTCCAAGTTTGCTAACTTCCACTTTGTTCCAGTCTTTACATCGACTCTTGTTTCAAGATCTTATTACCAACACTTTCAGTGTTGTAGTGTGTAAGTGTTTGTGATGGTGCTCTAACACATGCATGCACACACATTCACGCTTATTTATACAAACAGTCTTAGCAAATTACATAACAGATCTATATGATGTGACTTTCAATTTCTCTCTTCTCAGAAAACTAAAACCTCATTTGACCTTTAAAATGATCTCAAAATCCATGGCTATCTTGCTCTGAAGACGATTCAAGATCTTAATCAATTTCAGGGTTTTGAAACTATTTTTGAATTTGAAAACTGCCAAGTGTGATTCCAACTAGGTCAAAGGTCTTGTTTCAAAAGAACTAGAAATAGAAAATGATTTTGTTGATTTTGAAGATGAAAACATTTATAGAAAATAATCAACAAAATATTTCTCAAGACGAGAAAATAAGAATGCAGATCTAAGTGTAATATAACATAAAATGACCAGATCTATAATTTCTATGAAACAAAAATTCAGATCTAACCTAATGTTTAAGTTGGACACAATATCTTAAAACAAAAAGGTTTGAACCACGAAATAGCTTTCAAACCAACACTCAAAAACTCTCAAACACTCAGGGGTGGTGTTTGGTGTAAACTATTTTTTTAAAGAGTTAGGGTTTGAAACTGTTTGAACGAATTAGGGTTTCTATTCTCTCTCTGGCTTCTCACTCGAATTAAACGAAGTGGAAAAAGTCTCTCAATGGCTGAGGGTTATCCTCCTTTTATAGAGGGCTGAGAAGGATCGAGAAGGCTGAGATGAATCTAAAGGCTGAGATTTAGTCTTGGCCTTTTGACTTCCATCCAACGGTTTAGGAGAAGAGGTGAGTTAAACGAGTTTCACGGGGATTAGGATTGGACGCATGCAGAGCGTTGATAAGATTAATCCAAGGGCTGATAATGAATAACGAATTTGTCTCTTAAAAGAAAGACAAATCCAACCGGTAGAAGGGCGAAAAGTGTAGAGTTAATACCGAACCTCACACACGTATCTCAAACAAATTACACAGACACCCTTAATGTCTCAAGCGCTTTCAGTTTCTACCCAAGTGAACTTTTTAGGCATAAAACCAACAATTAGCATTTAGAGATTGACCCCAAAACTTTTTAATTCCAATTTTAATTATGAAAAAGTTCTTTTTAAAAAACATTAAAAATTCCCAAAAATTATTAAAAATGGTTTTATGGGAAATTAACACACACAACACACAAAATCAAATTATGCAATATATGACCCATGTATGCAGTCCTAATATGTGTGAGTGTTTATGAATATACCTTTGATCATTCAGACAAGAGGAGTGAATTGTATAGAAGTATTTGAGGCTCTTTGGTATCTAGAGGAGGGACTTAATTTTGTCACTATTTCCAAACTAGATGAGCACTTATACAATGTAGACTCAAGTGAGTCAAGAGTATAAGGTGCTTCAATCTCTCCCTTTAGAAATATGAGACAAAATCTCCTTTGAGTCATCTTGGACTCATAAAGTTACAAAGAAATAAGGAAAAAACCTATTCCTATACAAAAATTCTATCTACCCATTTCCTAGAAAAGAAAATTACATAACTCAACTATTTACAATTCAATACCCTATTATAGACCTGTCAATGGGTCGGATCTGGACCCGGACCCGATCCATATAATAGGGTCTGAGCATATTTTTTAGACCCGAGACCCGAATACCCGTTTATTAAACAGGTAAGGTCTGGATCTTATACAAGACTCGAACCCGAAGACCCAACCCGAATTGTACGTTATTATTTTTTTAAATATATATATATATATATATACACACACACACTATAAATTTATATATATATATAAATATATCTTATCTATATAACATGTAAGTATTATATATAAAAATATATATATTTATATATATAATAAATATAGGTAATATATGTTTTATTTATACTAATAATATTCTATAATACATTACAAAATATTTTTATTTAAGATTAAAAAATAAATAAGGGGGTAAAATAAAATAAATATAAAAGAAATGTATATATTTGGCTAGACCCGGACCTGAACCCGAAACTCGAAGACCCGAACGGATCCGGGTCTGGATACAATATTGTAGACCCGATGAAGACCCGGGCCCGAACCCGATGAAGACCCGATTGCACGAATCTGGATCTCCCTAAACCCGACCCATCTCCGACCCGTTGACAGGCCTACCTATTACATCTGTTGAGAATAACGGTACAGAATCCTGTAATTAATCACTAAGATCAAGCTTATTAGAATATGTACAAAAGAAATGAACTCACAAGACTCAAATTTCTTCCCCATTTTGTCTCAAATGGATAAAGGTAAAAACTATGCAAGTCAAACAGTTTATTCAGCACAAACCATGCCTATCGATTTACGTAAAGAAATAAATCTATTGAAATCCAAAGGTTTGGTAAACATATCTTCGAGTTGCAAATTAGTATGAAGATAATTGATTTCTAATTCCTTAGTCTCAACTAATTCGCATATAAAATGATGTCTAATTTTTATGTGTTTTGTTCGCGAGTGTTGAACAGGATTTTTAGAGATATTGATCGCACTTTGATTATCATAATAAAGATGTAGTTGTTCCTCTTTAATACCATAATCACTTAGCATTTGCTTAAGCCAAAGTAATTGAGCACAGCAGCTTCCAGCGACTATGTATTTAGATTCAGCTGTTGATAAAGAAATGCGGTTTTGTTTCTTACTACTCCAACCTACCAAATTATTATTAATATAGTAACATGCTCCTGATGTGCTCTTACTATACTCAGTACACCCTGCCCACTCGGCATCAGTGTATCCTATTATAGTGCTAGGAGTATCATTGGTGTACCAAAATCCTAACTTTAGAGTGCTTTTTTATGTATTTAATGATTCTTTTAACACACATTAAATGACTCTCTTTTAGATTGTTTTAATAATGGGAACACACACAAACAGCGTACATAATATCAGAATGCGAGGTGGTAAGGTATAGCAAGCTTCATATCATACTACGATACAATGTTGGATCTATGGATTTACCAGTTTCATCCTTAGACAGTTTGACCGTAGTACTCATGGGAGTTTTAGCATCTTTTGCACTCTCAAGTCCGAATTTTTTAACAATCTCTAAAGCATATTTTGATTGCGAAACAAATAATGCTTATGAGTTTTGTTTGACTTGAATACCCAAGAAAAATTGTAACTCCCCCATAAGAGACATTTGAAATTCTTTATGCATAATTTTAGAAAATGATTTAACTTCTAAAGGGGAAGTTGATCCAAAAATGATATCGTCAACATAAACTTGAGCTATAGTAATATGTTTGTCAAAATGTTTGACAAAAAGGGTTTGATCATTTCCACCTCTCTTAAAACCTTTATTTAAGAGAAAATTGGAAAGGCGCTAATACCAGGCTCTTAGCACTTGTTTTAGGCCATACAAAGCCTTTTTAAGACGAAAGACATGATTTGGATATTTAGGGTCAATGAACCCTTTTGGTTGTTCTACATAGGTCTCCTCAGTCAAAATTCCATTAAGGAAGGCAGATTTGACATCCATTTGGTAAAGCGTAAAATGTAAGTAGCAAGCAATAGCAAAGAGAAGACGAACAGATTCTAATCGAGTAATAGGAGAAAAAGTCTTGTTAAAATATATTCCTTCAATTTGAGAATATCCTTGAGCAACTAATCTAGCTTTGTTTCTAATGATTATCACACTTTCATCAGATTTATTTTTAAATATCCAACGTGTGCCAATAATCTTTTTGTGATCAGGCCTAGGTACAAGATACCAAACATCATGAATGACAAATTGAAGAAGTTCTTCATGCATTGCAGAAATCCAGTGAGGACCATTCAATGCATCATTTACATTCTTTGGTTCCACAAGGGAAACAAAACATGCATAATGTGCAAAGTTTCTTGATTGAGATCTTGTACGTAGAGGTTTACTAGGGTTACCGACAACGTTATTTATGGGATGATCTTTAGAAACCTAGTCAGGTACTTCAGGTGTCTCAATTGGTAAAGAATCATCTATTTCTGGAGAGTCATTTTCTCAAACAATTTCATACTCTTCCACAATAGTTGGTTCTCCAGTCTCACTCTCTACAGTAGTGTCACTTACAATAACGTTTATGGATTCCATCAAGGTCTTAATGCGAAGGTTATAGACACAGTATGCTCTACTATTGGGAGAATATCCTAGAAAGATGGATTTATCTCCATGAGTCTCAAATTTAGATAAGTGTTCTTTGTCTTTGCATACATAACACGTACTACCAAAGGTTCTAAGGTACTTAAGATTGGGCTTCTTCCCATACCATAGTTCGTAAGGAGTTTGTTTAGAATTCTTTCTAAGATAGACCCTATTGATAATGTGGCACGCAGTACAAATAGATTCTACCCAAAAACACTTAGGTAAAGTTTTGGCATGAATCATAACACGTTCCATCTCTTGAAGGGTATGATTCTTTCTCTCAGCAATACCATTTTGTTGAGGAGTATTAGGAGCACTAAATTCATGTTTATAACCATTATAGTCACAATACTCTATAACACCAGTATCTATGAATTCTCCACCTCTATCACTACGAATTCTATTTACTTGAGTGTCTTTCTCATTTTCAATCCGAAGTAAGATCTTCAAAAAAGTTTGGAAAGTGTCGGACTTTTGTTTTAAGAAAGCTACCCAAGTAAATCTGGTGTAGTCATTAACCATAACAAGAATGTAACTGTGTTCACAGAGACTAACAGTTTGAGAAGGACTCATTAGGTCCATATGGATAAGCTCCAAGGGTTTAGAGGTAAGGATATCTCTAACTTTCTTATGAGGGCCCTTAATAATTTTTCCTTCCTGACATGATCCACAGACAATATTATAAATAGGTTTGATCTTGGGAATACCTCTAACTATTTCTTGTGAAGACAATCTACTAAGATTTTCGTAATTTATGTGACCCATTTGATTATGCCATATCTCATTGTCATCCATTCTGGCAATGTTACAGACCTGAGTACTTTTCTGGACAGTATAACAATTTTTAGAAGTCCCGAGTCCTGTAATTATGCACTCACCTTTTTCATTTAAAAATTTGCAATTATTCTTTAAAAAGGTGACAGTCTGATTTGAGTCACAAAATTACGAGATGCTAATTAAATTAGACTTAAGACCTTTTACTAGAAGAAAATTTTCAGGTAAAGGCAATCCTTCTTCTTGGAGTGTTCCTTTACCAATGATTTGAGATAATACACCATCACCAAACATAACGTTTCCTCCAGCAAAGCTGATTTTGTTTAAAAGTTTGGTATCATCCCTAGTCATGTGCTTTGAACATCCAGAGTCTAAATACCAACCAGAGGGAGTGTATTCAGCTTTTAAAGCATTAATCACAATATTACACTTCATCTGGGTAATATCTCATCTTTTCTAACCCAAACAGCTCTTGTTTTCATTTTGCACTTATTTGCTCTCATTTGATAAAATTTGTGAGCATTAAATTTCTGTTGAATTTTTTTTTGCACATGAGGTTGAATTTTATGATCAACATGAGCATTTGGTTTAGGAAAGTGTCTAGGAATCCTTCTTGGAAATGATCTTTTAGGTTTGATCTTTCTCTTTCCATAGTTAGAGTTTTTATCTAGTTGTTAAGGGAGAACATAATTGTTATGGCTTAGCCTAGAATAGTTGAAGTTTTGGTACACAGGAGTATTATATACAGGGTTGACTAAAAGTTTAGAGTAGCAACCTTCAAAGTAATTACCCTATAAGTCACAGTAAGAGCAATATAAATTTCTCGAGGATGGTATCTCCTTAGGAAAGCCTCTAAACATAGACTTCATGGCATTTTGGGGTTGAACCTTATTCCTAGGGAGTACAGTTTGAAAGGCAGAATCACTCTTCCTAATCGAGGGGCATATATATTTAGCCTTAGGTTAACTTTCACGCTTAGAGCAACTTTATTCCCCAATATCAAACTTTGATTATTTTTTATTAAACTCATTTTTCAGAGAATGAAAATCTGGACAAGTTTCTATAGGTCTTTTGCCTCCTGACACAAACTTTATTGGTTTAAAGTTTTTAGTTTGTGTCTTCGAATTTGGGTAAAACCCTATTATAGTTCAATCATCAGAATTGGTTTTTGAATTAGCAACAAAAACATCAAAACAATTGGAATTATTTTCAAATTTTGCAAATTTTTTGAAACCCGTTGTTGTCTTCTCTTTGGATTGTTCCAATTCGAATAATGTCCCTTTATATTTTTTCTCCAGAGTTTCATTTTCTTCAATCAAATTCTTCAATTTTTGATAAAAAATTTTGACTTCATTTTCATGAGTTAGACATTGGGAAGTATACTCTTCAGCGTTAAGTTTAACCATCAGACTTAGGTCTTCTAGTTTCTTAGTGAGATACTTCACTATCTTCTCCAGTCTAGTGCTTTTCTTGAGAGTTTTCGCATAAAGTGTGTGAATGTCAGGGAGGTCTTCAGTGTCCGAATCACTAAGTGTCGTGTGTGAAGTGACCCCTAAGGATTCAATTCTTGAACTCACGCACCCATTGACATCATCATTATCGCTTTCCCTTTGACTCACACACCCCGTGATAGAGCTAGCAATATTTTCAAAAATTAAAGCATCTAAACCAGTAGCAATATGATTCATAACAACATAAGTAGAGCTATTATCATCATTCTCATACATAGGCATATCATAATTATAGATTATCTTAGCAAAGAAACACATGCAAGGATCAAACACATCAGATGATTCAGGTTCCTCATTTTCAGAATCACTTAAATCATCCAATGTTTTGCAAATGTTGGCCCTAGTATGTTTATTGGCAGTGTTCAATTTCACTCTACAGTCTTGTGCTATGTGTCCTAGTTTTCCACATCTAAAACATTAAATGTTCTTCAATTCTTTGTTGGGTCTCATGTCCTTGTGATGTTTGTCTTAACCTTTCCCATGAGGTTTGTAGTTATACTGAGTTGGATAATTTAGCTTGCCTTGTCTGTTGGCCAATTTATTTCTAAATTTGATAATTTTCTTAAATTGTTTTGACACGAAGGCAATTTTTTTATCCAAACTATCTATATAACATTCCTCATCAGAGTCATCAGTGGGAATAGTAAACTTAGGTTTCATCAGCTTAGAGGAAAAACTTAACTTGGAACTAGTTTGTTTCCTATGGGACTGGGTCATTTGTTTTTTAAATTCTAATTCCATTTCCACAGTTCATAGTTTACTACTGAGTAATTCAGGAGTGATATTTTGATCACACATTTCCTCAATAGCATATCTTTTATTATCAAATTTTTGTGGTAGTGATCTTAGAATTTTAGATACAATTTCATGTCTGTCATATGTTTTCCCATTAGCATGAAGTTTGGTCACAATGTCAGTCAATTTCATGTAAAAATCATCAAAGGATTCAGAGTCTGACATAATTAGAGAGTTATACTACTGGATAAGCATTTGAGTTTTAGCAGCCTTAACTCTAATGTCACCTTCATGTGCAGTGATCAGTGTATCCCAAGCTTCCTTAGAAGTTCCACAAGATGAGATCCTTTTGAACTTATGTTCATTTATGGACATAAATATGTGATTCTTGCCTTATTGTTGTTTCGAGAAGTTTGCTTCTCTTCTTGAGTGAATTCACTTAATGTTTTCTTAATACTCTCATTACTTCCTTCAGTGGCGGGTTTAGTAGGATAATTGTATCCATTTTCAACAATATCCTAGACATCATCTCCTAAGGTTCCTTGTATAAAAGCAACTATTCTTACCTTTCGGTAAGCAAAGTTGTTTCCATCAAAGAGAGGGGGTTTGGTAAAGTTGCCAAATCTTTCATTTTTCTCGTCCATTGTTTTGATTTTAAGAAAACAATTTCGAAAACACTAGATCATTTAAAAAGATTTCCAAAGCTCTCATACTAATTGAAAAACTTTTACTAAAGCCGTTTAATACAAGATTAAACTATTTAAGTAACTCCGAACTATTTTTTGAATAAACTCTTTTCTTTAAATCAAATCAGTTTTAATCACAAGATGTGTTTAATAAAACATGCATGAGATTAGTTCAAGATTTGTTAACTAGTTTTGAAAAATAAAACTCAAAAGATTAAATCAGCACACCAGCAAGAATGAGATTAGGAGATGTAGAAAGATTAATGCCAAGATATTTTTAACGTGGTAAAACCTCACCCAACTGAGGAAACATCCACGGTGACTTCGAAGTCACAAACCAAAAATCCAATAAAACAAAATATATCAGTTACAAACTATATAACACGCATGCACACAAATTAGTCCTATAAAAGTTTAGGAATGTACCCACTGGCGTCCTTCTAACTTTTCTACAGTTCTGATTGTTGATGTGGTTCTCCCAGTTTGCTAACTTCCACTTTGTTCCAGTCTTTACGTCGACTCTTGTTTCAAGATCTTATTACCAACACTTTCATTGTTGTAGTGTGTAAGTGTTTGTGATGGTGCTCTAATACATGCATGCACACACACTCACACTTATTTATACAAACAGTCCTAGCAAATAACATAACAGATCTATATGCTGTGATTTTCAGTTTCTCTCTTCTCAGAAAACAAAAACCTTATTTGACCTTTAAAATGATCCCGAAATCCACGGTTATCTTGCTCTGAAGACGATTTAAGATCTTAATCAATTTCAGAGTTTTGAAATTATTTTTGAAATTAAAAACCGCCAAGTGTGATTCCAACTAGGTCAAAGGTCTTGTTTCAAAAGAACTAGAAACAGAAAATGATTTTGTTGATTTTAAAGATGAAAACATTTATAGAAAATAATCAACAAAAGATTTCTCAAGACGAGAAACTAAGAATGCAAATCTAAGTGTAATATAACATAAAATGACCAGATCTATAATTTCTATGAAACAAATATTCAGATCAAACCTAATGTTTAAGTTGGACACAAGATCTTAAAACGAAGAGGTTTGAACCACGAAATAGCTTTCAAACCAACACTCAAAAACTCTCAAACACTCAGGGATGGTGTTTGGTGTAAACTATTTTTTTTAAAAAGAGTTAGGGTTTGAAACTAACTCCACCTGTGTGGTGCTCAACTTCTTATATTTGTTTTTACACTGTCGGTCCCAAGCTCGGATAAAGGAGGAGGGTTGCATTAGGTAGCTGATAGCCAGCGTAAAACTTTGTCAGATCCTTATGAACATGAATCATATGAATATACGTGCTAATGCTAGGGCATTCCCCTTAAGCGATGCGTTGTGCCTGCCACCGGGTGTCTAAAAAAATAGGCAAGCGGTGTTGGGCCTGCCACCGGGTGTCTCGAAAAATAGGCAAGGGGCATCGCATCGGCGCCCGGATGCGACAATAAATACGCAAGGGTTCCTGAAACAAGCTAGACGTGTGCGGGTAAAGAAGCTAGTCCAGGATACTAGCCTTAGGTTAGCGACTTGGAACATAGGTACTATGACAGGAAAAGGGATGGAGTTGGTAGATACCATGATAAGAAGAAAAGTTAACATAGCTTGTTTACAAGAAACTAAATGGGTCGGTGAGAAATCTAGAGAAATAGAAAATACAGTATTTAAATTTTATTATACAAGAAAACATAGAAATAAGAACGGAGTTGGAATAATAGTTGATAAGAACTTTAAGGACGATATCGTAACCGTTATTAGGAAAGGTGATAGACTTATACTTGTAAAATTGGTATTAGGTGAAAACATAATTAATATTGTTAGTGCTTATGCACCTCAAGTAGGATTAGATAAGCACACTAAAGTACAATTTTGGGAACAAATGGATGAACTAATTCAAGAAATACCCGTAGATGAGAAAATCTATATAGGGGAGATTTTAATTGCCATGTATGAGAAGATCGTGTAGGATATGAGATAGTGCATGGAGGATATGGTTTTGGAGATAGGAACGACGGGGGAGAGTCTATCTTAGATTTTGCGATGGCTTATGATTTTGTACTAGTAAATACATGTTTTTAAAAAGAGGCTTGAACACTTAATAACTTATAAAGACTAACATAATGTGGAATAAGATGGCCACATGCATTAGAAGAATATCAAAACAAATTCTTGGAGAATCAAAAGGCAAGGGGCCACAGTCTAAAGAAACTTGGTGGTGGAATGAAGAAGTGCAAAATATAGTAAAAATTAAAAGGGAGTGCTTTAAAACATGGCAAATAAATAGAAATGAAGAAAATTTTGAGAAATATAAATGGGCTAAAAAGGAAGTTAAGAAAGTGGTAAGAGATGCTAAGTTAAAAGCGTATGATGATCTTTATACAAAATTAGGTACGCAAGAAGGGAAAAAAAGTATTTATAAGCTTGCTAAACTTAGGGACAGGAAAACAAAAGATTTTAATAACGTTAAGTGTATCAAAAATGATGATTCGAGAGTCCTAGTCAAAGATGATGAAATTATGGAAAGATGGAAAAACTACTTTGAGAGGTTATTAAATGGAGATAATGGGAGTAGATTAGATATAGAGGAACTTAGGGAGACTTGAGAAAATATATTTTTCTGCAGAATTAGGACAACAGAGGTCAGGATTGCTCTAAAAAAGATGAAAACAGGGAAGGCTTTAGGACCAGATGGTATCCCTATTGAGGTTTGGAAGTGCGGAGGGGAGGATGGAGTATCACGGCTTACAAAATTATTCACTAGAATTTTAATGACTAATAGGATGCCCGATGAATGGAGAAAAAGTGTTTTAGTACCTATTTATAAAAATAAAGGGGACATACAAAGTTGTTCAAATTATTGTGGTATTAAGTTAATGAGTCATACAATGAAACTTTGGGAGAGAGTGATTGAATATAGATTGAGATTAAAGAAAATAGTATCTGAGAATCAATTTAGGTTTATGCCTTGGAGGTCAACAATGGAAGCAATCTATTTATTGAGGAGATTAATGGAGAGGTATAGGGAGAAAAAGAATGATCTTCATATGATTTTTATAGATTTAGAGAAGGCATATGATAGGATACCCAGAGATATAATATGGTGGGTTATACATAAAAAAAGGAGTGACTCACAGATATACTTATGTGATCAAGGATATGTATGATGGTGCGATGACTACAGTAAGAATATCATCCGGAGAAAGTAGTGAATTTTCAATTACGGTAGGTCTACACCAAGGTTCAGCATTAAGTCCTTATCTATTTGTGCTAGTTATGGATGGGTTGACTGTACAAATACAAGATGAGGTGCCATGGTGTATGCTATTTGCAGATGATATTGTTTTAGTGGATGAGACTAAGACAGGGATTAATGCTAGGTTGGAATTTTGGAGAGAAACTTTAGAAACAAAAGGATTTAAAATAAGCAGAACTAAAACAGAATATGTGGAGTGCAATTTTAGTAGTAATAGGAGGACAAATGGAGATGTGGTGAAATTGGAGGGTCAAGAGATACCTAGAAATGACCATTTCCGTTATTTAGGATCGATTATCCAAAAAGATGGAGATATTAGTGATGATGTTACTCATAGGATTAAAACAGGCTGGGTTAAGTGGAGAAGTGCTACCGGCATTTTGTGTGATAGGCGTATACCTTTGAAGTTAAAAGGTAAATATTATAGGATGGACATTAGACCCACCATGTTATATGGGACAGAGTGTTGGGCAACCAAGAAACAAAATGTGCAGAAAATGAGTGTGACGGAGATGCGAATGCTAAGATGGATTTGTGGTAAAACTCGAAAGGATAAAATTAAAAATGAACAAATTCGTGAAACAGTAAAAGTAGCTCTTATAGAATATAAATTGAGAGAAAATCGACTTAGATGGTTTGGACACGTCAAGCGTAGACCAATGGATGCTCCTGTAAGGAAGAGTGATTTAGTTAGTATTGATGGTAACACAATGGGTAGAGGTAGGCCTAAATTGACTTGGTGGGATATTATAAAAAAGGACATGATGTCATGTGGTTTAACCGAAGATATTGCACTGGACAGAATGGAATGGAAAAATAGGATTCATGTAGCCGACCCCAAATAATTAGGAAAAGGCTTTGTTGAGTTGAGTTGAGTTAGGGTTTGAAATTATTTGAATGAATTAGGGTTTCTATTCTCTCTATGGTTTCTGTCTCTTTTCTCTCTCTTCTCACCCGAATTAAATGGAGTGGCAAAAGTCTCTCAATGGCTGAGGGTTAGCCTCCTTTTATAGAGGGTTGAGAAGGATCGAGAAGGCTGAGATGAATCGAAAGGCTGAGATTTAGTCTTGGCCTTTTGACTTCCATCCAACGGTTTAGGAGAAGCGGTGAGTTAAATGAGTTTCACAGGGATTAGGACTGGACGCATGCAGAGCATTGATAAGCTCAATCCAATGGCTGATTATGAATAACGGATTTGTCTCTTAAAAGAAACACAAATCCAACCAGTAGAAGGGCGACAAGTGTAGGGCTAATATCGAACCTCACACGCGCATCTTAAACAAATTACACAGACACCCTTAATGTCTCAAGCGCTTTCGGTTTCTACCCAAGTCAACTTTATAAGCATAAAACCAACAATCAACATTTACAGATTGACCCCAAAACTTTTTAATTCCAATTTTAATTATGAAAAAAATCTTTTTAAAAAACATTAAAAATTCCCAAAAATTATTAAAAAGGGTTTTAAGGGAAATTAACACATACAACACACACAGAATCAAAATATGCAATATATGACCCATGTATGCAGTCCTAATATGTGTAAGTGTTTGTGAATATACCTTTGATCATTCAGACAAGAGGAATGAATTTTATAGAAGTATCTGAGGCTCTTTGGTATCTAGAGGAGGGACTCAATTTTGTCACTATTTCCAAACTAGATGAGCACTTATACAATGTAGACTCAAGTGAGCCAAAAGTATAAGGTGCTTCAACTCTGCCCAAAATTTCTAAAATAGCATTCATTTTTTATTATAATATAAACTATTTTACAAAAAAAAATCGTCGATTCAATACTTTGGAAGTATTCGGCGTGCCTTTAGGAAAATTAACCACGATTAATACTATAATGCAAAACTTTTATGACATGACTACATGATTCATACATGGAAAAATTACTATCATGCCTTCAGGTACGAGCATACCCTAGTGTGTGTGTGTGAGTGTGTGTGTATGTGTGTAAATATATATATACTTATAAGCAAAAGAAACAAAATTGTACATTCTACACCAAAACATTGAGATAAAATAGATAAAAACATTATATAGTATTTGAAAATAGAAAAAAAAATTGATGTTCCTTTCATTTGGTAGGCCAATATGAAACTACCCATTACACTCCACCAGTAAAACCTCTCAAATTCTCCTAAATAATTAAAATAAATTAAACATTGGTAATAACTAACATTGAAATTTATTATTGAATAACAATAGGAGGGAGGGCTAACTTCATAGTAAAAAGTCTCCAACCCGTACTAAACAAAAGAAAACTCATACCATACACATCAAATTATCAAAAGGAAAAAAATAAAAAGTAAAACATAAACTGAATAGAGGTTTAAAATGGCGAAAGTAGTTTAATTAACAAACATGGTCGTTAGGAAATTTTATCAAGTTAATTTTAGTTCAATAAGCATACAGAGTTGACAGAAAAGACTAAACTAAATTTGTAAATTTTAATTCAATAAACATATTCTTAAAAAAAATATTTTTCTATGAATTTCATACCACGGTTAATTGGATTTACTTAAGAGTAAAAACATAGTGATTTTTTAAAGGAGATTCCATTTCCGTCACATTCTTATTCATTCTAGGTTTATTGTAAAAATAACAATTTAAAGATTCAATATTTATTGTTGTGTGGATGTGTTTTACGTGCAACTAAAAAAAAGAAGCTTAAACTATATTAATATATATTGGTTATGATTTGTAAACACCAAATATAGGTGTTTAATTCTAAGAGTACATCAATAAAATTCTCACGGTGACTTTTGACATTAGCAAGTTATTACAAATCAGAATTAAATAGATCACATAATTATACTGACCTTACAAACACTAGACCAAAGCACTAAATTATTAAAGTAAATCAATTAAGTAGAAAACTGAACTAAAGAGTAGAGAGAGAATAAAGGGAAAACATGCGCATTAAGAGAGAAAAAAAGGCAAATGGACATTTTTACAACTTAGTCCCATATTTAAGACACGTTTTCATGAATTAACTTGTATTTTAACTAATATTTAATTGTCAATACATTAATACAAACATATATCTCCAAAATTCAAGTCCACGTGGCCTAAAGATGCATTAGTCCCCCAACACATACCAGAAAGTTTAAAATGATGTGAATTACCAAACTAATCTCATTACTGAATAATCTCACAAACTATAAAAAAAAAGGACATTAACAATATACAACTTACATTTTGTGGGTCTCTGATCCATGAACAAAGGTAGAAATGATACATATAGAGATAACAAATCGTTTCAATAGCATTCACCTTTGGTCACCTTCAGTTTTAGTATTTTCAAAAATAAACCCTAAAATAACCAAAGAAAAGCGATAAAAATGTTACAAATATCAGAACCTAGCCTTAGGGGATGACGATAATTTTAGAGATGATAAAAGTACTTCATTACCAAACATCCATTTTATAACAATTAGTCTACAACTAATTATAATTTAATTAAACTAAAATGTCTTACCCAATGCACAATGCTCTCACTTAACTACAAGTATAGGAGAGGTGAATTTCGGCTGACCTTACCCCCATTTATGGTTAGGTTACTCCCATGTCTCGAGTCCAAGACCAACTGTAGCTTGGTCTAGGGCACTTCCCATCACACCAAAGTACGACCTCTTTAATATATTATTTAAACTACAAAAAAAGATCCACGACTTCTGTGGTGACAATTATATTCAACACAAATAAGTGAGAGAAGCATAATCACCAAGGAAAATAAAGAAGATAAAATACCAATCACACAACATAATAGGTACGTGGCTCAGCAACAATGCCTACGTCCACAGTGGTGCAGTCAGTATTATTTCTATATACTCCGGGGAGCGTTTACAAAGAATACAATGCGTGTCCTTTGCCCCAGACTTAGGGTTTATTATACACATGTCTGTCCTCGGGAAGTGGGGGTGTTGGACTCCCCCACATTTACCATCTTCTCCTGGAACATCTCTATACGAGAACATGGGACGAGACTAAGTCATAATTATATTTAGTTAAGACGAGGGGTCCGAATTTTGGTCTATTTTTATTAGGCTACTCGTTCGAACCCATAATGGTAAATTCGGGTACCCACAATTGCCCCTAAAGTTATTGGGCCACAAGCTGGGCTCAATAAATTTAAATGATTTGCCATAGTGATACTCTTGTGAATCGTGTAACTCTTCCCAAAATCGAGAACTGATTTAGGCTGCAGTTGCTTCGTGTCCTGTGCGCGATGATTGGGAACATTTAAAAGCTATTTGGAGTCGCGTTCCATAATTGTCGTTTTAAATTTCTTTGCGTTCATTCACCTTCTACGAGTTTCAGCTGTTGTGTCTTCTTCTTCGGACCTTCATTTTCTTCACTTTCACTCTCTCTTGTCATCTAGGCTTATGATCTTTCATCTCGTAAGTCCTCTTTGCTCTTTCTTTGTGCTTCTTTTGTTGAGTTTTCTCTGAATTTGCTATTTTTAGGGTTTACAAATGTCAAAGATAGGTAATAAGTCATTGTCTGAGTTCAGGAAGTTCTATAATATCCCAGAATGGGTAGAGATTGAGTGTGCCTCTCTCCCTAAGAATGTTAGAGAGATAGAGGGTGCTCATTGGAGTCATGTCTTGTTGCTTTCTCAAGGGATCTTACTTTTCCTCCAAACAATTTGTTCCTTCATTTCTTTGGTTATTTCAACATTGTCCCTGCACAGTGTTCGCCCAATGTATGGAAGATAATCAATGGTCTCCATAGAATAAATCAACTTTATGGCACTAAATTTGGGCTCGCCGAAGTTTATTTTTGTTATTCCTTCTCTCGAACCAACTCTGGCCTTCTTTACCTCAAGGCCAGGAGTCCTGACAGGGTATTGGTAGTAAATTTATCTGATTCCCACAATGACTACTGGCAAGATGGCTTTCTTGCTAAGAATTAGAAGTTCTCCCTCCAAGCTGAGGGGTCGAGGTTTGATAGATTCACTGTTCCATTTTATGGGGAAGAGTACATAGGTAGCCTTTGCTCTACCCGTTCGGTCTCTTTGTTAATGTGTGACTTTTTTAATACTTTCATGTTTTCTTTTCAGCGAGGACAAAGAACTTGGAGCCTGCCCTCGGCGAGGTTCGAATTTCCGAGTTAATTAAATCTTGGAATATCAGGGAACCTTTGGCTGATGGTGAACATCCTCGGTCTGCTGCTTTCCTGCTCGAGTATAAGAATATTGGGTCCGATTTTATTACAAGTCCTGTGGATAGTATTCCTAAATTTGATACTTCTGAAGAAGCTACTGTCGATCCCATTCAGTTGGACGAGGAAGAGAGCAGTTCCGAGAGTAATACCAAAGGAGGTGATGAAGGTGTTTTTAGCGAGGAGAGATCCAGTAGTGATAGTTCTTCTAGCTCAGAAGAGGTTTCTGAAGCCCAAGAACCTTTGAGTTCATCCAGCATCTCCAACGAGGAAATGGTTCACCAAAGAAAAAACTTGATCCGTGATGATGATGATGATGTGCTTCTCGCTCAGAGGTTGAAGAAACAGAAATCTAGCTGTGGGGCTGTTGCCACTGGTTCTTGGTCTACTGCTCAGGAGCAGGAGAAGAAGAGAAGGTAATAAGAGTAGGTAAGAGAGAGAGAGAGAGAGAGGAAGAGGGAAAAGGAGAAAAAGAAGACTGAGGAGAAGAAAAAGGTTAAGGAGAAGGAAAGGGAGGAGGAGAGGAGAAAAATGGAAGTGAGGATGAAGGCTGGGCAGGCTATAGTGCTTGTATCTGCATTGCTAGAGGGGGCCTCGATTACCACTTCTCCTCAACTGGCCCCTGCGCTGCTCGAGAGAGCAGTCCTTCCTGCTGATCGCCAAAGGGTGATTGGGACTGACCAATTAGCCTTGCAAGCGAGTCAGAGGCTAGCCTTGGTAAGTATGTTTCTCTTTTCTAATGCTCGTCAAATTATGTCCGATTCTTTATTCTAATATCTTCTTCTACTTACAGTTTGTAACTGATTTTGCTGTGCTCTATCGCTCTCACGATGAGCTGATCAATAAGAATGGTGAGCTGGATAAACAGAATGCTGCTTTGAGAGTGAAGAGTGCCGAGCTCGACGCTAGCTTGAAGGCTACTGATGCTGCCCGGACGTCCTCTGACCTGGCCCTTATCAAAGCCAATCGAGAAAGGGAGTCAGTGGATAAAGAACTGAGCGAACTGCAGCAGGCCTACGACTTAGTCTACTCGAGCAAGCTGGCGATAGTGGAGGAGAACAAGGTGCTGAACGAGAGGCTGAAGGAGAAGCAGTTCGAAGAAGACACCATTAAGGAAGACTCATATAACTCCGGGTGGGCTGCCACGTATGAAGATGTTGAGGTTCAGATAGGCTACATCAGCCGTCTAAACTTCAAGAAAGGCTAGAATAAATCCTTCTTAGCTTTCGGGGTTGATGTTGCCTCTCCCTTGTTCAATGAGCACGATCTAGGCCCAAAGCCAATCGTGGATGAAGCCCCTGCCCCATCCGTTGAAAGTGTTTACCCTGCCTCCCAGTCAGTTCCTACTGATGCCCTTCCATCTCGGGCGACAGAAGTTGTCCCTGCTGAGGGAGGTGCTCCTACTGCTGTTTATAAGGGGAAGTAGACAGCTTATTTTGAGCAACCCGAGGTCGCCAGCTAATTTATCCTTAGGATTGCTTTTATGTTTTTGTTTATAATATTCCTTTCTGTTTCTCGATGTACTCTGATCCCTTTATGTATTAATGAAATGAGAAGTCATTTTCCCTCAGTGTACTGATTCATTTTATCCTTTACTGCTCTTTTATATAATATAGTTGATTGATGTAGATGACTATATACCATCCACTTATCAATTGGGAAGAATGCTTGGTCCTGATGTGAGTTCCGAAGTTCGTCATACCTTCGTGAGAATTTGCAAATCGCTGTGATTGAGGAACAAGCGTTTCATAGAGCAGACGGAGCTCATTATTAAACTAAAGGACAAGCTTTAAGAGATAGAAAAAGTTAGAGCTTTTGTTCAATAGGAAGTGAATACTCTCCGAGCAAGACTCCTCAATGCTACTAAGATTAACCAAGTTGGAGAAATTCTGCAACAGGAAAATGAGTTTTTGGGGAGGGAAGTGTTTCTCCTCAGGGAGCATGCGTCGAGCACTGCGCCTCACATTTTAAGGGGTTCCTCCTCATCGTGAGCTAGGGCAGGACCAAGTGACGTTCCTCTGGTAATACAAGTCTTTAACCCATCGACCGTTCTGCGAGCTGGTACAAATGTAAGAAGCCCAACTAGGGAAATGGATGAGCTTTGTAAAGATGTTCATCGGGCTTACATTATTTCTGTTGGGCTTTAAAAGGATGTCACATGGTTGAGGCATCTATCTAAGAGAGGACCTCAGTGAGTATGGGCTGATGGTTACGACCAAGGTTGGGTGGATGCTCCGACGAGGCTGACAGAGTTTGAAGAGCTCGCCTTTATCAGGGGATGGTTAAGTGCCCTAAAGGAGCTACAAGTTCCAAGGAACTTAATACTTTGGTACCGTCATGAGATCTCCCCTTCCACTTTAAGGCCTAATCCCTTCAGGAGGGATGATCAGTGGATCCCCGTCGATGCCATCCCTCGGCAACTATTGGAGTCGGATCCGAATGAGGTTGAGGAGGGACTAGCTCCTCATCCGGATGACGGTCGAAGAGCACAAGTTGCTGATTATCTTATACCCTCGGCCTCATTAAGATTTTTCCAATTGTAACTCTGTACACATATGTAATGAAGCAATGTAGTATTGATGCTTTGGGCGATTTTGGCGATTATACATGGGTTGTTTATTTCTGTTGTGATAAAGTAATATAAAATTTATGTTTTGGGCGAACTTGCCGACTAAACAAGTGTTATGTATTTATTGCATCATTGATTCTTTTCTTAATAATCTTGGGCCTCTATTGGGAGACTATATTGGTAGGTTCGCATTGTCGAGTAAGTGTCCCTCCATTCCAGTATGCTTATGGGATACCATTCTGCCTTACTTGACCTTTTAGGTCATATCATCACACTCCCTTAGGCCTAAGTGTGGCAATTGGCGAGGACACACCTGGTGTTAGATGTTCTATCCGATCAGGGTTTTACTGACCAAACATTATTTGGCGACCAATTTGACTTGGCCGAATTGCCTAAGGATATTTTGTAGGGCTTCATATATTTCCAGGGGCAATGTTAAGAGGTTGTTCATGTTTCGTAACAAAAACCTGAGGAGGGTGTCTTCCCTGTTATAGCATGCTGAGTAGTGTGCCTGTCACTTGGAAAGGGTGTGCAAGTTATAAACTTCATATATTAGTTAACCAACACCTCATAGAATGCAACTGCCAAATAACTTTTATTAATCATAAGTAATTGAGCTGCCAAAATCTGGTAAAAAAGCGAAAGAAAAAACTAGAAATAGAATTTCTTAGGATTTGCTGCATTCCATGCTCGGGGTATCTCTCTACCCTACAACATTTCTAAGTGATAGGCTCCTTGTAGGTAATCTCTTGTTATCTTGAATGGTCCTTCCTAGTTTGGCCCTAACTTGCCATCTGATGGTTTTACTACGCTGCCAAGGACTTTTCTTAGGACATAGTCACCAACTTGGAATGCCCTTGGATTGACCTTCTTGTTATAGTGTTTTGCGAGATGTTGCTGATAGATCGCTAATTTCACTAAGGCAATTTCTCTGCGTTCGTCGGCTAGGTCGAGTTCAGCGAGCAATAATGCATCATTTTGGTCCTGGTCGACAAGGGTGGACCTCATAGTTGGTAGGCTTGCTTCTAATGGGATGACCGCATCCATTCCATATGTTAGTGAGAATAGGGTTTCCCCCGTTGCCCGACGTGGGGTAGTATGGTGAGCCCACAAAATATGTGGCAGTTCGTTTACCCATGCACCTTTGGCTCACTCTAATCGTTTTTTTAACCCATCGATCACTATTTTATTGGAAGCTTCGACTTGACCATTGCTATGAGAATACGCCACTGAGCTAAAATAGTGCTTGATCTCGTGCTCATTGCAGAAGCTTTGGAAATAGACACTTTTGAACTGTGTTCCATTATCAGTGATGATGGTTCTGGGGATTCTAAAATGGGTAATTATGTTTTTCCATACGAATCTCATCATATCAGCATCTCTGATGTTTGTCAATGGCTCTGCCTCGATCCATTTGGTGAAGTAATCCATTGCGACCAACAGATACTTGCAATTGCCGACGGTGGTAGGAAGTGGTCCTATGATGTCCATTCCCCATTGGGCGAAGGGCCAAGGGCTGGTGAGTGATCTTAGGTCGCTAGTAGGTTGGTGAACCATAGGGGCGTGTAGTTGACATTTCTTGCACTTGCGACCGTACACTGCTGAATCTTTTTTACATATATGGCCACCAGTAGCCTTCCTTTATAGCTCGAAAAGCTAGTGATCATCCTTTAATATGGCTTACACATATTCTTTCATGGAGCTCGTGTAGAATCTTTTCGACATCCCTTGGGTGAACACATTGCAGGTAAGGGTCGGAGAACGATCTCTTATACATCTTGCCCTTAGGAGATCAGTGAAAGCGAGAAGCTTTGACTCTTATCTGATGAGAGGTCTTACTATCGCTTGGAAGTGCACCATCCCTTAAATAGTCCCTTAAAGGGTCCATCCAACTAGGTGCTAACTCAATCTGGAGCACATGTTCCCCGCTTGGCAGCTTATTTCTCTGGTTGATGCTCGGGTGAGCGAGGAAGTCGATGAGGATCGCTCTTTTCAAGTCGATACTGATTGTCGAACTCAGGGCCGCCAGGGGGTCAGCATAGCTATTCTGTCCTCTAGGAATTTGTTGGACATTGACTTCTTCGAAGATGGCCATTAACCTCTTGTCCAAGGCGAGATAGGCTGCCATTCTTTCGTCTCTTGTGTTGTAGTCCCCGCTTATCTGATTGGAGACTAAATGTGAGTCGTCGAACAGTTGTAGCTACTTCGCTCCCAAAGAAGTGTGCTTTCTGGAGAATGGCTATCAAAACTTCATATTCCGCCTCATTGTTGGAGGCTTCAAATATAATCTTGATTCCCTGTTTGAGGGTTGTACCTTCTAGAGTAACAAGCACAATGCCCACTCCTACCCCCTTTAAATTGGAGGCTCCATCAATAAATAATTTCCAAACTCCCTCTGTTGCGTGGTTTTCTCCTTGCTTCACAGGTTGAAGTTGGTCTAGAGGATGCTCGCCTATGAATTCAGCTATGAAATTAGCAAGGACATGTCCCTTGATTGCATTCCTTGGTTGAAATTGGATGTCAAATCATCCGAGATCGATTGACCATTTAGTAAGTCTGCCTGATAGATCCACTTTCCTCAGGATTGCTTTAAGGGGGTGCAATGTAAGAACAATGATGGTGTGAGATTTAAAATAGTGCTTCAACTTCCTTGAAGCTACTACAAGTTCAAAGGCGAGCTTCTTTAGTGGTAGGTACCGCTGTTCAACCTCTAATAGAGTCTTGCTCGCGTAATAAACGGGGTGCTGACTTCCTACTTTCTCACATACCAGCGCAAAACTCACAGCGTGGTTGGAAACGGTGAGGTATAAGTACAAGAAATCTCTTTCTTGAGGTATGACGAGCAGGGGTGGTGAGCTAAGGTAGTCCTTAAGCTCCTTCAATGCTTGTGAGCAATCTTGATTCCATTCTATGGTCTTGTTTCCCTTCAAGAGTTGGAAGAATGGTTTGCATTTCTCGGAGGACTTTGAGATGAAACGGTTCAAGGCAACGAGCATGCCGGTGAGCTTTTGTACATCTCGTATTGTGTGAGGGGGTTGTACCCTGTTGATTGCATTGATCTAGTCCGGGTTAGCCTCGATGCCTCTCTTACTGACCAAGTACCCCAGAAATTTTACTGACTGGACACCGAAAGAACACTTGCTCGCGTTGAGCTTCATTCGGTATTTCTTGAGGATCTCAAAGGTTCTTATAGGTCTGAGAGGTGGTCTTCTTTATTTATGCTCTTGACGAGCATATTGTCGATGTAGACCTCCATGGTGTCTCCCATTTGGTCTTTACACATCTTGGTGATCAGCCGCTGGTAGGTAGCCCCTGTGTTTTTGAGCCCGAAGGGCATGACTTTGTAACAGTATAATCCGACGGTGGTGATGAATGTTGTCTTGTCCTGGTCTGGTGCATACAGAGGGATCTGATGATATCCCTAATATGCATCCAGAAAACTCATTCTTTTGTGAGCTACTATGGCGTCCACCAATTGGTCAATCTTTGGGAGGGGAAACTATCCTTTGGGCAAGCCGTGAGTAATACCCCGTAATTTTATTGATTTTTATTTTAGGGATTAATTGAATTAAATGAGAATTAATTGGGAATTAATCCGGATATAAATACTAGCGAGATGTGAGTTAGTATTTGATTATGATGTTAAAATTGAATATTCCTGAGTATATATGGTAATATATGAGCATTGAGAATATTTAAATTGTCACGAGGCAGAAATACGACAATTTGGGAAATTTAGTTGGAACGCGCGTGTCAGTCGCGTCAGGAATGAATTTATTAAAATTAAAAAGTAAATTATATTTTTATCAACCGAATGATCATTTTTAGTGCGCCAACACGTTCGAAAGGGTATAAATAGTCGGAAAACACTAGCCGGGAGTTTAGTTTGGGTCCCGGGGCATTTTTAGGCCAAATCGGCAACCTAGAAGGGTATTTTGGTAGTTTTAAAAATTAAGGGATTAAAACCCACGAATTTTAGTGTTAAAATAGATATTATTAAAAGAGCCACTAAGGCCATTATCATCCAAAAAGTGAGAAAGTGGGCTACAGAAGTTTTTGAGAGAAGTTAGAAAGAGGGAAAAAGGTTTCCAAACAAAACCATCTACCCACCATCATTTTGGAAGAGATTGTGACCAAAAAGAAGGAAGAATCAACCTTGAAACAATGGCAAAAAATCTGAAGAACAAATCTAAGGCAAATGATTTAATGTTATTGATTTCATTGAATATTTCCTCCATGTTTAGTGTAGAAACTTTAATTGCCTAGAAAGTCTTGAGGAAAACTATTGGGATTCTGGTGAAACTTATGATTTTGAGATAGGAATTGCATGTAGAAAGCTTATGGACGAAATCATTATACAAAACATAACTTTTGATGATCTGAAAACGGAGTAATAAGGAGTCTTTACATACGTTTAAAATATGGGTTCGTTCATAGGGTTTGGAGTGAAAATTGGGAATTTATATGAATTGCATGTTGATTAGGAGGATTTGACCCCTATAATATGTTAAGAAGTGACTTAGGAGGACTTAGATTAGTTTACTAACAATAAAACTTAATTGGGATGATCTTAGGATGGATTTAGAGAAGAGAAAAATGAAGAAAAACGTGTTGGAGAATTTCTGGGCATAGCCTGCCATCTCGTTAGAAGACCTACCCAGGTCGTTCGAACGAGTTTCTAAGGAGATGACAGTATCCCTTCTAACGAGTTGGTAGTTCGTTCAAAGCCATTCATTTGAACGAACTCGTTCGAACGAGATTTCTAACGAGTTGACAGAATGGCCTTTTTAGGCCTGATTTTATTTAGAACTTCCATTAGACTTATTTAATTGAGTGCTAACCTTCCCTTGTTGACTAGTGGGTATAGTTGTGAGATTGGAGTACGTTGAGGATTAAAACTTAGAATAAGTAGTAAATCGGATGACACCTATGGGTTAGAGAAAATTACGACGTGAGAAGAGTTAACAACTTTAATGTATATAAATCGGGGACTTGTAAACGTGTAACATTAAATGACGGTATAGGGATGAGAAATATACCTATATTAATATTATGGGATACCTAAGATGTGTGAATGCTTGGTATATGTAGTTATTTGTGTATAACATACCTACCATACTTTCTATCACGGGAGGTCGACGTTCGATCAGGGTCATCTAATCTTTGTGTGCCTACGGGGGGATTTAGATTGGTACCTCGAGGACATAGGTCAGAGAAGGGCTTATTGAGAAGTTAATAAGTCTGCTGATTATGGGAGCGTAGGTATGTGCGTGACCCATGTGATGTGAACTATGTTCGCCTCCATTATATGTGTTTCTTATTTGTCGAAATGGTTCCTGAGAGATTCGGAATGCGTGATCCTTATGTACGTGATGTACCGGGATTTGATAACAGAGTATGTGTTCATCGCAGCTTAGTCTAGGGGTGCCATTATTGTATATTATGATGAGACTGATATAATGAATTATTGAAATGAACTGTTTATATAAGTACAGGTGTGAATTAATGTAATATCCTTATAGAGTTAAAAATGGGAAAACACTTAGTAATTATTGTAACTAGTTTCGAGAAATGAAGGTAAAACTCTCAGTTTATATTAAAATGTCGAGATTAAACCATGATTAGTATAGTAAACATCAGATATTGAATTGGACTAGTTTAATAGTAGAATAACTAGAACGGGTTCGGGTACGGGTACGATAAGTGTGCACAATTAGTTGAGAGGTGAGGAACTCATGTGAAGGCACGCGTTATCATGTATTTTATATTCATTGTTTAATGATATTAAACACTTGTTGTATTTTAAACTCTTTTCATAATCGGGCTCTGACCCGTTTTCTTTCAAATATATTTTTGTAAAAACCTTTTTAGGTGCCCAGCCACAAGGACACCAAGCATAGGATTTCCATTCCAGTGATGTGTTGTAGATGTTGTGGAAGTTATAGGACCTCGATAGTAGACGCCTCCACTTTCCATCTTGACTCTATTTCTAGATTTTTTATCTGTTGGGCATGTCACCTCTTTTCTTTCAGAGACATCTTACTTACTCAGTTTTATTTCAGATTTTGGGTTGTAATTAATTAGTGATTCAGACTTTGTATTTGGTTGTATTCAGTATTCGGATTATTTAGAGGAGTATTCCTCTAGATTCATTATTATTCCATGGTTATTCTATTGTGACTATGTTGTGGTTGTTATGTTATCATTTCATAATCTAACTTATTGCATGTTAATCGGATTTAATTAAAATTGACAACTCACTTTTTAAATATTAGGTGGCTAGTAATTGTTAAAACGTTTTTCGACAATGATGCTATGAACTGGACCAACTTGACATTTTTTATTAATTTAATAAAGGAGTAGCTACCCGGTATTTAATTAGTCGGGGTGTCACAGGTGGTATCAGAGCATCAGGTTCTAGTGTCCTTAGGATCTCTACGGCTTATTTTGTTTCCGCGTAGCTTTCCTTGATATACACTACACCAAATCCTACGAATGGTCATGCCAAGTGGGTCACGGCCCAAGTCCGCGACCAGCTGATCGCGGACTTGGGTCGTGACCCACTCAATATTTGGCATGACCATATTTATTACCACACTAAATTATTGATGCTCGGAAAGTGGTCACGGACCAAGTCCGTGACCACAGTGGTCGCGGACTTAGGCCGTGACCAAGTCGTGACCATCTATATAGAGCACTATATTTTAGGATTGTTGTATTCTTTTGTGTATGTTTCGCTCTTCAGCTATTTTGAGATAATAACTGCGAACTTATAAGACTTTACTCTCATTTCAGATGCCTCCACGACGTGCACAATGAGTTCCCAGGGATGCTCAGCCTGAGCCACAGCCTGCACCAGTTCAGGGCTCCTTGAATGCCGCAGAGGTTGTCGCTATTGTAGCCCAAGCGGTAAATGCCGCCTTAGCAGTTGTGTAGCAGGCACCGCCTCAGGCGCCGGTAGTAGCGCCAGTTCAGGCTCATGCATTCCCGTCTGCTTGGGAACGTGTTCATGATGCTTTTCAGAAAGCATACCCTCCGGAGTTTGCAGGTAGCTCCGATGTCGTTGTGTCCAGTCAGTGGAAGAAGGACATCTAAAGGCACTTAAGGATGTACAAGTGCACGGATGTACAGAAACAGATACTGGCTACTTTCAATCTAGTAGGATCAGCGTTGCAGTGGTGGGAGTCCATTGCCACCACGAAGGAGAGAGACATCATTTATATACAGGAGTTTTGGGTGCGGTTCGACCATAAGTATTTTCCATCAGCCGTTCATACCGAAATGAGGAGGAAGTTAATTAACCTTAAGCAGGAGGGGAAGACCATGGCCGAGTATGAGGCCGAATCCACTAATCTCTTGAACATCGTTCCCGATGAAATTCCAACCGAGGAGAAAAAGATTCAGAAGTTCATGGATGGGTGGACTTAGAGGATTCATCAGCACTTGTTAGGTAATCTCTCGTTGGCTACTTATTCTGATGTGGTTAACGCAACACTGCTTCACTGCCAGGACCACCGCTTTCACATGTCAGAGAGTAAGCAATCAGGAGAGTCCATCCATCAGGGCAGGACAGGGGGAAATGGTGCCAGCGGGGCACAATCTGCTCAGGGTCAGCATAGGCAGGGAGATCAGTGTTCCCAATAGGGGGATTTTAAGAGGTTCAGCTCTGGGGATTTCAAAAATGGCCATGGAGGTTTTCATCAGGGTCAGCACGGTCAGCATGGCCAACAACAGCAGTTTCATCAGGGCCAGCACAGCCAGGGGAGGAATGGCAACGGCCACAAGGGTCGTAGGCAGTAGGGTCAGAGAGGGGGGAAATTTCCGGGGAAATGTTTCATTTGTGGAAAAATTGGCCACAAGTGCCAGGAGTGTCCTGATAGGGGCAGGGCTCCATAGCAGCAGCAGCAGGGTGCTCGACATGAGACCCAGAGACCTATGTTTCTCGCCGCCCTCCCAGCACCACCACAGATGCCAGCTTTGCCACCCATCCCAGCAGTCCCAGTTCAGCAGGGATAGCTTCAGTACGGGCGAGTTTATCAACTCCAGAATGCCGCAGACCCACAGGATCCACTGCTATTGAGGGTATGTTCTCTATTTAGGGGGCTATGGGGCGTATTTTATTTGACACATGGGCCACACATTGTTTCATTACCACGAGATTTTCACGCACTTTGGGGGTTGTTAGACACTGCAGAGAGCACGATTACTTGCGTAGATTTACCATTGAGTAGGGGTTCTGTGATTTCTCTTATTTGTAGTGGTGTGGGTATAGAGATCGGGAGATTAACTTTACCTGCTAATATGTTAGTATTAGAGATGACTGAGTACGATGCGATTGTTGGTATGGATTGGCTAGTTGCGTACCGAGACATGATTGATTGTTTCAGTAGGAGTATTATTTTTTCCATTCCCGGGCAGGAGATGTTTTTAGTGGCGATTGATTAGGCACACATTCTTCATATTTATCCCCTTAATTTCGGTATTTTTATGATCCCGTGCAGTGTAAATAGCTTGGATTTGTCTCATATTGATTCTACTAACCTTTTTTGGCAAGTATTTCGTGTTTTGTGTAATTCTCATGTGTTTTATAGGTATTTCATGCAAGTTAGTGCAAAGGAGAACTCAAAACAGTGAAAGAAAGCACAAAAAGGAGAGTTGAAGGGAATTTTCGTATTTTTTCAGCCTTAGTCCGGAGGTGGGGCCAACTATAAAGTTAAAGAGCTCTAAATTACAAGAACACTGGAAAAAACGGCACCTCAATCCGAGATACGGTGAAGAAGTTACGATGTTTTGAAGTTGCGCGATAATAAAGAGAAATGGAACAGGACCGATCCGGATGGAACCAAACCGATCCGGTGGGGACCGGACGGGTCTGGTCAGGAAAAAAAAGAACCGATCCGGGACCAGATGGATCCGGTCCGGCTGTGCGAATTGCTGTCATTAATTATGCAGATTTTAAGGTGATTGGCTGGTAAAAATTTGTGCCACAAGCGAAATTAGATATCAAATTCGTGCAACTTGGTGCTATAAAAGACCAAGCCCTAACTCATTCAAAGGGAGACTCAAAAATTAGGGAGATAAAGTCATTTTTTAGAAATCCTTTTTAGTTTTTCATATTCTTAGAAAAAACCCTAGTTTGTATGTTTGAAGAACAAGTAGTATTCTGGATTCAAGTTCATCTAGTGCAGATTTCAAGTATCAATTCTTCAATTCAATTCAAGTACCAAATTCCATTCTCTTAGTTAATCTCAATTTTTATTTAATCATCTTTTCTTGTTTTGTAATTTTTCTTTTTACCATGTTTCTTAGATCCACAATTATATGCATTGTTATGAAATTGTTTTCCCATAAAATCATGTCTAGCTAAATTTTCAAGGGCTGGGGTACATGAACTCATTCCGGTATAAATTACCTGTGTAGAAAATAGAGGGTAAATTAAATATTGACCAAATCGTGTATGAAAATTCTACGAACATAGCCGACCTTCTAATCTCTCTTGCCCTAGGTACTTGGGATGTTTAAGAACTTTATGTAAGTGAAATTGTCCATTCACCACTTTATATTTACCTTTGATTTCATATGATGCGGGAAAGATCCTTCATATATGTAATGCTTAAGATCTATAAAGATTGGATTTAGTCAAATATTTTAATTTACAATGCTAGTATTCTATACGATAATTTTTTAAGGTTTGAAGGATTGTACCCCACCCTATTTTCTCTCATTTTCAACTCGAATTTCTTTACAATTCTTAGTATTTTTGTGCACATTTTATTTCGTCACCAATTAGAAATTTAAACCCATCAATCATCTTTTTCTTTTCTTTTATTTTAATATCAAATTTAGGATTAAACTACCTTACATTTGTCGTCACGTTCACACGTCCTAATTCCCTGTGGATTCGATACCCAGACTCGCCACTATACTCCTTAAGAAGTGTAGTTACAAGTTTAGGTTTTTTTTGTATTGAGGTTGGAAGCTGGTAACAACGACTAGAGTATTACACGGACGCTCGGTTTTTCCACTCGATCAAAAATGGCGCCGTTGTCGGGGACCATCAATTGGTATAATTTAGGAAAGTTAATTTTATCTACAAGTGATTTCAAAAAAATAATAATAATAATAATAATAATAAATAAATAAAATTATTATTCTTTTTACATCTCATCTCTTTTGCGCTTATATGCAGAATTCATCTTCTACCCAAGTTCACGAAAATCCTATTGCCGAAGAAAATTCTGAAAATTCTCATACCACTGAGTCTCCTTATTTTTGGGTTCCACCTCCTTCGCCTAACAATTCAATTACAAGTCGTTCATTGAGTCAAACACTGAGTGAGAATTATGAATCTTTCGGTAGCAATATGTCTGTGCAAGGTAGTGTTGGTGTTGGTGCTGGAGAGGATGAGATACCATACCTTCCCATGAAAGATTTTTTATTTCCTGAGAGAACTGTTACCCCTGGTTGCATTTTACTCCCGTATAATGTCGGTCAGTTCCACTTTCGTAATGGGATGATTCAAATTCTTCCTACATTTTATGGGATGGATTCTGAAAAACCATATCTCCACATTAGAGAGTTCGAGGAAGCATGTGAGACATTTGGTGACCAAGCTTTCCCACAAGATGTTATCCGATTAAAGCTTTTCCCTTTTTCCTTAAAGGATAAAGCTAAGACCTGGCTATGGTCGCTACTCCCAAATTCTGTGTTATCTTAGAGAGATATGCAAATTAAGTTTCTCTCCAAATTTTTTCCCCAACACAAAACCAATTCTGTTAAAGACCAAATACAATCTTTTTGACAAAATGAAAATGAGGCCTTCGATAAGTGTTGGGAGAGATTTCAGGAGTTAATTAATGCGTGCCCACATCATGGCTTTGAAAAACATCATTTGATTTCATTTTTCCATCAAGGCTTTACTTTAGCATCTAAACAACTTGTTCAAACCATGTGCGAAAGATCGTTTTGGGAGTTAGACTCGAGCGATGATGAGGCTCATCTGAAATATGTAGCAGAGACTACCCAAGCATGGGATATTTCTGATCCCAATAGTCAAAATAGAAATCGACAAGTGTCCAATGTGCCTGCTGCATCCGGTATCTATCACTTGGACAAGGACACTTTGTTGGATCGAAAGTTTGACCAATTGGAAAAGAATTTCAGAGACATGTTTGAAGTGCGATTGAGAGAAATAGCTGGACCCGTGCAAGACAAAAAGGAGAAAGTGTGTGCCATTTGTGCTGTAGGTCATTCTACTAAAGGATGTCCTACCATCCCTGCATACAAGGCAATGTACAGTGAACAAGTTGAGGCAATAGGGGGTTTCGTGGAAATTATAATGTACAGCAAGGGAATGCATATAATCAATCATGGAGGAATAATCCTGGGTTCAATTATGGACAACCCCAAGGGGGGATGGCTCCTAACCCACATATGACTCTACCACCACCTCCTCAATTTCAGCAAGTGTCTCCTCAGATGCATCCTCCTATGCAGGTACCACCTCCTGGTCCGTATGTCGCTCCACCTAGGCGATCTCTTGAAGATAACCTGAATCAATTCATCCAATCTCAAAAGGAGAGCAATGCTAAATATGATCGAATGTTCACTGAAATTCATACTAGTATTTCTAGGTTGCAATCTGTAGTGAATACTCAGGAGAAGGGTAAATTCCCAGCCCAAGGCCAAAGACCTCCTCTTCAAGGACAACCCACGGTTAGCTCCACATCATTGGATTTGCCAGAACAATGTCAAGCTGTTACTACTCTTCGTAGTGGCCGCGTAATTGATCTAGCACCAAAACTTCCAAAGGAGAAAGATGAGGGAGTTGAACCTGAAATTCCCAAGGAATCTAAAATTTCCGAGTCTGCTGAGATTCCATTGGATACGGAAGACAAGGATGAGGGAGTTGAATCTAAAATTCAAGTTAAACCACCAACTGCTGCTCCATTTCCTCAAAGCTTAGATCCACCCAAAAAAGGGGCATCGCGTACAGAAGTGTTGGATGTCTTGAAGCAAGTAAAATTAAACTTGCCACTCCTTGATGCTATTCAACAAATTCCAGCATATGTTAAGATCATCAAAGATCTTTTGACTGTCAAACGATGGCTCAATGTAAAGAAGAATGTTTTCTTGGCACAAAATGTGAGCTCAGTCCTTCTCAATGATTTACCACCAAAATTCAAGGATCCTGGTGCACCCACAATTTCGTGTGTCATAGGAGAAAAAAGAGTGGAAAAAGCATTGCTTGACTTAGGTGCAAGTGTGAACATACTTCCATACTCCATCTATAAGCAGCTTGATTTAGGTGATTTAAAACCTACCCGAATCACTCTACAGTTAGCTGATCAAACAGTGAAAGTGCCTCATGGGGTTGTAGAGGATGTGATAGTTCAAGTGGACACGTTCTACTTCCCTGTTGATTTCATCATTTGGGACACTGAGCCTGCTCCCCATGCCAGAAATCATATTCTAATAATATTAGGCCGTCCGTTTTTAGCTACTGCTAATGCTTTGATCAATACACGGAATGGCCAAATGCAACTCACTTTTGGAAACATGACTCTCGAGACCAATATTTTCAATGTCACTAACCAAATGGGTGATGAGGATGAAATTATTGAGGTTGATCTTATTGAAGAAGTGGTGGATGAACACATCGGAAAAATCATAGGAGGAGATGCATTGGAGGTGTGTTTAGTGCAAAGTGGTGAGAAAAAGAGTCGTTATACTGCGTTTGAGCGTGAGGTGGAAGAGTTGGAAACTTGGTTACAAGAAGATGTGAGTTTTGAGAGTTTAAGAGATGTTGACTGGATTTCTAGGTTTGAAGAATCACCTCTGAGGGAGACAACCATGATTCCCTCTGAAAATAGATTTCCTAGTCTTGAGTTGAAGAAACTACCCTCGCATGTCAAATATGCTTTTCTGGGAGATAATGATACATTTCCTGTTGTTGTTTCTTCCAGTTTAGAAAAAGAGCAAGAGGGTATGTTGTTGGATGTGTTACGGAAGCATAGGAATGTTGTTGGTTGGACTATAGCAGATTTGAAAGGTATAAGTCCATTGATTTGTACCCATAAAATCCATCTTGAGTAAGAGGTGAAGACCTCGCGTGAGATGCAAAGGTGATTAAACCCAACCATGAAAGATGTTGTAAGAGCGAAAATTATCAAATTGCTAGATGTTGGGATTATCTATCCCATTTCTGATAGTAAATGGGTGAGCCCAATTCAGGCCGTTCCAAAAAAATCGGGTATGACCGTGGTTGAAAATGCCAAGGGAGAACTAATACCTCAACGCACCACCACCGGGTGGCGTGTATGCATTGACTACCGAAAGCTCAATGCCGGAACTAGAAAAGACCATTTTCCCTTACCGTTCATCGATCAAGTGATTGAATGAGTGGCGGGCCATCCTTACTACTATTTCCTAGATGGGTATTCTGGGTATAATCAGATTGAAGTGGATGTACTTGATCAAGAAAATACGACTTTTACATGTCCGTTTGGTACGTTTGCCTATAAACGTATGCCATTTGGGTTATGTAATGCACCAGCAACTTTTCAAAGGTGCATGCTAAGTCTCTTTAGCGATATGATTTAAAAATGTCTTGAGGTGTTCATGGACAATTTCAGCGTTTTCGGTCCATCTTTCGACCAATGTTTGGCTAATCTTGAAAAAGTTCTATTCCGGTGTGTGGAAAAAGACTTAGTCCTCAATTGGGAAAAATGCCATTTTATGGTTACCGAGGGCGTAGTTTTAGGCCACATAATCTCATCTAGGGGGATTAAAGTTGATCGAGCAAAAATCGAAGTAATAGCTGAGTTACCCCCGCCAAAATTACTTAAAGATGTGAGGTCCTTTCTAGGCCATGCTGGATTTTATAGAAGATTTATCAAAGACTTTAGCGCCATTGCTAGACCTTTGAGTAATCTTCTCATGAAGGACACTCAATTTGAGTGGAATAAAGCATGTCAAGAATCTTTTGATAAACTTAAAAGCATGCTATTCTCCGCTCCTATCATGCAAGCTCCTGACTGGTCACTCCCCTTTGAGCTTATGTGTGATGCAAGTGATTACGTGATTGGGGCCGTTCTTGGACAAAGAAAGGACAAGAAAGCGCATGTTATTTACTATGCTAGTAGAACATTATCTGGACCTCACCTTAATTACTCTACTAGAGAGAAAGAGTTACTAGCAGTCATTTTTGCTCTAGACAAATTCCGCTCTTACATTGTTGGGTCGCCCATCATTTGCTTCACTGATCACTCGGTCCTCAAATATCTCTTGAGTAAGAAAGATGCCAAACCTCGTCTAATCAGGTGGATCCTACTCTTACAAGAGTTTAATCTCTCGATTCAAGACAAGAAAGGAGTAGAGAACGTCGTGGCTGACCATTTGTCACGCCTATCGTCCGACGTACCTATTGATCCCATTCCCATAGACGAGTATTTTTCGAATGAAAATCTATTTGCTACTTCTTCTCTCTCCTGGTTTGTGGATATAGTCAATTACATTGTCACTGGAGTTGTTCCCTCTAATTGGACTCCGCAAGAGAGAAGGAAGTTCATTACATGGTCACGCATGTTCTTTTATGATGATCCATATTTGTTTAAGTATTGTGCTGATCAAATCATCCGGAGATGTGTACCTGATGAAGAAATCCAAGGGGTAATTCGATTATGTCATACGGAAGCATGTGGAGGTCATTTTTCCAAAAATAAAACTGCTGCGAAAATCCTTCAAAGCGGCCTCTACTGGCCCACAATCTTCCGGGATGTGAATACTTTTTCTAAATCATGCGATAGATGCCAAAGAATGGGAGCTATTACTCGCCGTGACATGATGCCATTAACCCCAATTCTAGTCGTGGAGTTGTTTGATTGTTGGGGTATTGATTTCATGGGTCCCTTTACACCTTCTTTTGGTTTTCTATACATCCTCGTCGCTGTAGACTACGTCTCAAAATGGGTAAAGGCCATAGCTACAAGGACGAATGACAATAAAGTGGTGATAAAATTCATTCAAGAAAATAAAATTTCTCATTTTGGAATGCCTAAGGCCATAATTAGTGATAATGGTACCCATTTTTGCAATAGGTCTATGCAGAAGCTCATGCGAAAGTATGGAGTTGTCCATAAAGTTGGAACAACTTATCACCCTCAATCGAATGGCCAAGCCGAGCTCGCCAATCGGGAAATCAAAAATATCTTGGAAAAGATAGTCGAACCTAATAGGAAAGACTGGTCTGTCAGATTGAATGATGTGCTCTGGGCATATAGAACTGCATATAAGAATCCCCTTGGGATGTCCCCATTTCGATTTGTGTATGGCAAGCCTTGTCATCTTCCGGTAGAGATCGAACACAAAGCGTATTGGGCTATCAAAAGGGTGAACTTCAACATGGATAAGACCGGTGAAACACGTAAACTTCAGTTGAATGAGTTGGAAGAAATACACGATGATGCGTATGAAAGTGCTAAAATATCCAAAGATCAAATGAAATGAGCTCATGACAGAATCATTCGTAGGAAAGAGTTTAATTCGGGATAAAAAGTCCTTCTCTACAACTCGAGGTTGCACTTGTTTCTCGGAAAATTGCGGTCAAGATGGTCGGGTCCATTCATTGTGAAAGAGGTACTTCCCCCATGGAGCTGTTGAACTCAAAGATGAGAAAGGGGGAAACACATTTAAGGTCAACGGGCATCGTATCAAGCCGTATGTGGAAGCAATCGTCAAGGAAGCCGACACAATCTGGCTGTTGGACCCCATTTATGGGGATTGACTGGAAAAGAGAGGTGAGGTCGTCGCACCCCCGACATGTATGGGGTGATTGTTGTAAATAAGAGTCTTAGGAGTTAGGAGTCGTAAGTATGTGTTAAGACGGGGTAGGTAATCCATTGATTTTAGGGGCATTAAGGTTTTGATGAGCATTGCAGAAATTTTGAAGTGAGAGAAGTTATAAAGGAAGCATTGGAATTGAGAAAAGGAGCATTAGCAGTGAGAACAATAGAAAAAAAGGAATTTCTGAGATTCAGCAGACCGGACCGGTCCGGTCCTGAATTAAAAGAACCGATCCGGTTAAGATGGATCGGTCCGGTATTATAACCGGATCGGTCCGGTGATCTGCAGAATGGTCCTTCCCGAGGTTCACACCTCTTCAATCCAAACCAAATTCATCCCCCCAATCCCTTCCTTTCCCCCAAAAATTCATCCCCCTATTTCCCCCCATCCATTCCCTCCTATTTCATTCTCCATCCTATAAATACATCCATCCCCCACCACATTTTCATTCACACCTCCATATCCTCTCTTCTCTCTCACTTTCTGTCTACTCCTTCCATACCCATGGCTGCTCCCCAGAAATATACCTCCATTGAAGTCTTGCCCGACGGCAATGGAGAATACCATTCTCGCCGTGAAGCAAATTGGTGCCGGCGGTTTTTCAGTCCCACCCGTAAAATCCACATTGAACGTCAAATCCTTTGGGATCAACTACCTAATTCTGTCACCGCCATGTTCATGACAAGTGGCTGGTGAAAATTTTTCAATGAACCATATGAGGCAGTTTGGGAAAATGTAGTGCGCCAATTTTACGGTTCGCTAGTCCGTACCGCTGAATTCGAATCACAAGCTTTTGTGGATTCCACAACAATACCGTTCTCCCTTGAAATTCTGGCCCAAAAACTCAAGTCTTACGGTGTGGTTACTCCTGATGAATTTGTTTATCCCAGTCCGGACCCTGTTCGGTCCAAAGCAATTTGCATATCAAGAATCGAGCCTGACGTGGTTTGGACTACCGAAACATTTCCTGTTGGTTGGCTATCCGACAAGGCATGGTTCACTTTTAACATTGTTTGTGCCAATATTTTGCAAACCTCCAATGATTCAGCAATGCGCCCGCGTCAAGCAACAATGATGTATCATTTGTTTGACCATGAAACAGTTATTAATTTGGCCCTCACATTTTACTCTGATATTCTCTCTGTGGCTTATGATAAAAAGGGTCGCGCCCCTCTTCCTTATGGTCGTCTCATTACATCCTTGCTTAAGGATGCCGGGATTGAAGCGCCACAAGACCTTATCAACTTGCCCAAGCCATTAGGTCAAGAATCCTGCACTCGAAGTGAACAACAAATATAGCTAATCCGTGCAAGGCGCGGCGATGATTCGAGTGATGAGGAGGCCGATGAGGAAGAGAACGTTGCTGATGAGGATGTTAAGATGGAAGAAGGAGAGGAGGAAGAATATGATGAAATCTCTGATCCGGATTATGTTTCGGTTGGTACGGGATTGACTGAGCGCGTCCTTTCTCTTGAAACGCGTTTCGACGGGTTCGTGACGTCCTACGAGAGGGACATGAGTTTGGTCTTGCGTATTCAGGCGGACTTGTACCGTCTTCAGTTGGGTCCCGAGGCCCCTCTTCGTCCTTACTATTACAATCCTTATGATCATGCTGCTCCCAGTCCTTCCCGTTCCCCACCCGCCCCTTAGCATGCCCCGCTACCCCTTTATGTTTGTGATGTCTTGCTTACACCGTGTGTTGTATTTTACAGTTTTAATATGATCATTGCTTGTTTTATTTATCGCACTCATAATGTTGTCTTCTTTATCTCCCTCGTCCATTTGATTGCGGACAATGCAAATCACTAAGTTAGAGGGGATGACAGGTGCGTATTCATAAAACTTCGCATATATATATAAAAAAATAAAAAATAAAAAAAATCCAAAAATATTTTTCTTCAAAATGAATAAAAATTGGAATTTAAATTTTTCAAAAATATCACCTTTATTCTATTTATAGTCTCAAATTGTTAACAACCAAAATGCACTAAGCCAAAATTGACCGACGATGGAAATTGAAAGAAAATTGACGACTTAACGAATAAGTGTGGAGATTAGTCCAACCCGGTGAGATTTTGAGCCTTTCAATTTTTTTTTGAGTTTTTAAATCAATCCGAGTTTATGATTAACTCAAAGTTCTTTTCAGCGTGTTAATAAGTCGTTGATGATCTCAATCCTTTGTTTTGATCGGTTATGGGAAATGTATGAAATGTTGTCTCGAAATTCGTGCTAAATATATCTCTAAACTTAATTAATCTCGAGATGCATATGGTAATGTGATTAGCAATTTGGACAATGAAGTAGGCCCTCGTTTGTTACCCAAAAATATTAGCCATAAAAAGTTATGAAAAATAAAATTATCCCTTTGCAACCCAAGTTGAGCCTAATAAAATATTTTCCTTTCGTTTGATAACCCGAAAAATTCAAATAGTCTGGAATTGTGAAAATCGAATATTCATCACGTAAGTCCAAATTGTGCAATAAAAAGGGGCAAGAAAAAAAAAATAGATATGCTCAATAAAAATAGCAAGAAAATAAAAAAAGAAAAAAAAATGAAAATTGAAAAAAAGAAGAAGAGAAAAATGAGCAAATGCCCGAAAAAGCACAAATGGACATCATAAAGATATCTTTCAATTCTGAACATTTCGACCATTCCCATTTTTACCCTTTACACTTTTTAACCCAAAAAAGTCCTAACTGTGTCCGAATGGCAAAATTAATTACCGCATGGAGAGCTAAGATACAAAAAGATAATATGAGAGATTAAATGGTGTGAACTAGAGGTGATGTTCCCATTTCCTAATAACTGTATTCGGATGATGAGATCTTTTCACCATATATTTCCTTCTTTTCAATTTTGTATGCATGAATTTGTGTCCATTATATTTACTCTCTATATCATGCATACCGAGAGAAAATAGCCACAATTCGAGTGATTCGTTTGTGAGTGCATCCGTAAGAATTTGAATCAAAACGAATTTTCGAAAAGTAACGTAATGCTCAATCGGTGGAAATTTGAGGTTTAATTTTTGGCTTTGCACACACACACTATGGTTTGAGATATTTGAATATGAATTTATGGTGATTGTTTTTCGAAAAGTTTAAATTGTAAAATTTTTAAGTATTTTGATATTTATTTGAGCCAATAAAGAATTTTGTGGGTGTATTCACTGCAAACCCTCACGAGACAAAACTCGTCCTACTAGGGTAACCTAGGGGTTTAAAGGCTTGTTGCATATGCTCAATGCAATCGCTTGCCTGCGAAAGTGGAATTTTATTTTAATAAAGGAATTTTCAAGATTGGAATTTTGGTTAGATTCATTTACATTGCTCGAGACGCGCAAAGTTCTAAGTTTGGGGGTGTGATTAGGCACACATTCTTCATATTTATCCCCTTAATTTCGGTATTTTTATGATCTCGTGCAGTGTAAATAGATTGGATTTGTCTCATATTGATTCTACTAACCTCTTTTGGCAATTATTTCGTGTTTTGTGTATTTCTCATGTGTTTTATAGGTATTTCATGCAAGTTAGTGCAAAGGAGAACTCAAAGCAGTGAAAGAAAGCACAAAAAGGAGAGTTGAAGGGAATTTCGTAATATTTCAGCCTTAGTCCAGAGGTGGGGCCAACTATAAAGTTGAAGATCTCTAAATTACAAGAACACTGGAAAAAATGGCACCTAAATCCGAGCTACGGTGAAGAAGTTACGATGTTTTGAAGTTGCGCGATAATAAAGAGAAATGGAACAGGACCGATCCGGATGGAACCAAACCGATCCGGTGGGGACCGGACCGGTCCGGTCAGGAAAAAAAAGAACCGATCCGGGACCAGATGGATTCGGTCCGGACCGGTTCGGCTGTGCGAATTGCTGTCATTAATTATGCAGATTTTAAGGTGATTGGCTAGTAAAAACTTGTGCCACAAGCGAAATTAGATGTCAAATTCGTGCAACTTGGTGCTATAAAAGACCAAGCCCTAACTCATTCAAATGGGGACTCAAAAATTAGGGAGATAAAGTCATTTTTTAGAAATCCTTTTTAGTTTTTCATATTTTTAGAATAACCCTAGTCTGTATGTTTGAAGAACAAGTGGTATTCTGGATTCAAGTTCATCTAGTGCAGATTTCAAGTATCAATTCTTCAATTCAATTCAAGTATCAAATTCCATTCTCTTAGTTAATCTCAATTTTTATTTAATCATCTTTTCTTGTCTTTTAATTTTTGTTTTTACCATGTTTCTTAGATCCACAATTATATGCATTGTTATGAAATTGTTTTCCCATAAAATCATGTCTAGCTAAATTTTCAAGGGCTGGGGTACATGAACTCATTCCGGTATAAATTACATGTGTAGAAAATAGAGGGTAAATTAAATATTGACCAAATCGTGTATGAAAATTCTACGAACATAGACGACCTTTTAATCTCTCTTGCCCTAGGTACTTGGGATGTTTAAGAACGTTATGTAAGTGAAATTATCCATTCACCACTTTATATTTACCTTTGATTTCATATGATGCGGGCAAGATCCTTCATATATGTAATGCTTAGGATCTATAAAGATTGGATTTAGTCAAATCTTTTAATACAATGCTAGTATTCTATACGATAATTTGTTAAGGTTTGAAGGATTGTACCCCACCCTATTTTCTCTTACAATTCTTAGTATTTTTGTGCACATTTTATTTCGTCACCAATTAGAAATTTAAACCCATCAATCATCTTTTTCTCTTCTTTTATTTTAATATCAAATTTAGGATTAAACTACCTTACCTTTGTTGTCACGTTCACATGTCCTAATTCCCTGTGGATTCGATACCCAGACTCGCCACTATACTCCTTAAGAAGTGTAGTTACAAGTTTAGGTTTTTTTTGTATTGAGGTTAGAAGCCGGTAACAACGACTAGCGTATTACACGGACGCTCGGTTTTTCCACTCGATCAGTGATGCCTCGCCCTGAGGGAGGATCGTCCACTCACATATACTATATAGAGGAGGAGACCTCTAAGGAAGTGGTATTACCACTCGATTCGATTCAAGTTGTTAGGGAGTTTGCTGATGTATTTCAGGATATACCTGGACTACCTCCTAGTAGAGAGATAGATTTTGTTATTGATTTGACGTCGGGCACTCGGCCCATTGTTCGCGCGCCTTACCGTTTGGCTCTAGTGGAGATGAGAGAGCTAAGGGATCAGATAGAATAGTTGTTAGGTCAGGGGTTTATCCGAAGGAGTACTTCGCTATGGGGTGCCCCTGTGTTGTTCGTAAAGAAAAAGGATGGATCATTGAGATTGTGTGTAGATTACCGGGAGTTGAATAAAGTCACGATATAGAATAAGTATCCGTTGCCCCGAATCGATGACTTATTCGACCAGATGAGAGGAGCTTGCTTCTTCTCAAAAATTGATTTACGATATGGATGCCATCAGTTGCGTATCAGGGAACATGACGTCTCAAAGACTGCTTTCTTGACGAGATATGGTTCCTACGAGTTTTGGGTTATGCCTTTTGGCTTGACCAATGCTCCAGTCGTGTTTATGGACTTGATGAATAGGGTATTCAGAGAGTTCCTAGACCAGTTCGTCATTATCTTTATTGATGACATTCTGGTTTACTCCCAGACAGAAGAGGAGCATGCTGAAATTTTGAGGCAAGTTTTGCAGACACTGCGTCAGAACAAGCTTTATGCAAAGTACGAAAAATATGGGTTTTAGTTGAAGGAGGTTCAGTTTTTAGGGCATATCATTTCAGACCGGGGGATATCTGTTAATCCTGGGAAGGTATCCGGGTTGAGGGAGTGGGGACAGCCCACAACACCGACTAAGATTAGTAGTTTCTTGGGCCTAATAGGATACTACATAAGGTTTATTCGGGTTTTCTCAAAAATAGTGGGTCCTTTGACACATCGGACTCGCAAAGGTGTGCCATTCATTTGGAGTGATGCCTATCAGTTGACATTCGATGAGTTAAAGGACAAGTTGACCTCAGCGCCTGTGTTAGCATTGCCCAGACCGGGAGTTGAGTATCTAGTCTACACCGATGCGTTCTTACAAGGACTTGGAGGTGTACTGCAGCAGGAGAGTCAGGCTATAGCTTATGCTTCCCGTAAGCTTAAGCCGCACGAGAAGAATTACCCCACCCACGACTTGGAGTTAGCGACAGTCGTATTCACTCTTCAGATTTGGAGACACTATCTCCTGGGGGAGAAATTTCGGTTGTTCACAAACCACAAGTCCCTACAATACCTCTTCACGCAGAAGGAGTTGAATATTCGTCAACGAAGGTGGCTTGAGTTTTTGAAGGATTATCAGTTTGATATCCAATATCACCCAGGGAAGGCTAGCGTGGTAGCAGATGCATTGATTCATAGGCCAGTAGATGAGGTGGCCGAGGTGTGGAAAGCTAAGTGGAAGGAGTTGGGACACCAGGATGCAGTGGCCCGATCGTTCATGTATGTGATGATTGTTACACCTCAGATTGTTACGAGAGTGATAAAGGCCCAGGCAAATGACTCGTTCTGTCAGGAGCAGATAGTTAGATTACTAGTAGAGGGATCCGAGTCCTATACCATTAGTTCAGATGGGGGATTACGCTTCAATGGAAGACTGGTCTTTCCGGAAGGGGAAAACTTACAACACGTGGTAATGACAGAGTCGCACGGCTCACGGTTCGCGGTACACCCTGGTGGGGATAAGATGTACCAAGACATGAGACGACAATACTAGTGGAGCGGGATGAAGAGAGATATCACCGTGTTCATTTCTAAATGAACCACTTGTCAGCTAGTAAAGGTGGACCATCAAAAACCGACAGGACTTCTACAACCGTTAGAAGTTCCGATGTGGCTATGGGAGAGCATATATATAGACTTTATCACAGGGTTACCTACGTCACAGAGGGGTTATGACTCCATATGGGTAATTGTGGATATGTTGAACAAAGTTGCTCATTTTCTGCCCGTGAGGACAGACTACACTACGGGACAATATGCCCAGATTTTCATTGCGGAGATTATGAGATTTCACGGGGTTCCTCTAAATATCGTGTCTGACCGAGATAAGATATTTTTTTCACGATTTTGGGAGAGTTTCCAGGAGGCCATGGGTACAGAGTTGCGACTGAGTACGGCATATCACCCGCAGACTGATGGGAAAACAGAGCGGACAAATAAGACGTTAGAGGACATGTTGCGTATCTGCATCCTAGACTTTGGAGGTGGTTGGGAACAGTACCTTCCACTAGTGGAGTTTGCTTATAATAACTCCTACCAGTTCACCATTGGCATGGCTCCATTCGAGGCGCTGTATGGTAGACCTTGTCGTTCCCCAGCATGTATGTTAGAGGTGGGAGATAACAAACTCCATGGGCAGGAAGTGATTCAGGACACTTCGGCAAGGATAGAGATGATACGGAGCTGTATTCGGGTAGCTCAAGACCGACATAAGAGCTATGCTGATGCCAAGAGGTTCTTCAGAGAATTCAAGGTGGGGGACCAGGTGTTACTCATAGTATCTCCTATGAAGGGGATAATGCATTTTGGGAAGAAGGGTAAACTGGCACCAAGATACGTGGGGACATTCCCTATCATCGAGAGGATTGGGCCAGTTGCGTATAGACTTGGGTTACCGGAGCACTTACATAGGATTCATGATGTGTTCCATATTTCCTCGCTAATGAAATATCTTAGGGAAGATTTATTCCATACTCACATTTCTTTAGAGGACATCGATCTTCAGCCTGATAGTTCCTACGAGGAGGGGCCGATTGCTATTCTGGACCACAGCGAGAGGAAACTGAGGTCGAAGATAGTACCATTAGTACGCGTGCAGTGGCGGCATCATAATGCCGAGGTGTCCACATAGGAGCGCGAGGATGAGATGCGTGAGCGCTATCCAGAGTTATTCTTGCCAGGTACTCTTTAGTTCCGAATTTCAGGACGAAATTCTGTTATTAGGGGGGAAGTAAGTAATACCCCGTAATTTTATTGATTTTTATTTTAGGGATTAATTGAATTAAATGAGAATTAATTGGGAATTAATCCGGATATAAATACTAGCGAGATGTGAGTTAGTATTTGATTATGATGTTAAAATTGAATATTCCTGAGTATATATGGTAATATATGAATATTGGGAATATTTAAATTGTCACGAGGCAGAAATACGACAATTTGGGAAATTTAGTTAGAACGCGCGTGGCAGTCGCGTCAGGAATGAATTTATTAAAATTAAAAAGTAAATTATATTTTTATCAACTGAATGATCATTTTGAGTGCGCCAACGCATCCGGAAGGGTCAAAATAGTCAAAAAATACTAGCCGGGAGTTTAGTTTGGGTCCCGGAGCATTTTTACGCCAAACCGGCAACCAAGAAGGGTATTTTGGTAGTTTTAAAATTTAAGGGATTAAAGCCCACGAATTTTAGTGTTAAAATAGATATTATTAAAAGAGACACTAAGGCCATTATCAGCCAAAAAGTGAGAAAGTGGGCTACGGAAGTTTTTTAGAGAAGTTAGAAAGAGGGAAAAGGGTTTCCAAACAAAACCATCTCCCCACCATCATTTTGGAAGAGATTGTGACCAAAAAGAAGGAAGAATCAACTTTGAAACACCGGCAACAAATCTGAAGAACAAACCTAAGGGAAGTGATTTAATGTTATTGATTTCATTGAATATTTCCTCCATGTTTAGTGTAGAAACTTTAATTGCCTAGAAAGTCTTGAGGAAAACTATTGGGATTCTGGTGAAACTTATGATTTTGAGAGAGGAATTGCATGTAGAAAGCTTATGGACAAAATCATTATACAAAACATAACTTTTGATGATCTGAAAACGGAGTAATAAGGAGTCTTTACATACATTTAAAATATGGGTTCATGTTCATAGGGTTTGGAGTGAAAATTGGGAATTTATATGAATTGCATGTTGATTAGGAGGATTTGACCCCTATAATATGTTAAGAAGTGACTTAGGAGGACTTAGATTAGTTTACTAACAATAAAACTTAATTGGAATGATCTTAGGATGGATTTAGAGAAGAGAAAAATGAAGAAAAACGAGTTGGAGAATTTCTGGGCGTAGTCTGCCATCTCGTTAGAAGACCAGCCCAGGTCGTTCGAATGACCTCGTTCGAACGAGTTTCTAACGAGATGACCGTATCCCTTCTAACGAGTTGGTAGTTCGTTCGAAGACATTCGTTCGAACGAACTCGTTCGAACGATATTTCTAACGAGTTGACAGAATGGTCTTTTTAGGCCTTATTTTATTTAGAACTTCCATTAGACTTATTTAATTGAGTGTTAACCTTCCCTTGTTGACTAGTGGGTATAGTTGTGAGATTGGAGTACGTTGAGGATTAAAACTTAGAATTAAGTAGTAAACCGGATGACACCTATGGGTCAGAGAATCACTAAAATTACGATGTGAGAAGAGTTGACAACTTTAATGTATATAAATCGGGGACTTGTAAACGTGTAACATTAAATGACGGTATAGGGATGAGAAATATACCTCTATTAATATTATGGGATACCTAAGATGTGTGAATGCTTGGTATATGTAGTTATTTGTGTATAACTTACCAACCATACTTGCTATCACGGGAGGTCGGCGTTCGATCAAGGCCATCTAATCTTTGTGTGCCTACGGGGGGATTTAGATTGGTACCTCGAGGACATAGGTCAGAGAAGGGCTTATTGAGAAGTTAATAAGTCTGTTGATCATGGGAGCATAGGTATGTGCATGACCCATGTGATGTGAACTATGTTCGCCTCCATTATATGTGTTTGTTACTTGTCGAAATGGTTCCTGAGAGATTCGGAATGCGTGATCCTTATGTACGTGATGTACCGGGATTTGATAACAGAGTATGTGTTCACCGCAGCTTAGTCTAGGGGTGCCATTATTGTATATTATGATGAGACTGATATAATGAATTATTGAAATGAACTGTTTATATAAGTACAAGTGTGAATTAATGTAATATCCTTATAGAGTTAAAAATGGGAAAACACTTAGTAATTATTGTAACTATTTTCGAGAAATGAAGGTAAAACTCTCAGTTTATATTAAGATGTCGGGATTAAATCATGATTAGTATAGTAAACACCAGATATTGAATTGGACTTGTTTAATAGTAGAATATCTAGAACGGATACGGGTACGACAAGTGTGCACAATTAGTTGAGAGGTGAGGAGCTCATGTGAGGGCACGCGCTATCATGTATTTTATATTCATTGTTTAATGATATTAAACACTTGTTGTATTTTAAACTGTTTTCACAATCGGGCTCTGAACCGTTTGCTTTCAAATCTATTTTTGTAAAAACCTTTTTAGATGCCCAGCCACAAGGACACCAAGCATAGGAGTTCCATTCCAGTGACGTGCTGTAGCTGCTATGGAAGTTATAGGACCTCGATAGTAGACGCCTCCACTTTCCTTCTTGACTCTATTTTCAGATTTTTTCATCTGTTGGGCATGTCGCCTATTTTCTTTTAGAGACATCTTACTTACTCAGTTTTATTTCCGATTTTGGGTTGTAATTAATTAGTGATTCAGACTTTGTATTTGGTTGTATTCAGTATTCTTATTATTTAGAGGAGTATTCCTCCAGATTCATTATTATTCCATGGTTATTCTATTGTGACTATGTTGTGGTTGTTATGTTAGCATTTCATAATCTAACTTATTGCATGTTAATCGGATTCAATTAAAATTGAAAACTCACTTTTTAAATATTAGGTGGCTAGTAATTGTTAAAACTTTTTTTGACAGTGATGATATGAACTGGACCAACTTGACATTTTGTATTAATTTAATAAAGGAGTAGCTACCCGGTATTTAATTAGTCGGGGTTTCACACCGTGTTAAGGTCAGTGAATTCGACGCAGACTCTCCATTTCCCGTTATTCTTTGGAACTACTACTTGGTTGGATAACCATTTGGGGAATTAGACCTCGCGTATGGATCCTGCATCCAATAATTTTTCTATTTCTTTCTCTACGGCTTTTGCCTTCTCGGGCGCAGTTCGTTGTGCCTTTTGGGTGATAGGTTTGAAAGTGGGGTCGACATGCAACCGATGACAAACCACACTGAGATTAATTCCAGGCAGCTCCTATGGTTCCCATGCGAAAATGTCTATGTTGCTTCTCAATAAAATCGTCAATTCCTTTTTTTCTTGATCTGTGAGAGAAGCTCCAATAAAAAATACCATGTCCTTTTCGCTACCACCAACTTTAACTTCCACCAGGTTTTCCATAACCCGCTCATAGGGAGGAGCCTGGTCTCCTCCACTTCGGGTCTTTCATACCTTAACTGTTATTTTGAAGGTATCAGACCTTCATGTTCCTCGACCTGCTCATTGGGCTTCTCGACCTTCTTCTCTGGTCTAGGGCGGATGGCTGCTATGAAGAACCTTCTTGCCATCTCTTGATCGCCATGGATCTCCATTACTCCTCGTTCGGTCACATACTTGAGTTTCTGATGGTAGGTCGAGGGGACTGCCTTCATTGCATGTAGCCATCCTCTCCCGAGGATGGCTTGGTATGGCGAGTCAATGTCGACTACAAGAAACTCAATCATCTTAGAGATACTTCCTGCCCTTACCGGTAGCACAATCTTTCCCAGTGGAATAGTCACTTTTCCAGCGAAGCCAACCAGAGGGACAGTGGCCTCCTTCAGGTCGGCGACGCTCAACTACAATTTTCTGAACAGATCGAGATACATTACCTCTGATGAGCTTCCTTGGTCGACGAGCAACTTGTCGATGTCATAGTTGGCAATCCTAAGCGTAATGATCAAGGAGTCGTGGTGTGGGGTTCTTACTCCCACCAGATCTTCATCTGTAAACACGATATGCTTTCTATAGTCGACTTCATCTGCTCGCCGACGCTTTCCTGATTGGGTCTTTGTTGGATCGATCTGAAAAGCTTGCATTATTGCTGCAAGCTTTTTTACCTCCATCCGAGCTGAATTCCCCTGAATCTGCTTCATATCAGATGCCTCATGAATTACTACGAATTCATAGCCAACATCATCTTCGAGTACGTTATCAGGTCTTGCTTCTCCATTGGCAGCAACTTTCTCTGCTCTCTTCTCCACAAATTCGTTCAGATGCCCAGACTGGGCCAGTTCTTCGAGGTGGGACTTAAGAGCTTTGCAATGCTCAGTCTTATGTCCTCCTTCTTTATGAAAAGCGCATCTCAGCACATTGTTTCTCTTTGAGGGATCTCTTCCCATCTTTTCGGGCCACTTAATAAATGGCTCGTCTTTGATCTTCGCGAGAATCTTGTAAATTGGTTCTCTGAAGACAGTGTTGACTGCCTGAAATGCTTTTGGCGCATCATTCTTGCCTCCGTTCTTAGATCCATTCTTGCCCCCATTCTTTCCTCCTTTCTTCTGGTTCTCAGCTTTGTCGTTGCTTTTGGCAGCGAGCTTAGTTCGACCGTTCTACCCTATGTTGAGGCGGCTCACATCCTCCACCTTGGCGTATTTCTCAATGTGAGACATCAGGTCGTCGATGGTTGTGGCCTCTTTCTTTGTCAAGGACTGGTATAAAAGGGAAGAGCTAGGTAGCCCAATTTTAAAGGAGGCCACTGCTACTTGCTCCGAGCAGTCCTCGACCTCATTGAATAACTCCAAATATCTCTTCGCGTAGTCTCGGGGGGTCTGTTGAGGTGCCTTTTTCATTGTTAGCAAAGCATCCATCCTTTTGGGATGGGGCCAGAGACTCAAAGCCCCTGATAGACCTGTAGGGGAGCCTTTTGAACCATTTTTGTGCCACGTCGCAGGCTCGAGGGAAAAATCCGGCACATCAGTGCATCCCAGTGGTTCCAGAGGGTCATAGCTTACCTGTACTGCCTAACGTGATCGATGGGATCAGTTTTCCCATCATAAATCTTGAATCTTGGAATAGAGAATTTATTGGGGGCTTCCTCTTCTTCTATTTCCCTTTAGAAAGGGGATTTCATCTGAGTCTTGAGAGCTCGTCTAGCAAGCTACCTGGTCGATCTTGCGTCGCGATGTGCTGGGTGTTGGTCCATCTCCCTTCGAACCAAATTTTGTATTTATCATTGCTACGAGCTGGGCTCCTGTTACGGTGATCCGGTCGCTGGTTCTCGAGTGAGTCGCTGCTTGACTCGTGCCTTTCACTCTTTTAGGATCCACACCTAGGGCTCCTTCCTCGGCTGCGAGACTTGCTCGCTTGAGGGTTAGGAGTTTGGTGCGGACGTCGCTCTCTCCATCCTTTCTAATTTCCTTTTGAGGCGAGCATTCTTAGCCTCCTACTTGCGAGAGGACTCCCTTTTCTCTTGGAGCCTTGCCTCATAGGCATCGATCAGCCTGGAGATTTGCGTGGACCTCGCTGGTCCTTGGCTTTCCTCTGAGGCTGGCCTCTCTCGGCTAGCCCTCTAATCGGAACGCCGAACTTCATATCTGATCCTGCGAGGAGCAGGTTATTCTTGGATATCTCCTGCTTGAGGAGCGTTACTGCTGTGATCAGACATTTCAAACTTCTTTATTGGTGTGGGCTTTCTCAGGGAAGACAAACATTCCCACAGACGGCGCCAATTATGGTGACAATTATATTCAACACAAATAAGTGAGAGAAGAGCAATAACCAAGGAAAATAAAGAAGATAAAATACCAATCACACAACACAATATGTACGTGGTTCAGCAAGAATGCCTACGTCCACGGTGGTGCAGTCAGTATTATTTCTATATACTCCAGGGAGCATTTACAGAGAATACAATGCATGTCCTTTGCCCCAGACTTAGGATTTATTATATACATGCCTGTCCTCGAAGAGTGGGGGTGTTGGACTCCCCCACGTTTACCATCTTCTCCTGGAACATCTCTATACGAGAACATGGGAGGAGACTAAGTCGTAATTATATTTAGTTAAGGCGAGGGGTCCGGATTTTGGGCTATTTTTATTAGGCTACTTGTCCGGGCCCATAATGGTAAATTCGGGTACCCACAACTTCTATGTGCATAAAAAACACATTTACACTTCAAATATAATCAGTCTCAAATAACTCAATACCACCAAAAAAAGAGAATTAATCATGTGAAAACTAAAAATATTTTTTTTAAAAATAAAATAATAACACTAACATCTTCCATGTCACAGATTAATGCAAAAATACAAAACAGAAAAACTTTTTTTCTTATATGGCACTTCACCAAATGATTGATGTCCACAACGGAGAACTCTTGGTAAAACTCAAATTGGTAGTCAACTATTTTTGCAGCGTTGGGAAACCATACTTAAATTAAGGAAATACATTCATTCAAAAATAAAAATCTATACCCTTAAAAAGATCCAACATTATGTGAGCAAAACAAATGAAATACCTATCCTCCTTCCATTCTTAAGATACAGATCAAAGAAAATATGAAACTATGTTAAATTTATAAATTTTCCTTTGTAAACATTTCCTCAAAAAATTAATATTCATTATATATGAGATTTTTTTATATGTCTACGGGGTATGTACGACAATATCAAGAATGTTACAAAAAGTAGATATCAATTTGTAAAGAAAAGGCAAACTATGATAGTATCTTGTATATGGCATTAGAAGTTAAACCCAGCAGAAAATTAAAAACTTTGTATATGTCGTTTAGAATTTACCTAACATGAATACCCAAAAAATTCACCTCCACAATCTCCACTGTAATCAAAATCATCACAACTGATACAAGTCAATAACAGAGGAACTGATTGGATAGTTTAATAATTAAATAGAGTTTAGCGCCTCAATTGAGTAACCTCAAATTTTGCATGAGGATGAGGTTCTAGGGGTTTTATTAAGTATAATATAAAGGCATATTAGATTTGAAGGTGATAGAATGCGAAAAAAAAATGAGACTCCATGCATCTTTTGAGAGGAGAGAGAGATAAGTCATCCGTGAATGGGAAACGAGAGATTTTATGGAGAGGGAAATTAAGGGATATGTGGACGGGTCGGCAGATAGCGAATCGGTTTAGAGAGAATCCTAAAATGTAAAATATTGAGTTGGATGCTTCTCGAATAAATGCTTTATGCGTAAGGTATTAACGAAGGAATGATGAAATGAAATCATAAAATGGACAGTACCATGTGAAGGATTGGTAAGAATAAAATTATGCCATGAGGAGTACCTAGATGGATTTCATAAGAAATGGAGCAACTTTCGTTTTATAATTACAATATAGATGGCTTGAGTCATGGATGTATGTCACGTACTTGTTTATTAAACCATATTAAAAATCATTAACATTTTCATATTTTCTCTCATCCCCTTATTCATTTTACTTTTTATTTATATATTTTTTTATTATTTATTCATTCATTGTCTAAAGCTAAAATTTGATCAAACATTTATTTCTCGATTAATTTTCAAAAGCCTATTTCACTCCCTTTAGGTAATTTCTGGTAACACAACTCTCTCTAGAATGATAATCTCTTCTCTCTATATATCTCTTTGTTGATGTCCCTGTATATTTTTACATTTTGGTTTGGGCGGGCTTAGACTTACTCAATTATGGGAAATATATTTGACTTTTACACTATATATAATTAATCTTAATGTTAAAAAAATATTGTATTAACAACCATTACAATATTCACGCTCGCCTTTCGTTTGGACGCTCGTTATTTTTCTTATATTTATTGACAACACTGAAAGAGATTAGTCTAATGTGGCAGTCGATTGAATCAGAAACAGTCGATCTACAACACACAAATGGATTTTAAAGTCAATGGTGGTTCTCAATAATATGATAAAGTTATAGATAATGGAGTGTGAATCCAGATCAATAATGACTAGCGAAGGATTATCAATGGAGTCTGATAAAAGTGGAGCTTAAAAATTAATTTTCGTCGTTTATTTATTTTCTAGGTCGATTCTTACATCTACCATGAAGATTCAAAAAATTAGCACTTTACACAAAAAACCTATTGCACTTTCCTATAAATATTCACTAATTTGCTGAAAAAATGCTATAGTTTATAAGAAAAAAATGAAAATTACCCTTATATTTCTTTTTAAAAAAATTCTTCCCAAAATTCGTTTCTTTTATAAATTCTGTTTTTTAAGATTATATAATGATGTCTATGTATGTGATTATTCAATTCATTTTATTTAAAAAATTCAGAAGCGGCACCAATCATAGTGGTGGTGGCTTTGGGAGAGAGAGTGTTGGGAATGAGGTGGAATTTTTGAAGTTTATATCAAGTGAATCATGAGTAATTTAGTAAACAAATGAAGGGATGTATCGTAATTTACCCTTAAGTATAATAATTTAGGATATGAAGGTATGTCTAGGAAGTATGAATACTTTTGAGAAGGTAATGCATATGTCTTTGACACATGTCAAACACCACAATCCCGACTTTGTCCAACACTCCTTTTCAAATCTCCATAATTTAAATATAATATTGAACATGTGTAGCACATATTTTTACATGTTTGATACTTGTTTGCACGTGCCAATACTTAATTTAAATATATAGAAATGTAAGTTCAATTAGTAAAATCTTTTTCAGTTTCGGGAGTTCATTCTTTTTAACAAGTATTTTTTTCACGTTCTTGTTTCTATATAAATTTATTTAAGTATATTTATTTATGGGGCTTTTACATATAGGTTCTACTTAGAGATATTTTCCATAAATAAGTTTTATTGGCTTGTCAACCATCAAATAGGTCCTATTTCCAATTTTTGGGATTTTTATTTGACAAATTTACCCTTTTAAAACACTCATCGCTAACTATTAGAGGAAAGTTACTCAAGTGGTTAGACTTTTTTTTCCTATTTTTCAATCTTCAAATGACCATATCTTTTGATTTACAAATCCATTTTTTGCAAAATTAATATATTTGAAATCTACTCACTGGTATCCATCAAACAAAATTCGCAAACTCTAGAAAATTCTAAAGAATTGAAAAAATTATGCAGACGGTAAATATTTATTGTGTTAGCTGATAAATAAAACTGGTTTATATCTTGGACGTTTTCACATAGAGTAAACATTTACAGTGCTAAATATTACACAAAAAAATATTTACTATTTGCCTAAAAATGAAAAAAAAAAACGTCATTTTATTTTTAATATTTTATACTAAATATGGATCTTATTTTATAGTGCTTGATTAGTAGCTTTTAAAGATATATATTTTGTAAATTTTGAATTTGTATATCGAAAGTTACAGTTCTTTAAAATTTGAAAGGAACAAAATAAGAATCACTTTAAATTTGAAGGGAATATAGGGAGAGAGGTATATTGATAATAAAAGGATTCATAAATTCAAAAATAGGACTTAAACAAGAAAATCATCTTCAAACAGGATTTATATATAATAATACATTTATTTACCGGTGTTGACCTTAGTGCCCTAATTCGTGAGGTCTGCCTTACGAACCCGCACTCAAATCGCGAATTGGGCAATTCGGGGCTAATTCGCAGTTAATTCGCGAATTGAACTTGTCAAATACGCGATCTTGGCTTGGAAAATTCGTCCATGCAGACAAGTTAAAAACTCAGCCTACTATAGGACGAGAGTGGAGAAAATATTAAACTAAAAAAGTCAAGCTCCACTCAATGAAGCTTAAGAACAACTTTAAGCATTCCAAATGTCTGACTCCATACTTTTATAGCTAAAAATTCTTGAAACTTTTTAGTTTCCGAACGATGTGGGACTTAATTACACTTGCACACTCTTATCCGCTCCATCATTGAATAACTTTTGGGCATTTTGCAAAGATATTAGATTGTTTGTATATTAAATAGTTTTGTGTGTAAATTAAAAATACACTATAATATGACTCTATATTAGCATGAAAAATAATAGTTCTACATTAGATTGGTTATATTAACAATATTTATTTAATATTATTATATATATTAAAAATCATAATTACCATACATACATTTTATATATGGAAAATTAGAAAATTTAATAATATAATTCTACATTAGCCTGAAAAATAAAGTTTAATTTAACACACACCACCCTTGTTCCAAATTATATATTTTGTTAAATGAAATAAATTATATTTTTGTTAAATGAAATACATTATATGATAATATTTCTCCTACATTATACTTATATATACAAATATATACACACCAAACATCATAATTATATATTAAAAATATATTTTTATATGCTAAAAACACAGACGCACTCATGGCACTCTCAAATTCGAGTAATTTGAAAATTGACACATTGGCGCACTCGCATTCGCACCCGCTTTCGCTCCCGCACTCGCATTAGGGCACTAAGGTGTTGATGTGATGTTATATCCCAATCCAATTTATATTTAATATTTGAGCAAGATCCAATAGGTAGTCTGGTATACCCGACTTAAGATGTTCCGATGATTAGTAGCCCACCGGAACCTTTTATAATTTTTTATAATTCAACTCTTGTTGTGTATACATTTATATACCCAGAAATAAAGATAGCCTCATCTTCGCTAATGCCCATTATTAGCTCAGGTTTGAATTTTTTTAACGAACCCTCGTGTTTTTGTCTCTATATATTTAAGGGTACTGAAATGCAGAAATAAGAAACTTTAGGGTTTGGAAGGAGGATTTACCTTTATTATACTCTCAAACTTCACCACTCACCAAGTTTGATATTAATATTGTAGAAATTTATGTATATTTCAATTTATCTAAATTCATTCTGCAATTATGTCATTCTTTTTATTTCTCATTTTAATCTGGTTGTGGATTACATTTCAACTTTAAATTAGCTTTTCTTGAATTTGTAAATATGCAATATTTTCCCACAATGGCGGTATTCCTTAATTATGTTCTTATACATGAATGAATTTTTGGAAGTTATTGTTAAGACTTTTTAACTTGATGATGAATAATTTATAATTTTTAAATTTGACGCAAAAGCTAAAATGACACAACTAAATGGTCAAATGCATTTTGCATACATATTCTTAAGTGCGGGATTCAAACGTAGTGGAACCTTAAAAAAAACTATATGAAGATGATGTAGATTAGTGTCTTATAATATCTCCCAAACCTTATAGTATCACTATGTATGTATGAGACTTACGGTGAGATTAGGTGCGTAAATATGATTTTAAACCCTTTTATACCTCTGTCATTAAGATGTGGTATTTTCATTATTTTATTCAAAAATGAAAGGGAGTTGTTATTAAGAAACTACCCATAATCATAAGAGAGTGGGATTGCAGTAGGAAGTTATCAGAGGTTATGGCACATGTGCCACAAACCGTTCAAAAATTGTACAACATTCTTTCAATTTTCAAATGGTCTACTTCAATCCATCTACAAAACAATGTTACCTAATTCTCTTTGACCCCCTCCATCCCACAAACCACAAGTCCCTACCTAAATGGGGTGCGTTCGCAACACAAGTCACTAAGATTGGCTACCCGAAGTTTAAGCCATGTTTCAGGAGGAAAATATTTGACACACCCCAACCCAGTTACTTATAATTAAGTTTGAAAGTCAAAGTGAGTCAAATCATAATTACCTTAATCAAATAATAAATATGAGTATCCTTTTTCAATTATTAATATGAAGCAATAAAAGAAGAACCTTTCAAAATTTTAAGTTAATTATGCTTATTCAAACTTTCTTAAAGGATAAGTACGATTAAATTATACCTTTTTAATATGACCAAAATTATGGTTTTATGCATCCTTTGATAACCCAACCTGACCACCTAGATTTGGCAGTGATATCACGTTACCTGAAACACATAACCATAATAACCGTGGTCAAAATAGCCTAGTGAATGTATCACTACTATACTAGAGCATAAAATTAAATGCAATAAGTCTTATCTATGTAACAATATAAAACATCTCAACATCTCTTGATTGTTAATAACCAATAACATATCTTGGTTATAATAAGCCATAACATCTATTGGCTATAAATAAGCCATAACATCTCTTGGCTATAATAAGCCATAACATCTTTTCGCTACAAATAATCCAAAACATCTCTTGGCTATAAATAAGCCATAACATCTCTTGGCTACAATAAGCCATAACATCTCTTGGCTGTTGATAAGCCATAGCATCTCTTGGCTATAATAAGCCATAACATCTCTTGGCTCTTGATAAGCCATAACATCTCTTGGCTATAATAAGCCATAACATCTCTTAGCTATAATAAGCCATAACATCTCTTCATAACACATACATATTATATCCAAAATTAACTCAATAATTATACATATCATATCTATAATAAACTCACTAACAACACATATCACATGTATATTCAACTTAGTAGGTATAACATATCATATTCAAATCAGTAACCACACACATCATATCCATATTCAACTCAGTGACTACACTTATCATATCCATATCCAACTTAGTAAGTATCACATATCATATCTACAGTCAACACAGTAAGTGCCACATATCATAAATATATTCAACTCAATAACCATATCCATATTCAAGTCAGTAACCACACACATCATATCCATATTCAACTCAGTGACTACACATATCATATCCATATTCAACTCAGTAAGTATCACATATCATATTTATAGTCAACTAAGTAAACATATCCATATTCGACTCAGCAACCACACCTATCATATCAATATTCAACTCATTAACTACACATATCATATCCATATTCAACTCAGGAAGTATCACATATCATATCTATAGTCAACTCAGTAAACATATCCATATTCGACTCAGCAACCATACCTATCATATCCATATTCAACTCATTACTACACATATCATATCCATATTCAATTCAGGAAGTATCACATATCATATCTATAGTCAACTCAGTAAACATATCCCTATTCAACTCAGCAACCACATCAATCATATCCATATTAACCTCATTAACTACACATATCATATCCATATTCAACTCAGTAAGTATCACATATCATATCTATAGTCAACTCAGTAAACATATCCATATTCAACTCAGCAACCACACTTATCATATCCATATTGAACTCATTAACTACACATATTATATCCATATTCAACTCAGTAAGTATCACATATCATATCTATAGTCAACTCAGTAAGTGCAAGGTATAACATCCATAATCATCTCAATAATTACAACCTCTCATATTTATACTCAACTCGTCACGTAAAATATATAATATCCATAATCATCTCAATAAGTACCACATCTCATATTTATAATCAACTCGGTAAATACAACATATCATATCCATAATCATGTATAAATACACCTTACTAGTAAGTACACTCACCTTGTCCACTCCATGTGTTTTTTCCCTTGCCTTTGTCTGGCATTGGTTCAACCAGTTCTTCTTACCTAAGGGTCGTTTACGTAATTTTCTAAGAATTTTTTCTCCAACTTCTCCTCGTCCTTCTCTTCCTCAGCCTTCCTGTTCTCTCTCTTCAGGCCAAACTCTTAAATGGATGATTTTGGCTGATGAAGGAGGCCTTTTCAAGGGGCTTAAGTCGGCCAAGCTTCCCCCCCCCCTCCCCCCAAACCAATGAGATTCATCCATTTGTTATGCATATAAGACAAAATACCACTTAACGAATGGACAGATTTTCCCCTGCTTCGTAATTCCAACATAACATCTTGCACGGACCTCCGTTTTACAAACCATTTGTTGTGTTACAAACTTAACTCGTACATATACAACTATCTAGTTTTCTTCTCAAGTCAATTATTATATTATAGTGTCCAAAACTACTCCCAAACTCGAACATTACTACCGAAGACTTCACAAATTTGGGTTTGTGACTAATTCAATATTTCTTAAATTATGAAAGTAGAATTAGACTAAATACAATAACTAAGCAGTATATATTCTAATAACACATTATCCCCATCCCATAATGTAAGCATGATTTAAAAATGATTTATCATAATCATATCTGGGTCGTCACAACCTTCCCCTCTTAGAAAATTTTGTCCCCGAAATTTAAAATGAATTTCACTTATCAAACAATTGAGGATACTATTTTCTCATTCCATATTCCCTTTCCCAAGTTGTTTATTTGATTTCATGGATCCTCCACAACACTTTAACTACAGAATTAACTTTATTCCCTAATACTTTCTCCTTACGACCAGGAATTTCAACTGTCTTCTCGATGTACAACAAATCTTCTTTCATAATAACTTCGGTATCCTTATCATTACCCGTAAGAATACTCGTCTAATGATTTCTTATTCATGATAACCAATACCCAACTCATATATTGCTTCTCACTATATTCCCCTTTCCAGTATCGTATGATTGTTCTTTAACTTAACGTACAATGACTTTAACAAGTCATTTATTTGGCACAATAACTTTACAACCATAATCTTACCCCAATGTTTATTAACATGATATTATTATGCAATATCATTAATACACTCATCTTACCCGTTTGGTAACATGGATATTAAACATAACATCACCGCTGAAAATTTTAACCAAACATACCAACCCCATAATACTTATCTTAACTATTATATGTCGTGTTTCTTTCAAATAACTTAAACAAATACCTTAATGTATCCCATTATGGTATCTCACATAACATCTAATCCTTACACATACTTCTTGGTGACTCCATATAATGTCAAGCATATTTATTATATGTCATACTCTTAGTGATAACACGTACATACAATGATAAATACAACATAATATCAACATAAACTAGTTGTCGATATTTCAACCCAATTAGCATATTTCCCATTCTCATAAACAACACATACACTTAAAAGTGCTCCCTAATATTTGCTTTTTTTTTAAAACTTCCAACTCTTTAACACCTCGTCTCAACTTTACTATTCATATAAGCATTTCAAAACATCCCAAGAGTAATATTCACTACATATACTCATACTATACAAAAATTTACATCTCAACTCTTATCACTCTTTTCTTCTACGTATCATAATTCAGTATGAATCTATATTCGGATCAATTGTGATATATTGACTAGTAATTGAATTTCAGACCATTTCATATATTAAATTTACACATATACAAATATTAATCTTCTCACTTCACCTTTACCATGTGAATCTTCATTTGATTCACACTCTAACAATTTACCATCTCATACTTTAACGGAATATGGGTTCCCGTACCTCACACTCCCACATAAATGGGCACACACCAAACCATGTCTTAATAAGTGACACTACTCAAGTTTACATATTCCAGTATAAGAAGGGATTACTTACAATACTTCAAAATTTTCGTATACCACATTTTGTCTTTAAAAATTTTCCTTCAATGACATGTTTGTCCATACCACAAATAAAACAATGCAATGATTCATATAAAAATACATGTATTCACTGTCATCCCCGAATAAACCTCATAATTTTATTTCCTTTCCTGCAAGATCCTTGCATTTCACATCTCATACAACAATATGTATGCATAACTAACAAATGTTAGTCAACAAAAGCCAATTTATTCCACTACCGAATCTAGGCGTTCCTCACCGCAGAACCTCTAAAACCTAGGCTCTGATACAAAGTTGACACACCCCAACCCAGTAACTTATAATTAAGTTTGAAAGTCAAAGTGAGTCAAATCATAAGTACCTTAATCAAATCATAAACATGAGTATCCTTTTTCAATTATTAACATTAAGCAATAAACCTAGAACCTTTCAAAATTTTAAGTTAATTATGCTTATTCAAACTTGCGTAAAGGATAAGTAGGATTAAATTATCCCTTTTTCATTTGACCAAAATTATGGTTTTATGCATCCTTTGATAACCCAACCAGCAGTGACATCACGTTACCTGAAACACATAACCATTGTAACCGTGAGTAAAATAGCCCAGTGAATGCTACACTACTATACTAGAGCATAAAATTAAATGCAATAAGTCTTATCTATGTAACAATATAAAACATATCAACATCTCTTGGTTGTTAATAAGCAATAACATCTCTTGGCTATAAATAAGCCATAACATCTCTTGGCTATAAATAAGCCATAACATCTCTTGGCTATAATAAGCCATAACATCTCTTGGCTATAATAAGCCATAACATCTCTTGGCTATAAATAAGCCATAACATCTCTTGGCTATAAATAAGACATAACATCTTTTGGCTACAATAAGCCAAAACATATCTTGGTTGTTGATAAGCCATAACATCTCTTGGCTGTAATAAACATAACATCTCTTGGCTGTTGATAAGCCATAACATCTCTTGGCTATAATAAGCCACAACTTCTCTTCGCTATAATAAGCCATAACATATCTTCATAACACATACATATTATATCCAAAATCAACTCAATAATTATACATATCATATCCATAATCAACTCACTAACAACACATATCACATGTATATTCAACTTATTAGGTATAACATATCATATTCAAGTCAGTAACCACACACATCATATCCATATTCAACTCAGTGACTACACATATCATATCCATATCTAACTCAGTAAGTATCACATATCATATCTATAGTCCACTCAGTAAGTGCCACATATCATATATATATATATATATATTCAACTCAATAACCATATCCATATTCAAGTCAGTAACCACACAAATCATATCCATATTCAACTCAGTGACTACATATATTATATCCATATCCAACTCAGTAAGTATCACATATCATATTTATAGTCAACCCTGTAAACATATCCATATTCGACTCAGCAACCACACCTATCATATCCATATTCAACTCATTAACTACACATATCATATCCATATTCAACTCAGTAAGTATCACATATCATATATATAGTCAACTCAGTAAACATATCCATATTCAACTCAGCAACCACACCTATCATATCCATATTCAACTCATTAACTACACATATCATATCCATATTCAACTCAGTAAGTATCACATATCATATCTATAGTCAACTCAGTAAACATATCCATATTCAACTCAGCAACCACGCCTATCATATCCATATTCAACTCATTAACTACACATATCATATCCATATTCAACTCAGTAAGTATCACATATCATATCTATAGTCAACTCAGTAAGTGCAAGGTATGACATCCATAATCATCTCAATAATTACAACCTCTCATATTTATACTCAACTCGTCAAGTACAACATGTAATATCCATAATCATCTCAATAAGTACCACATCTCATATTTATAATAAACTTGGTAAATACAACATATCATATCCATAATCATGTATAAATACATCTTACTAGTGAGTACACTCACCTTGGCCACTCAATGTGTTTTTCTCTTGCCTTTGTCTGGCATTGGTTCAACCAGTTCTTCTTACCTAAGGGACGTTTACGTAATTTTCTAAGAATTTTTTTTCCAACCTCTCCTCGTCCTTCTCTTCCTAAGCCTTCCTTCTCTCTCTTCAGGCCAATCTCTCAAATGGATGAGTTTGGCTGATGAAGGCGGCCTCTTCAAGGGGATTAAGTCGGCCAAGCTCCCCCCCCCCCCCCCAACCAATGAGATTCATCCATTTGTTATACATATAAGACAAAATACCACTTAACTAATGGACAGATTTGCCCCTGCTTCGTAATTCCAACATAACATCTTGCGCGGACCTTCGTTTTATAAACCGTTTGTTGTGTTACAAACTTAACTCGTACATATACAACCATCTAGTTTTCTTCTCAAGTCAATTATTACATTATAGTGGCCAAAACTAGTCCCGAACTCGAACACTCCTACCGAAGACTTCACAAATTTGGGTTTGTGACAAATTCAATATTTCATAAATTATGAAAGTAGAATTAGACTAAATACAATAACTAAACAATATATATTATAATAACACATTATCCCCATCCCATACGGTAAGCATGATTTAAATATGATTTATCACAATCATATCCGGGTCGTCATAAACCTTCCCCTCTTAGAATTTTTTTTCCCCAAAATTTAGAATGAATTTCACTTATCAAACAATTGAGGATACTATTTTCTCATTCCATATTCCCTTTCCCAAGTTGTTTATTTGATTTCATGGATCCTCCACAACACTTTAACTACGGAATTAACTTTATTCCCTAATACTTTCTCCATACGACCAGGAATTTCAACTGTATTCTCGATGTACAACAAATCTTCTTTCATAATAACTTCAGTATCCTTATCATTACCCGTAAGAAGAATCGTCTAATGATTTCTTATTCATGATAACCAATACCCAACTCATATATTTCTTCTCACTAGATTCCCCTTTCTAGTATCGTATGATTGTTCTTTAACTAAACGCACAATGACTTTAACAAGTGAATTATTTAGCACAATAACTTTACAACCATAATCTTACCCCAATGTTTATTAACATGATATTATTATGCAATATCATTAATACACTCATCTTACCCGTTTGGTAACATGGATATTAAACATAACATCACTACTGAAAATTTTAACCAAACATACCAACCCCATAATACTTATCTTAACTATTATATGTTGTGTTTCTTTCAAATAACTTAAACAAATACCTTAATGTATCCCATTATGGTATCTCACATAACATCTAATCCTTACACATACTTCTTGGTGACTCCATATAATGTCAAGCATATTTATTATATGTCATACTCTTAGTGATAACACGTACATACAATGATAAATACAACATAATATAAACACAAACTAGTTGTCGATACTTCAACCCAATTAGCATATTTCCCATGCTCATAAACAACACATACACTTAAAAGTGCTCCCTAATATTTCCTTTTTTTTAAAACTTCCAACTCTTTAACACCTCGTCTCAACTTTACTATTCATATAAGCATTTCAAAACATCCCAAGAGTAATATTCACTACATATACTCATACTATAAAAAAATTTACATCTCAACTCTTATCACTCTTTTCTTCTACGTGTCATAATTCAGTATGAATCTATATTCGGATCAATTGTGATATATTGACTAGTAATTGAATTTCAGACCATTTCATATATTAAATTTAAACATATACAACTATTAATCTTCTCACTTCACCTTTACCATGTGAATCTTCATTTGATTCACACTCTAACAATTTACGATCTCATCTTTTAACGGAATATGGGTTCCCGTACCTTACACTCCCACATAAATGGGCCCACACCAAACCATGTCTTAATAAATGACACTACTCAAGTTTACATATTCCAGTATAAGAAGGGATTACTTACAATACTTCACAATTTTCGTATACCACATTTTGTCTTTAAAAATTTTCCTTCAATGACATGTTTGTCCATACCACAAATAACACAATGCAATGATTCATATAAAAATACTTGTATTCACTGTCATCCCCGAATAAACCTCATAATCTTATTTCCTTTCCTGCAAGATCCTTGCATTTCACATATCATACAACAATATGTATGCATAAATAACAAATGTTAGTCAACAAAAGCCAATTTATTCCATTGCCGAATCTAGGCGTTCCTCACCCCAGAACCTCTAAAACCTAGGCTCTGATACAAATTTGACACACCCCAACCCAGTAACCTAAAATTAAGTTTGAAAGTCAAAGTGAGTCAAATCATAATTACCTTAATCAAGTCATAAACATGAGTATCCTTTTTCAATTTTTAACATGAAGCAATAAAACTAGAACCTTTCAAAATTTTAAGTTAATTATTCTTATTCAAACTTTCTTAAAGGATAAGTCGGATTAAATTACCCCTTTTTCATTTCACCAAAATTATGGTTCTATCCTTCCTTTGATAACCCAACCTGACCTCCTAGATTTGCCAGTGACATCACGTTACCTGAAACACATAACCATAGTAACCGTGAGCAAAATAGCACAGTGAATGCATCACTACTATACTAGAGCAAAAAATTAAATGCAATAAGTCTTATCTGTGTAACAATATAAAAAACCTCAGCATCTCTTGGTTGTCAATAAGCAATAACATCTCTTGGCTATAACAAGCCATAACATCTCTTGGCTATAATAAGCCATAACATCTCTTGGATATAAATAAGTCATAACATCTCTTGGCTATATTAAGTCATAACATCTCTTGGCTATAAATAAGCCATAACATCTCTTGGCTACAATAAGCCATAACATCGCTTGGCTGTAGATAAGCCCTAACATGTCTTGGCTTTAATAGGCCATAACATCTCTTGGTTGTTGATAATCCATAACATCTCTTGGCTATAATAATCCATAACACCTCTTGACTATAATAAGCCATAACATCTCTTGGCTATAATAAGCCATAACATCTCTTCATAACACATACGTATTATATCCAAAATCAACTCAATAATTATACATATCATATCCATAATCAACTCACTAACAACACATATCACATGTATATTCAACTTAGTAGGTATAACATATCATATTCAAGTCAGTAACCACACACATCATATCCATATTCAACTAAGTGACTACATATATCATATCCAAATCGAACTCAGTATGTATCACATATCATATCTATAGTCAACTCAGTAAGTGCCACATATCATATATATATTCAACTCAATAACCATATCCATATTTAAGTCAGTAACCACACACATCATATCCATATTCAACTCAGTGACTACACATATCATATCCATATCCAACTCAGTAAGTATCACATATCATATCTATAGTCAACTCCGTAAACATATCCATATTTGACTCAGCAACCACACCTATCATATCCATATTCAACTCAATAAGTATCACATATCATATCTATAGTCAACTCAGTAAACATATCCATATTCAACTCAGCAACCACACCTATCATATCCATATTCAACTCATTAACTACACATATCATATCCATATTCAACTCAGTAAGTATCACATATCATATCTATAGTCAACTTAGTAAGTGAAAGGTATGACATCCATAATCATCTCAATAATTACAACCTCTCATATTTATACTCGACTCGTCAAGTACAACATATAATATTCATAATCATCTCAATTAGTACCACATCTCATATTTATAATCAACTCGGGAAATACAACATATCATATCCATAATCATGTATAAATACATCTTACTAGTGAGTACACTCACCTTGGCCACTCCATGTGTTTTTTCCCTTGCTTTTGTCTGGCATTGGCTCATCCAGTTCTTCTTTCCTAAGGGACGTTTACGTAATTTTCTAAGAATTTATTCTCCAACTTCCCCTCGTCCTTCTCTTCCTAAGACTTCCGGTTCTCTCTCTTCAGGCCAAAATCTCAATTGGATGAGTTTGGCTGATGAAGGAGGCCTTTTCAAGGGGCTTAAGTCGTCCAAGCTTGCCCCCTCCAACCAATGAGATTCATCCATTTGTTATACATATAAGACAAAATACCAGATAACGAATGGAAAGATTTGCCTCTGCTTCGTAATTCCAACATAACTTCTTGCGCAGACCTCCGTTTTACAAACCGTTTGTTATGTTACAAACTTAACTCATACATATACAACTATCTAGTTTTCTTCTCAAGTAAATTATTATATTATAGTGGCCAAAACTACTCCCGAACTCGAACATTCCTACCGAAGACTTCACAAATTTGGGTTTGTGACTAATTCAATATTTCATAAATTATGAAAGTAAAATTAGACTAAATACAATAACTAAACAATATATATTCTAATAACACATTATCCCCATCCCATACTGTAAGCATGATTTAAACATGATTTATCATAATCATATCCGGGTCGTCACAATATTGGTTTATGAAAAACAAATAGAGGTGTACTAGAAAAGATCTTGTCTTCCACCTACATCTGAATCGTCTTGCACTTACATATTTCTTTGAAATTTACAAAAGATAATTTTGAAATTTTCAGTTTGTTTTTTATATGGAAGCATAGATTCTGATTCTGAAAGTGAGATTTGTAGTTTTAACTTACTCATTTCTTCGTCAATGGATTCAAGATTTCCCTTTTTCTTTTATATAATTCGTTAATGAACTCAAGATAAAACCTGGAGAGAGGGGATATAGAAATAATTTTGATCATTGTATCTAGGGTTGGAGTACATCTATATAATTAAAAAAATTATAAGTTTCAAAGATGTAGTTTGGGTACTACTGGTCAATAGAGCGTGGTCGTTGGCAAGTGGGACTTATTATTATTAGAACATATACAACTTCACCCCTATTGCATAAGTAAACAAATTAAAGGGTAAATTTGATATGTGAAGTAAAATCTATAAAGTACCTTTTTGAGATTTTGGCTCCTTTGGGAAAAAGATTAAAAAAAGAGAAAGAGAAAGAGAAAGATATATTATACACGCACGAAAAATAAAGAAATAATTGAGCTCTTACACCATTTACGTTATGCGTAGTGCATTGATTAAATATTCATTAATATAATTATGCTTACAAAGTTAATTAATATCTAAAATTCTTTTATTTTTTCGTATCATGTCAATCAGTAACTACCATACTGACGCGACCAAAAATGTGTCTAAAGTGCGTGCTTATAGGCTCAAGTGCAAGCATGTCGGTCGAGTAATAACCCGATAAGACGGGATCGAATCCACAGGGAAATATGACGTAGAACATGAGGACGGTAGGTAAGATGGTCAACCCTAAACTTACTCTAAAAAGAAAATATAAAGGTGACCTAAGTGAGATTATATCTATTAACTAAGTTCAATTAAATGAAACCAAGTATGAAATAAGCATGCAAGAGTGAACTAATTGTGATTTATTAACTATGAATGAGAAAAGCAAGGTTAGAATACAATCCTCCAACCCTAGTACGTTTATCGGCGATAAAACTAGTTATGAATTAGATAATTGACTACGCTCGGTCTTTATTAATCTCAATCATTACATATATGAGGGTACTATCCCTCACCATACTTAATCAAAAGTAAGAATAAAGCGATGTCATTATAGCTACACGCGCGTCGCACTCTTAAGCATCCCGGTTATCTAGGGCAAACGAGATCAAAGTCCTACGACGGTTGTGATCACCATACAACACGATTCAATCATTTATTTAATTCAAAACTAATTTTCCACACATGAAAACTACATCGGGTTGGGTTCATGCATCCCAACCCCTAAAAATCTATCCTAGCATGGTGTAACTAGTGAAAGAAAGGGTTTTTACGGTGCATGTCACTGAAATCATTGTGAAATTATACCCAGATGAGTAAAAGGATTCAATATTTATTTGAAATAAACTAAGCTTGTATGAGTTATAGAAATCAAACAATAAAAGAGAGAAAGAAATCATCTTTACTATAGAAATATTAATTGAGAAGTCTAGGGTTCTTTAGCACTTCCTCTCTCTAAAGTATGTAAAAAGAAGCTCTCCCATGTCTTTAAAGATGTTAGAATAAATAATCTACGAATTTACAAGAGTTTCAACCATGTAAGACTTTTATAAGTGGATAAATCCAAATTTCGACAACCGAACCGATCCTGTTTGGGTACTCAGTTCAGTTTGATTCTAATATAAAGTTTTTCTAGAACCGGTTCAGTTCGTTTTCTTCATCTTCGATTTGGTTCCATATTTTTATGTTCTGCAGAAAGTTTTTCAAGGATAGGATCGGTTCGTTTTTCAACCTCTTCAGTTCGGTTCGATCTTCACAGGAAATTTTTTCTTCTTTGTGATTTTCTCCCAACTTTGAAGTCTTTTTACTTTTGATCCGTGACTCGGATTTGGATGTTTTTTCTTCCTAGGTGTTTGTAGACTTGAAATCTTAAATTTCTCTTAGGTGTCTCTTCCAAGTTCCCGATGCAAATTAATCTTTTTCCCCTTTAACGCTTTTGCTCTTATTTTCATTCTTTCTTTCGATTTCTTCTTTCTTTGTATGCATCAAATATCTGTAAAAGCGATGAGAAATATACGAAACTTGGCATACTCATTAGAAAATATCAGTAGTAATGATATGAGATAAATCCACTCAAATTACACTTCACAGAGTGATAAAAGAATCTAAATTATGGGGATAAATATGAAGAATTTATGCCTAATGAACCCACCCTTACTTAGAATGTTGATCGTCCCGAACAATGTAAAAGAATCACAACATGGTCAAAGTCTCATCAAACACTAATCGGGATAGAAATCCTCTTTCGAGCAATATTTCAATTTCAATTTCAATTTCGATTTCAATTTCATTTTATATTTATATTTATATTTATATTTATATTTATTCGTAACTAACATTGTATTTGTTGGATAGGAACAATTCAACTTGGATCCAAAGCTATGCGATTCCGTCTTGGAGCAGTTGAGGGAGCAACACAAGAAGAAAAATATGCGGACACGGTACTTTGGGAAAACATGAGAGTACATTATCCAATGGTGTAAATACGTTTCGCCGAATGAGCCGATCTCATTGTCACAATGGCAAAAGTTTATTGACAATGAGATCGGGGAGCGACAATTGGCATCTCGCTAATCGGGGAGGGAAAATCGGGCAAAAAATACGGACATGCACTACTCCGGCCGGACGTCTTACGCCGAGATGGAGCATATAATGAAGGTAAGATTTAATTTTTCTTTAACTACAGAAATATATTATTCTGCATTATTTTACTTTGTGGGGCCGATACTAATTTTACTTTATTTTATTTCAGGGGGTAGGGAGTGGCCCTAGGGGTAAGCCACATAGGCTCGATACTTATGAGGCTCTTCGAACGAAGAAGGGGAAGGACAAGGAGGTGTCCCCGAGCGTCGCGGCCATGATTGTAAGTAATCCGACAGTTTACTTTTTATTAATTACGTTATAATTTTTTAGTTTACTTATTTTACTAATCATGTGCTTTTTGCCTTTTCAGGCAAAGCTTAAGGAAGTGCATGAGTCGCAGTCTGATGCTGACAGGCGTCTTTGTCCACAGACACACTCAGCCAAGTGCTTGGCTCTGATTGCAAGGGGAGGACAAGAGGGTGAGCTCGTGGGTTGCCAAATCTAGGATCATCGGATTGGAGACGAGCGACACCGGGTTGTCTCGAACGGTGGATTCACATGAAGCGAAGCTGTCCCGTTTGGAGGAGACGGTCCAAGATATGTACTCATTCATGAAGCATACGTTGGGCAGATACCGTAAGGGGAAAAGGAAGGAGAAGGCGGTGGAGGAGGAGGTGCGGGAGGACGAGGTGAAGGATGACAAGGATGTGGACCTCGCTGCTTCATCACTGACACGTGCGTACTTCGATGATCCACTTCCCTATTTGGCTCCCTTCAATAGACCGATGTCGACACTTGGTTGGTCGAGCGTGTTCATATTGGACGTTTTTGATGGCCAGCGGATAGGGAGGGGGTTGAGGGACCCGAATATCGTCCAGGGTGGAATAGTTCATGGACGTGACCTTCAAGAGATCGAGTCCAAAGTGCTCGTCACGCATGTGATACCCGGGAAGGAGAACTCCCTATTGTGGTTGTGCGAACAATGTGACACGATGTATATTAGTGGGTGTGTCAATTTGTATATCGTGTGGCCTACTCACCTCCTCACATTTACCCCAGACATGTAGTGACATTATTTTTAAGTTGGTACATTTGAATTATATTTGGATTATATCGTCATGTATATTATTTCTATTTTGAATATATATTTTTATTATCTTTAGTTTATTTGGATATATGATGTTGCTATAACAGGTACAAATATACTGCTGGGCAGTGGCAGTGGCTATACTGCCTAGCAGTTTTTTATTAAATTCTACCCAGAATTGTCACGGTCATTGACCGTGACAATGTTTTTAAAAAGGGTCAAGGCTTTGTCATGGTTATTAATCGTAACTAAACTTGTCACGATCATGGCCCGTGACACGACCGTGACAATTCTAACGAATTTGTCACGGTCAATGACTGTGACACGTTCGTGACAAAAAAAGTTGTCTCACCCCGAATTTTCACGGTCATTGACCTTGACAAGTTAAACTTGTCAAGGTCAATGACCGTGATAATTAGGCAGATTTGGTGTAGTGTTCATGGGAAAATTATTGCACTTAACGTATGCAACAAGCCTTTAAACCCCTAGGTTACCCTAGTAGGACGAGTTCTGTCTTGTGAGGGTTTGCAAAGAATATACCCATAAAATTCATTTTCCTCGACTCAAAGAAAGTTCAAAATACTTAAAAATTGTAAAATTTAAACTCCCCATAAATGGTCACCTAAAAATCATATTCACAAGTCTCAAGTCATAGTGTGTGTGTGCGAAGGTGAAAATAAAACCTTTCATTTCCACTGATTGATCATTACGCTACTTTTTGAAAATTCTCTTTGATTTTAAAATCTCACGGGATGCTCTTACAAACGAATCACTCGGAATGTGGCTAATTGCTCAGTATGTGTGATAAAAAGAGTAAATATAAGGGACACAAATTCATGCACACCATTGAAAGATGGACGATTGGAGGTGAAAAGATTTCATCATTACAATACGGTCATTAGAAAACGGGAAACATGACCTCTTTGTCACGCCATATAATCTCTTTTATTATATCTTGTGTCTTAACCCTCCATACGATACTCAATTTCATAATTTGGACTCGGTTAGGACTTTATCGGATTGTAAGGTGTATTGGGTAAAATGGGAATGGTCGGGAACTTCGAAATTGGAAAATTTTCTTTATGATGTCTGTTAGTGCTTTTTATTGGGCTTTTTCTCATTTTTCTCTTCTTTTTTCTATTTTCTTTTATTTTTCGCATTTTTCTTTTCTTATTATTTTTATTGAGCATTCTTCTAATTTTTTTCTTGCCCCTTTTTATGAACTTTTCGGACTTACTTTCTGAATTTTCACTTTTCACAATTTCGGGCCAATTAGGGTTTTTCGGGTTGTCAAACGAAAGGGAAAAACTTATTCGGTTCAAATTGGGTTGCAAAAAGGTTAATTTTTCAAGACTTTTTCTGGTCAATATTTTTGGGTGACAAATGAGGGCCTACTTCATTCTCCAAATTGCTAGTTACATTACCCTATGCGTCTCGAGATTAGTTAAGTTTAGAGATATTTTAGCGCGCTTTTCAAGTTAACATCCCACACATTTCCCATAATCGATCAAAACAAAGAAATAGAGATATTCAACGACTTTTTTTTAAATGCTGAAATGAACTTTTAGTTAACCATTAACTCGGATTGATTTAAAAACTCAGAAAAATTGAAGGCTCAAAATCTCAACGGGTTAGTTAATCTCCACACTTATTCGTTAAGTCGTCAATTTTCGCTCAATTTCCATCTTTGGTCAATTTTGGCTTGTGCATTACGTTTTTACAACTTGAGACAAAAGATTTGTGTATTTTTTGAAGCTTTTAAACTCCAATTTTTATTTATTTTGAAGGAAAATATTTTTGGCTTTTCTGAACTTTTTCAATTTTTTTTTTAATTTTTGGGCACTTTGAAACTTTGTGAAGTTTTAGATGTACGCACTTGTCATCCCCTAACTTAGACTTTTGCATTGTCCTCAAGAAAAAAAGGACTAAAATATAACTCAAAGCGAATTAAAAGTCTGAAGAAATAAAACGAAAAAATATTGAAAATGCAGAATTTTTATATAACCAGCAAACATGTGTTACAAAGAAGTGGGGATAGAAAACAAGTAGCAGCAACAAACATCATAAACAAAAAATAGCACAAACACAACCACATATCAACAACATCAAACAAAGTCTTTACTAGGGAGGGGGAGGGGATCCACCGGGAGCGTTTGGGTCATATGGGTCATAGAGTACGGTAGTAGTGGCACACCCATAGTCATCTGATACATTTTCGCTTGAAGGCGGTGCATCATGCTTGTATTGTGCTAGTATTGATTGAGGAACCCATCTAAGCGCGTTTCCACTGCTGGCTCAAAATATGAATCATCATCTTAGACATACTCTTCTTCCTCTTCCTCACCCATCTCGACATCCTCGTCCTCGTCCTCGTCTTCCTTTTCCTCGTCTTCATCATCCTCATCAACATCGACAACTGCCTGAGCTGCTCGTATGGCTTCCCGTTTCTTGGCACTCCTATTGCGCGATTGATAAGCACCCAAAACTGTACAATTTATACCCCAAATAGATGTATTTTAGTTGCTATTTCTTGGTAATATGGGTCTTATGTGCTTAAATTTTAATTATGCAGGCTTAATGTACGTTGCGGTGTTCAAACGCGTATTTCAAGGCAATTGTGCATTTTATGGAGCTAAATATCAACCCCGTAACCTTACCCGAGCCTAAAACCTACCCTAAACCCTCCGTGTGTTTAATTTGTGTCCTTTTTACTACTTTTTAGATTTTTAGTTTGAGTCATTTTAATTTTAGGATTATTTTAGAATTTTTAGGTTTTATTTCCTATTTTTATATTTTATTTCTATTTTTATTAATATAATTTTATTTTATTTTATTAATTTTTTAGTTTTAGTTTTTATCTTATTTTATTTTTTTAGGATTAGTTTTTAGGAATTTAGTTTTATTACATTTTATTTTTTTTAGGACTTTAGTTTTTAAGTTTAATAGATTTACATTGTTATTTCTTTTTAGTTTTATTTTTATTGAGTCTTGATTTTAATTTTTAGTATAGGAATTTAATTTTTAGATTTTTAGTTTTTATAAGTTTTATTTTATTACTTAGATTTTATTTTTATTTTTAGTTTTAGTTTTATTTTATTAGGGTCCAAACTAATACACACACACACACACACTTAATACCCATTACACCTATCCTACACCCAACTCCCCATAGCCTCATCTCCACCTTACCATAGACCTCACCTACACCTTAACCCCACATCTTCTTCCTACCTCACCCACTCTTTCTCTCACCTACTCCACCATTGCCAACCACCACCAAACAACTCATTACCCATAAACCCATTCCAACCCCCTACCACGCCGACCCTTGCTCCGATCGCACCCCTCGCCGGTCTGTCAACAACCCGAGAAACCTCACTTTCCGGCGTCCCCCTCCTTCGACCTACCGCCTAACCTCCTGCCGCCACGTCCCAAACCAACTCCCGTCGACCCCTTCTCCCTCATGCAGCCCCGGCGACCACTCTCTCTCTCGACCCTCGCCGGCGACCAGCCCCTAGTCCGGGCGCCCTCAACCCCACTGTCCAGCCTCTCTCTCCCCAAACCACATCTGGTCCGACCCCTCTACTCTGGCGTTAAACCCAGATCCAATCGGACCTTCTCAACCCCATCCATCTTCCAAAACCCATTTTCCCATGTAATCCACGATTCATTCACCTGCCGATTTCTAAAAGCCAAATAAGCCAAAAGCCAAATAACAAATGCCCCATGTGCCTAATACCCATTTAGGTCCCAATACCCATTTTACCCCCCAACAACCACTTAACCCCATTTTCCCAAATTACCCTCAATAACAAATCAAATTTTTTCCAATTATTCCCTCACCTCACACCCCCATGCACATGTGACCTCACCCAAAACCCATGCACCTCTAGCCAATTCCCATATATACCCCTTTGCTCCATTGCATATAAAAAGAAGATGAAGACCTCATTTGTAGGGCAATTCTAGATTAGAGAGAGGAAATTGTGGAGAGAAATTTTAGAGTTAGAAATAAATAGTATATTAGAATTAGTTTTTATTTTATTTTTATTTTCTTCTTTTTAATTTAAATTGAGTGAAAGTAATTCTAGTGAGAATCAATTTGTGTGTTAGTGCTTCATGTGTATTTGTTGATCATTCAAATTGAGAGGTGTATGCTTCAAATTGGAAGACTAGAGTTCAACTTTCTCAAAGAGATTTGGTTTGCTTGTTTTATTCTCTTCTCTTTTATTTTAATAGCCTTGATTATTAATTTGTCATATTTCATATCATGTTAGGCTAAATACCCATTCAAGGGGTGGGGAGATCCATTATTTTGATGTTAATCATAATTTAAATAGTTTAATTAAATTAAAAGTCCCTTTGATGATTAATTTTACAATCTTACTTTTAATTTACGCCTCGAGAGAGGGTAAATGATTTTCGAGAGAAAATCGAGATTCTAGTCTTAATTTCCATCTTAGAATCGAACTAGAGATAGGTTTTTCTAAAATGTGAAATTATTTCTTTGAATTTCAACTCTAATCATATTTTTATAATCTAAACTAATTTAGTAACTCGATCCTAGCGGGTGATTTGTTAGATGATGTTTAGATCTACGTTTTGTGAGTTGTAGGATTGTAAATTTAATTCTCTAAAAGATTATTATTGAAATTACATTTGCAATGAGAGTTGATTTGTAATTTCAATATTAATTTGGGAAGTTTAGTTTGAATAAATTAATTAAATAGATTAAATAGAAATAATGGCATAACCCCACTCCTTGATTGTTCTCACTATTATTTTCCTCACTTTATCTTTTATTTTAGTGTTAGACTTTATTTTCATTTTAGTTACTTTCTAGTTAGTTATTATCATTTTACATTTAGTTTATTTTAGTTTAGATCTCACCTCACCCTTTTGTTGTAATATTGAAAAAGCTAAAAAAAAATAGAAAAGTGAAAAAGCACAAAATGAAAATAAAGAGTGAATTACATGTGAATGTGCTACATTTGCTTTACTCCCTTGAAAGTGGATTGATACCCTTACTTAACTCTATACTTTAGTTTATTATATTTGTAGGTATGTGACGTTTTGACTAACTTGGCTTCCAACAACGACATACACACGCAAAAGCATAGTTATCAAATGGCGCCGTTGCCATTCTTGGGATTGTGAAGCTCGGAGGAAATTTCATATTGTAGTTCATTTATTTTTTGTTACACTTTATTATTATTTTTTTGTAACATTTTTTATATTTTTAGAAGGATTGTATTAGGACTTTCTTATTATCTTGGCTTGTATTGCGGTGCTTAGAGACACCATTTATTTTTCATTTAAAATTGTAATAATTGAAGCCAAGCGTGATAGGGAAACCGAACAAGGTAGAGAGAGGGCGTCCAAAGGCGAGGATTTAGAAGCCTCTCTACCTTGGTTCGGTAGGACTCCCGGGGACGATTGAGATAGGCGTGATCTCCCCCCGGTCGACTCAAATTTTTCGGCACCCCACGGCCTAAAAACTGTGGGAGGTACATTTCTAAACCCTCGCGCCTATCCTGTTAGCGAGTCAATTCTTTTGTGTGTACTTGTGTGCTCTTGTGTGATTTTATTCTCGCATTTATTTTTTGAATGGTGTGATGAATTAAATTACTAAGACCTACACCCAGTCACTCACGAGAAGGGATTTCATCACCCGACTCACTCGCTTACTATTTGTGTGCTACCCTAGCCATCACTAAATTTAAAATCAATCAACTAGGTAGCCCACCAGGATAATATTTTCCAAAGGCGATCACAAAGAGATTTTCGTGAATTTTTATCGCCCGCGGACTTAATTAAAATTTGACTACCTTCTCACTAAATTTAAAGATAAAAATTGGCTATGTGCTAGCTAGGAATTTTTCTTGACTTGTGTGTGTGTCCAATTCGTTTTTCGGTAGTCGGTTTTAGTTAGTCCGTCCAAATCAAGAGTCCATATTTTTTCCCCACCTTTTCTTCCAAAAAAAAAAAATCCAAAAATTCAAAAATATTTTATTTCTTTATTTTTTATAAAAAATCAAAAAATATTTTTCTTTCTTTAATTTTTAGAAAAATCCCAAAAATATTTTCCTTCCTTTTGAAAAAAAAAAATTTCAATAAATCAAAAAAATATTTCTCACCTCATGGCCGAAGAACGTCCTTTACGGGACTACTTTGGTCATTTTCCATTGACACGTGACACGTGTGAGAGTGGTCCCGAGCGATCTCTTTATGATATTCTTCATGATTTCACCTCTCTCACGAGTACCGTTGCTACTCTTGACCCATCCATGCATGCACCACCTATTCCATCACCCTCGGTGTCAAGTGTCGTTGTGCCCCCTCCCTTGTTGTGCACCCACTGTTCTTATGCCGATCACATGTCCCATGAGTGCCCATACTCTTCATATCCCTACGCACCCACCATGGAACATGTGTATCCATATGACACTGTTTCGGAACCCACCTCGACCTACTACCCTGCTATACCTAATCCCGAGTTGTGTGAGTACCCCAGTTATTCGTGGAGGCATGATCACCCTTCCACGCAATACGTATCCCAACCCGATGTTGTAGATCCTCACACGTTCCAACAGTCGTCATGGCAACCTTGTGCACTTGTTCACTATCAGTTTCCTCACTACGCACCCCATGCGCATCAACCATTTGTCCATCACGAAAGCGGTCCTTTCGTGTATGATGTACTTGGCCCCACCCCACACACTTCATTTGAGTATTCTCCATATAGTCCTGATTATAGCGCGTTGTGTCCACCTCACCCACCACCACCACCCATCATTCCACCAACACCTTCATCCACATCCACTCTCGAAACCCTCTTGCAAAAGTTCATACTTGAGCAAGAGCAAGCAATTCAAGCTCAAGCTCTCCAAAGGCTTGAACAAAGGTTAAATGAATTGGTGTGTGCGCGAGAGTCGGATATTCCCATGACCCCACCCATCGTTGCCACCGAGTGTGACGATGATGTGTCCTCTTGTGACACGATTTTTTAGTGTGACCAACCCTACCACCCCGAGAATCTTGAAATTGAGACCATTCCATGGTCCGGGTCCCAAGTCGACAATTGTGTTGACTTACCTTTCATTAGTGAGCCTGATTCAACCCCATCATATCCATATGAACCCCACCTTGCAGTTCCCATTCACCTTCCCACTCCCGCTGAATCCAAAATAATGCCCCAGTCTATACCTATTGAGCACATCGTGTGTGTTCCCAAGGAGCCAATTTATCCTAGGTTAGCTCTGGCTACGAGTGCTCACCATTTTCCCGAGATAGAATCCGTGATAGTTCCTAACTATTCGGATCTGGATGATATACCACCATGCATGGCTCCCGTTGATCCCGATATTTCTATCGATTCCTCTATCTCCGATCTTGGTGCCTCGTTTTACCCACCCACCCCATTTACCGATGCTACTCTTGTGGAGAAGTTGACAACTCCATCTTTAGAAACCACACTCCCTTGTGAGTATTCCTTTACTCCTCCCAATGAGTGTGTGTCTCCCACGCTTGAGTTGGATCATCTTCCTCCACCATTTATCCCACCCGACCCACCCATTATATCTTCTACCCCACCACCTGGTTTGGATCTTGATTTTGCACATTTCCAGTTTCCATCTACAGTTTTAGATCCTAACCTAAAAATATCCACCTTCCACGAGAGTTATGGTGATAATCTCAACTTCCGTGACACCGAGTTTGTTCCTCCATGCACACCATTTCCTTGTGGTGTTGATTTTTCTCAACAACTCCCTGGCGTGTCACGGCGCGACCATTACCATCGCCCATTCATAGAATGGTCGTGTGATTTTTATGAGCCACACCCCATTCCTATGTCCAAACCATATTTCCTCCCTCACCAATTAGATCACTATGCTTATAGGGCCCTTGTTGCCCTCACCTTTCGGCTCAATAAAGCTCGAGACCGATGCCTCCTCACTTTTACCATAATACCCACCCGCCCTTGGTCCACCGATGCTTTGCATCGCGTGATGCACTTCGCCATACAGGTGCATTGACCACTTTAGCCTGTTTCCAGCAAGACTGACGCTTCAGTCTTGTTTGGGGGTGATTCTCATCACCCGATTTTTCTTCAACCCTGTACTTTCATAGATCTTATCATTAGGGTGAGATCCCATCGGTCTGGCTGAAGACATTAAACTTAGCGCTACCGGGAGGCAACCCGCATTTCTTGTGCTAGTCTCATCCTGTTTGGGGGTGGTGTTTCACATCACCCTATGTTTTCCCATGCTTATAGACTTGTACATTTTTTTTATCACTTCTTACTCAGGTTTATTCTTGGATTCACATGTCCACTTCATTAGCGGTTCATTCTGGTAATCTCTTTACTACCTTATGCTCTCATTTTAAAAATCATTTTACTTAACATCGAGGACGATGTTCCTTTTTATTTGGGGGTGGGGAATTTTATCAAAATCGTACCTCTTTTGAAAAATTTTGATTGTTGAACCTGATTTTTTAAAATTTCGTGCAGTTTCTTTCATCTCAATCATTGATGTGAATTTTCAATCATCCATCTTTTCAAGTCTAGGAATCAAGCTAGAGAATATTTTTTCTAATAGCTTATGTAATACATAACAAGGCACTTTGCACCATGAATTCCTAGACTCAACAAAATTTGTGCACTTATCATGTCACTATGGTTTAGAGTTGAAGAGTACTACAATTCTAAAGAGAACCTTAAGGATCACTAGTAGAGACTTTAGCCCGTGAGATTTGTGCCTTTCACCCTTTTAGAGTGTTTTACGCAATCTTCGAGTCACAAGTTGATTCAACTTCGTTTGGGTCCGCACTTTAAATTGTTACATGATCTCATTATCTTTCATAAAATTTTGGTTGATCACTGAGAACGACATCATTTTCGAGTTGTAAGAAACACGTTTCTTGAAATTTGTCCCGAATACTAGAATTTCATCCATACTCCTACCACTCTTTCCATTTCGCATCCATTTTTCACCCATACACTTCACCCATTACATTTCCATTATCTTTCCATATTTTCCCCATCCATATATATTCCCCTCACCATCCATATATTTCCCCACACATCCACCTATCACCTCCATTTATATCATCCATCATCATTTTCAAATAAAAGAGTGTGATTTCAAATGTAAATGTCTTAAGTGTTAGTTTGAAAAGTAAAAAAAAAAAAGAGAGAGAAAAATAGCAGAAAAAGAAAAAAAAAAGAAAAAAAAGAGAGAGAAAATAAAAGAAAGAGAGTTGTAGTTAGTTTTGAAATAAAGACATTTGTTCCTAAAGTGTATACACTCTTCTATCGCATCCATTTTTCATCCATTTCACATCACATATCCACCATCCATCCATCATATCATCATCCCATCCTATCCTACCTCATCGCATCCCACATATCCCATTTCATTTACCTCCTCACCCATATACATCCTCATTTCCCCTAGGTGTTCGGGCGAATGAAAGTCAACGTGGTGAATAACTCGACGTTCTCACTTTAGTGATTAGCATTCTTTCATGAGATCAATTTTTCTTTGAATTGTTCGTTCTTTCTTATGTGTGTGTGAGACGTTTGAACTTGCTTACATTTACTCACCTCCTCACACACAAGAGCGATACACTTACCCATATCTCGAGAGTTCTTTTGAGAGAGATATATCCGTGAGATTTTGAAGTTGAAGCGTTGATTCCGACAAGGCAATCTAGGAATTACTCTTATGATTCTCGACCCGTTTTGACTGATTCACACTACATACGTTGAGTTCTAGGAAGGATGTGCCTTTAGTATTTACTTAGCTAAACTTTTTTACAAATTCTAGCTTGTATTTCTCAAATCATTTTCTCATGTGATGGATTGTGCGATTATTCTACATCTAATAAGAGATTGACTGCCATTTTTGCAAAATAAGAATTTTGTGGGCATATTCCCTGCAAACCCTCACGAGACACCACTCGTCCTCTAGGGAAACCTATAGGTTTAAAGGCTTGTTGCACATGCTAAGTGCAATCGCAAGTGCCCGCGAAAGTGGTACACTTTTGGTTACCTATCTTTCTCTTTCTCTCTATCTTATTGCTCGAGGACTAGCAACGCTCTGTTTGGGAGTGGTGTGATAAGCACCCAAAACTGTACAATTTATACCCCAAATAGATGTATTTTAGTTGCTATTTCTCGGTAATATGGGTCTTATGTGCTTAAATGTTAATTATGCAGGCTTAATGTACGTTGCGGTGTTCAAACGCGTATTTCAAGGCAATTGTGCATTTTATGGAGCTAAATATCAATCCCGTAACCTTACCCGAGCCTAAAACCTAGCCTAAACCTACCCTAAACCTTCTGTGTGTTTAGTTTGTGTCCTTTTTACAACTTTTTAGATTTTTAGTTTGAGTCATTTTAATTTTAGGATTATTTTAGAATTTTTAGGTTTTATTTCCTATTTTTATATTTTATTTCTATTTTTATTAATATAATTTTATTTTAATTTATTAATTTTTTAGTTTTAGTTTTTATCTTATTTTATTTTTTTTAGGATTAGTTTTTAGGAATTTAGTTTTATTACATTTTATTTTTTTTAGGACTTTAGTTTTTAAGTTTAATAGATTTACATTGTTATTTCTTTTTAGTTTTATTTTTATTGAGTCTTGATTTTAATTTTTAGTATAGGAATTTAATTTTTAGATTTTTAGTTTTTATAAGTTTTATTTTATTACTTAGATTTTATTTTTATTTTTATTTTTAGTTTTATTTTATTAGGGTCCAAACTAATACACACACACACACTTAATACCCATTACACCTATCCTACACCCAACTCCCCATACCCTCATCTCCACCTTACCATAGACCTCACCTACACCTTAACCCCACATCTTCTTCCTACCTCACCCACTCTTTCTCTCACCTACTCCACCATTACCAACCACCACCAAACAACTCATTACCCATAAACCCATTCCAACCCCATACCACGCCGACCCTTGCTCCGATCGCACCCCTCGCCGGCCTGTCAACAACCCGAGAAACCTCACTTTCCGGCGTCCCCCTCCTTCGACCTACCGCCTAACCTCCTGCCGCCACGTCCCAAACCAACTCCCGTCGACCCCTTCTCCCTCATGCAGCCCCGGCGACCACTCTCTCTCTCGACCCTCGCCGGCGACCAGCCCCTAGTCCGGGCGCCCTCAACCCCGCTGTCCAACCTCTCTCTCCCCAAACCACATCTGGTCCGACCCCTCTACTCTGGCGTTAAACCCAGATCCAATCGGACCTTCTCAACCCCATCCATCTTCCAAAACCCATTTTCCCATGTAATCCACGATTCATTCACCTGCTAATTTCTAAAAGCCAAATAAGCCAAAATCCAAATAACAAATGCCCCATGTGCCTAATACCCATTTAGGTCCTAATACCCATTTTACCCCCCAACAACCACTTAACCCCATTTTCCCAAATTACCCTCAATAACAAATCAGATTTTTTCCAATTATTCCCTCACCTCACACCCCCATGCACATATGACCTCACCCAAAACCCATGCACCTCTAGCCAATTCCCACATATACCCCTTTGCTCCATTGCATATAAAAAGAAGATGAAGACCTCATTTTTAGGGCAATTCTAGATTAGAGAGAGGAAATTTTAGAGAGAAATTTTAGAGTTAGAAATAAATAGTAGATTAGAATTAGTTTTTATTTTATTTTTATTTTCTTCTTTTCAATTTAAATTGAGTGAAAGTAATTCTAGTGAGAATCAATTTGTGTGTTAGTGCTTCATGTGTATTTGTTGATCATTCAAATTGAGAGGTATATGCTTCAAATTGGAAGACTAGAGTTCAACTTTCTCAAAGAGATTTGGTTTGCTTGTTCTATTCTCTTCTCTTTTATTTTAATAGCCTTGATTATTAATTTGTCATATTTCATATTATGTTAGGCTAAATCCCCATTCAAGAGATGGGGAGATCCATTATTTTGATGTTAATCATAATTTAAATAGTTTAATTAAATTAAAAGTCCCTTTGATGATTAATTTTACAATCTTACTTTTAATTTACGCCTCGAGAGAGGGTAAATGATTTTCGAGAGCAAATCGAGATTCTAGTCTTAATTTCCATCTTAGAATCGAACTATAGATAGGTTTTTCTAAAATGTGAAATTATTTCTTTTAATTTCAACTCTAATCATATTTTTATAATCTAAACTAATTTAGTAACTCGATCCTAGCGAGTGATTTGTTAGATGATGTTTAGATCTACGTTTTGTGAGTTGTAGGATTGTAAATTTAATTCTCTAAAAGATTATTATTGAAATTACATTTGCAATGAGAGTTGATTTGTAATTTCAATATTAATTTGGGAAGTTTAGTTTGAATAAATTAATTAAATAGATTAAATAGAAATTATGGCATAACCCCACTCCTTGATTGTTCTCACTATTATTTTCCTCACTTTATCTTTTATTTTAGTGTTAGACTTTATTTTCATTTTAGTTACTTTCTAGTTAGTTATTATCATTTTACATTTAGTTTATTTTAGTTTAGATCTCACCTCACCCTTTTGTTGTAATATTGAAAAAGCTAAAAAAAATAGAAAAGTGAAAAAGCACAAAATGAAAATAAAGAGTGAATTACATGTGAATGTGCTCCATTTGCTTTACTCCCTTGAAAGTGGATTGATACCCTTACTTACCTATATACTTTAATTTATTATATTTGTAGGTATGTTAGGTTTTGACTAACTTGGCTTCCAACAACGACATACACATGCAAAATCATAGTTATCAGCGATGCTTTCCCAATGGGCTCTGGGACGCAGGGAAAAGCCTGAGACGGATGAATTCCGGCATCGACAAGAATGGAGGTGATGAGGCGTGCATATGGGAGGGGCACCGCACCTTTTTTCTCCAATGCCGCAAAAAAATATTCGTGTAGAATATGCAGGAAAGATTGGTCATGAAGTTGGTATCATAAAGGTAGTAGACGAAGGTTGCTTGGAGAGGACACATCGCCGAGTCATTAGAGGTCTGAAGCAGATTAGCGCAAACAATGTGAAAATTAATGCGTGCCTTATCATTGAGGCATCCCACCGAGAAGGTGCCTCTCACCCAATTTTCTCCGAGTGCGAGACTATTGATGCATGTATATTTCGGGATGGTGAGGCAATTGTTGGGGTAGTTAAATCGGGCCAGGTTTGGAACTCCCATGGAGGCAAGTTTGAGGGACAGAATGTCCAAAGAGAAATGGATGGGCGGTCGTCCACAAAAGCTTGGCCCTCAAACTCGCTCGTGCGGACGAGTGAGCCGTAAAAAGATCGGACCTCGTCCGCCCACACCACATTGTAGTTCTCGTACAGATATTGGTCCCACCTCATTTGACTGAAAAGATTGGAGATCGAGAGGAACAGCTCGGTCCATTTAACGATACGCTCGATGTGAAGCTTTCTAGAAATGCTGAAAAACCTCTCACAACAAATTCTCTCCATGTGAGAGCGGTATTCCCCGTTATCGTTTGGAAGGACCTCGGTGGACAAGTATTTTGGGGGAAGACCTTGATTTTCCATTGGAATGTTTGGGGTGGAGCTGGAACGGAAGCAAAAGAGAGGGAGAGTAAGTATGGAATGGAAGTGTGGAGAAATGGGGGTGAGAAGGGGTAGTTATTTATAGGTGGGGGAGGTGGAGTTGGGGGGGGGAGAATTTGGAGGGAAAGAAGGGGGGAAGAATGGAGGGAAAAATGGAAGTTCAAGGAGGAAAAATCAGATTGGGGAGGAAAGTGAAGAGATCAGGGAAGGGGTAAGGTACCTTGGGAAATGGAAAAAGACTGCAGAAACTGAACCGATCCGGTTCTGGATTTTTTTTTCTCTTTTCCCAACCGAACTGATATGGTAGAGGGGATTCAGTTCGGTCCACTTCAAACAGAAATCTCTCGTCTCTATGGCTGAACATGAATTTTACCACCCTCGACTCCCCGAACACTCCCGCACCTATTCTCACAAATGAACTTTCTCGACTCCATTTATGCCATCTCTAAAAGATTGTTTGAACTCCTAACCTCTCATGACTCACACCTATTGACTCCTACCGATACCAACCTAATTCACGGCTACTATACACAACAATCACCCCATACGCATCGGGGTGTGACAACCTCTCTGTTACAGCTCACTCAACCCCATAAACGGGGTCCGACAACCAAATGATGTCGACTTCATCCACACACGCCTGTAAATATGGCTCTAGGCATTTCCCATTAACTTTGAATGTATTTCCCTCTATTAGATCTTCCAATTCCATGACTCCGTGGGGGAATACATTATTCACGATGAATGGTCCAGTCCATCTAAAACGCAATTTACCTGAAAATAAATGAAGCCAAGAGTTGTAAAGAACCACTTTTTTCCCGGAATGAAACTCCTTGCATCGAATGATATTATCATGTGCATGTTTCAACTGTTACTTTGATATCTTAGTGTTCTTATACACATCATTGCGTATCTCCTCCAACTCATTCAATTGAAGATTGCGAGCTTCACCGGCTTTGTCCATGCTATAGTTCAATCTCTTAATGGCCCAACATGCCTTGTGTTCTAGCTCCACGGAGAGATGGAAAGGTTCTCCATACACAAAGCGAAAATGATAAATATCGAGGGGGATCTTATATGTGGTGCGATAAGCCCATAGAGAATCACTCAATCGAAGGGACCAATCTTTTCAGTTAGGATCGACGATCTTCTCAAGTACGTTCTTGATTTCACGATTATCCAACTCATCTTTCCCATTCGTTTGTGGGTGGTAAGTCATCCCAACCTTGGGGATGACTCCATACTTCCTCATAAGCTTCTCAAACGGCTTGTTGCAGAAATGTGTGCCGTTGTCACTAATTATCGCCTTTGGAGCACCGAAGCGAGAGAGTATGTGTTCCTGGAAGAACTTTATCAGCACTTTGTTGTCATTTATTTTGGTAGCTATAGCTTCCACCCATTTAGAAACGTAGTCTACCATAACCAAGATGTATAGGAAATCTAAGTAGGGATGGAATGTTCCCATGAAGTCAATACCCCAACAGTCAAAGATATTAATGATGAGAATAGGGGTTAGTGGCATCATGTCTCGGCGAGTGATAGCTCCCATCCGTTGACACCTATCGCACGATTTGCAACTTTAATTAACATCCCAAAATATTGTGAGCCAGTAGAGGCCGCTTTGAAGGATTTTAGAAGCCGCCTTTTTCATCAAAAAATGGCCTCCAGAAGCTTCCGAATGACAAAATTGGATGATCTTTGGTATCTCGTCATCCGGTACACAACGTCGGAAGATTTGGTCCGCACAGTATTTGAATAAGAATGGATCATCATAAAAAAACATGTGTGACCAAGTAATGAACCTCTTCTTCTCTTGCGGTGTCCAATCGGGAGGGAAGTCTCCCGTAACAAGATAACTGGCTATGTTCGCAAACCAGGGGAGAGACGAGGTGGTAAAAAGTTATTCATCCGGGAAATATTCATATATGGGTAGGGGATCGCTAGGTACGTCAGACAAATATCGGGATAAATGATCGGCAACGACATTTTCTACTCCTTTCTTATCTTTAATGGAGAGATTAAACTCTCATAGGAGTAGGACCCACCTTATGAGACGCGGATGTGCATCTTTCTTATCAAGGAGGTATTTTAGCACCCAATGGTCAGTGAAGCATGTGATAGGTGAACCGATGGGTATGAGATAAATTTATCTAGGGCAAACACTACTGCTAGAAATTCTTTCTCCGTGGTGGAGTAATTTAGTTACGGTCCGGTTAAACTCTAGTTAGCTTAGTAGATGATATGGTCTTTCTTGTCATTCCTTTGGCCCAAAACAGCCCTATCGCAAAATCGCTAGCATCACACATAAGCTCGAATGGAAAAAACCAATCCGGATATTGCATGATGGGAGAGGAAACAAACATGCCTTTTAATTTATCAAAAGTGCATTGGCAAGCTGCATTCCACTCGAATGGAGTGTCCTTCGTAAGAATATTACTCGAGGGTCTGGCGATGGCGCTAAAGTCCTTGATATATCTTCTATAAAACCTCGTGTGGCCCAAGAAAGAGAGCAAATCTTTCAGCGATTTCGGTGGTTGTAGCTCATCTATTACATTAATTTTAGCCCTATCAACTTCAATTCCTTTGGATGATACGATGTGGCCAAGAACTATTCCTTCGGTGACCATAAAATGGCACTTCTTCCAATTCAGCACCAGGTTCTTTTCCACACACCGGGTAAGTACTTTCTCTAGATTCGCTAAACAAAGATCAAAAGAGGTACCAAAAATGTTGAACTCATCCGTAAAAACATCAAGTCCTCTTTCAACCATGTCGCTAAAGAGACTCATAATACACCTTTAAAAAGTCATGGGTGCATTGCACAATCCAGATGGCGTATTTTTATAGGCAAACGTTCCAAAAGGACATGTGAAAATCGTCTTCTCTTGGTCATGTACATCTACCTCTATTTGGTTATAACCGGAATAACGATCCAGGAAGCAATAGTATGGGTGTCCCTTTACTCTCTCTAGCATATGGTCGATGAATGTTAAAGGGAAATGGTCTTTCCTCGTGCCCGAATTGAGTTTCCAGTAATCATTGCAAACGCACCACCCGGTGGTGGTACATTGGGGAATTAGCTCACCCTTGGCATTCTCAATCACCGTTATACCCGACTTCTTCAGGACAACTTGTATAGGACTTACCCATTTGCTATTCGAGATTGGGTAGATGATCCTGGCGTCCAATGACTTAATAATTTTACCTCTCAATACCTCTTTTATGGTAGGGTTCAATCTTCTTTGAATTTCCCTCGAGGGCTTCACGTCCTCCTCGAGGTGGATTTTATGGGTACAAATCAAGGGACTTATACCCTTCAAATCTTCTATGCACCAACCAAAATCACTTTGGTGCTTATTCAAAATCTCTAAAAATTTACCCTCTTGCTCTTTATCTAGGCTAGAGGCGAAAACAACAAAAATGTTACATCCTCTCCTAAATAATCATATTTCACGTTAGAGGGTAGTTTCTTTAACTCGAGGGTAGGAAATTTTTCATCAGAGTGAACCCTGCACGACTCCCTCGATGGTAGCTCCTCAAATCTCAAAACCCAACTTAACTTTATCAAGTCCTCATCCGATGCTCGCTCATCTAGAATCGCTCTCAACTCCTCTATCTCCCCCTCGAAAGAGGTATATGTCCCCTCACTCTCAATGCTCGATATAAGGCATGCTCTTAAGGCATCTCCACTAAAAACATTCTCTACGATATCCTCAATAAGATCCACCGCGTGGAAATCATCCTCATCACCCACATGTTAGGCGATGTTTAAGATGTTTGTCTCTAAGGTCATTTCCTAAAAATGAGCTACATTTGCCCATTTCGAGTGTTAATTAAAGCGTTAGCTGTAGCTAAGAATGTACGCCCAAGGATAACGGGAACATGGTTACTCAAGGTCAAGGAGGGCTCCGTGTCCCAAATGATAAAATCTACCGGGAAGTAGAAAGTTTAAACTTGGACTATCACATCCTCGACAATACCTCTTGTTATCATCATGGTACGATCCACAAGTTGGAGACTGATCTTAATGGGTTTAAGGTCCCCCAAATCAAGTTTCCTATAAATGGAATAAGGGAGAATGTTGACATTCGCCCCTAAATCGAGTAAGGCCTTTTCGATTATATTCTCTCTTGTGATGCACTAAATGGTAGGTGCACCTGGATCTTTGAATTTTGGTGGGAGATCATTGAGTAGAACGGAGCGCGCGTTTTGTGCGAGGAATGCATTCTTCTTTACCTTTAGCCTTCTTTTTACCATCACTAAGTCCTTAAGCACTTTGACATAGGAGGGGATTTACTTTATGGCATTTAGGAAAGGTAAATTCAGCTTTACTTGCTTGAAGACCTCTAGCACATCATCATGGGGATTTCCTTTTTGGGGAGGAACCAACCGTTGAGGGAATGGTACGGCAGTGGGTGGTTTCACTACAACTTCAGGCTCACTAGCATCGTCCTTTTCACTCTCCTTCAAGGGGGAATCTTTGGCTTCTTTCGTGTCGAAACCTCCTTGTCCTTAGGTGTGTTTTGTGGGGGAGGTGATAAATCAACAACTCTCCCACTACGTAGAGTGGTGATGGCTTAACATTGCTCTTGATTCTCCATGGATGTAGAGCTAATACTAGTTTGACCTTGGGAAGGTCTTTAGACTTGAGCCAAAAACTTACCCTTATCTTGGATACTCAACAACGATTGCAACTTGGAGATGTTCGTATTTATTTTGTCGAACATACGATCATGCTTAGCATTCATTGCATTCTGATCATTGATGAATTGGTTTATTGTATCCTCAAAATTTCTCTGCGATGGAGTGATATACGGCCCGGGAGGTGGTGCTTGCATATGTCTTTGCATATGTGGTGCTTGTTGAAAGTGTGGAGGTGGAGGAGGGGCAACATGTGACATAGGATTCATCACAGCCTGTGGTTTCCCATAGTTAAAACCTGGGTGGTTTTTCCATGAAGGGTTATAAAAAAATTTGTTCGGGGTACCGAAATTACCCTTAAACCCTCATACACCACTCACTTGCTCTTGAAGCATAACTTTGTAGGCGGGTATCATCGGGCATGCCTTTGTTGAATGTTCCTCCTCATAAATATCACATACCCTCTCAATTGAGGTCTGGATGGAGTCAGTTGGTTCTCTTAAGCGTGCAGCGAGTAACTCTCTCATACCTTTCTTAATTTGCTCGATTCGACGGTCCATCATGGTGTCTTTGTCTACATGGTATATACCGAACGTCGATGGAGTGGTGGCCACTTGGCGAGTTCGATTATGAGCACGAGGGTCAGGTGTATCCCAAGATTGAGTGGTATCAGTGACATACCTCAAGTGGAGCTCAGCATCATTGGCGTCTAAATCGATAAAGGGTCCATCACACATTATCTTAACAAATTGTTTGGAGTTAATATTCAGCCCATAATGGAAGAAGGAAATGATTTCCAATTTATCAAGACCATGATGAGGGCATGAGGTGACTAACTCATTGAAACGCTCAAAACATCGATCAAACAGCTCATTTTCTAATTGTTGAAAGGTTTGAATTTGGGCCTTAATGGAGTTTGTTCGATGTGGAAGGAAGAACTTCTTGAGAAACTTGGATTCTAACTTGTTCCATGACATGATCGAATTAGGGGGTAAAGACCATATCCATGTCTTATCTTTATCCTTCAGAGAGAATGGGAAAAGCTTGAGGCGGATCACATCTTTTGTGCATGTTTAATCGCTGAAAGTCTCACACGCCTCCTCAAACTCCCGAATGTGGAGATATGGCTTCTCCGACTCCAGTCCATGATATGTGGAAAGTATTTGGATCATCCCATTCCGAAAGAGGAATTGCCATGGATTATACGGGAGAAGAATGCATCCTGGAGTGACTGATCGCTCGGGATGTAAGAATTCTCTCATAGGTCGATACGTTGCCTCTCCCTCACCTGTACCATGACTCGCTTGATCAAACAAGACTCTCTCGTCAAGTGACTCAGTATCCTCACTCGATGTGCTCGAAGTGTAACCTAAAGTGTAACCTGAAGCGTAATTAGAAGGATCACTTGATGTGTGACTTGCTATGGAGTTTGGCGGTATAGGATTTGGAACCCAAAACTGAGATACGTTAGGAGTGTGGGGTCTATCAGGATCGTACACAACTAACGGATTCTCGTAAATGTGATTTGGAGTTGATTGAGGAGTTTTTTGCTGATTTAGCATGAAAGGAGTGTGAGAAATGTTGTCTCTTTTTGAATTTTTATATTTTTTGAATTTTTTTTTTTGGATTTTTGAAATTTTTTTGGTCAAAGTTTTTGATTAACTGGATCTAACCTAACAGTCTACTTAATTTCCCCGACAACGGCACCAAAAACTTAACACGACCACAAATGTGTCTAAAGTGCGTTCTTATATAGGCACAAGTGCAAGCATGTCGCTCAAGTAATAACCCGGTAAGACAGGATTGAATCCACACGGAAATAGGACATAGAATGTAATGACGGTAGGTACGATCGTCAACCCTAAACTGACTCTAAAAAGAAAATATAAAGGTGGTCTAAGTGAGATTATATCTATTAACTAAGTGAAATTAAATGAAACTAAGTATTAACTAAGCATGCAATAGTGAACTAATTATGATTGATTAACTATGAATGAGAAAAGCAAGGTCGGAATACAATCCTCCAAACCTAGTACGTTTACCGGTGATAAAACTAGTTATGAATTAAAAAATTGACTAATCCAGGTATTTATTAATCTCAAGCATTACATATATGAGGGTACTAGCCCGCACCATACGTAATCAAAAGTAAGAATAAAGCGACGGTGTTGTTATAGCTACACGTGCGTCACACACTCAAGCATCCTAATTACCTAGGGCAAATGAGATCAAAAGTCCTATGATGGTTGTAATCACCATAAAAAACGATTCAATCATTTATTTAATTCAAAAACTAATTTTTCACACATGCAAACCACATCGGGTTGGGTTCATGCATCCCAACCCCTAAAAATCTAGCGTAGCATGGTGTAACTAGTGAAAGCAACGGTTTCTACGGTGCATGTGACTGAAATCATTGAGAAATTATACCTAGATGAGTAAAAGGATTCAATATTTCTTTGAAATAAACTAAGCTTGTATGAATTATCAAAATCAAACAATATAATAGAGAAAGAAATCAACTTTACTATAGAAATCTTAACTGAGAATCAACATATTGTATTTCTGAGCTTCTAGGGTTCTTTAGCACTTTCTCTCTCTAAAACTATGTAAAAAGAAGCTCTCCTATGTCTTCAAAGATGTTAGAATAAATAATCTACAAATTTACAAGAGTTTCAACCATGAAAGACTCTAATTTTACAAGTGGATAAATCCAAATTTCGACAGCCAAACCGATCATGTTCAAGGGATTCGGTTCTGTTTGATTCTAACAGAAAGTTTTGCTAGAACTAGTTCAGTTCATTTTCTTCATCTTCGGTTCGGTTCCATCTTTTTATGTTTCGTCAAAAGTTTTCCAAGGATAGGATTGGTTTGTTTTTCAACCTCTTCGGTTCGATTTGATCTTCACATGAAACTTTTTCTTCTTTGTGATTTTCTCTCAACTTTGAAGTCTTGTAACTTTTGATCCGTGTCGGATTTGGATATTGTTTCTTCCTAGATGTTCGTAGACTTGAAGTCTTAAACTTCTCTTTAGGTTTCTCTTCCAAATTCTCGATAAAAATTACTCTTTTGTCCCTTTGACATTTCTGCTCTTATTTTCATTCTTTCTTCTGATTTCTTCTTTCTTTGTATGCATCAAATATCTGCAAAAGTGATGAGAAATATACGAAACTTGCCATACTCATTAGAAAATGCCAATAGCAATGATATGAGATAAATACACTCGAATTACACTTCGCAAAGCGATAAAATACTCTAAATTACGGGGATAAATACGAAGAATTTATGTCTAATCACATACCCATACTACAACACATACATTCACCCCTTAACCCCTCAAACCACTATACTTCATTTCAGAATTATGTTATAATTTTTTATTGGATGCTTACATATTTGATTTATGTGGATGTTTAATGTAATTATATAGCTATCTCCACATATGTACAATATAGTACGTATTATTATGTATACAGATTATGAACCCAATAGAAATTGAAAATAAATTATGACCCAAAATAGTGTTCTGGGTAAGTATACCCCAACTATAGCGCATATCGGCCAAGGTAGCGTACCACGTAACCAAACCCCTACTATGTACCAATGCAAAAATACTAGTAACATTGCTATAAAATTCTCTCATTACCACTTGGACATAACTAAATTGAGCTCAATGGGATATCTAAATTCTTATATGGCTATAAACAATACTTTTCCCTTTTGGTTTTACTGTTGTTCTCAATTCAAAATAGTTAAGGCATGAATCAAAGCATAACGTTATTTACAATTAAACATACACATCCATGTATTAAAATGCCTCAATCCCCGAATTAGTTCCTCATATAGCATTTCATCCTTATGAATGAGCAATTAATGTTCATTTGGGTCCAACTTTGTTCAAAAGAACTATTTGTTATCCTAAAACCTTATGTATACTTCCATATTAGATGTAAATAAACTTTAATTAATTAAATCCTACAATACACAATTGTTGAGTAGTTATTCAAATGATATACTGAATAACACAATTTGCATGTAAGGGAAATCATCACGCCCATATAAAACTTAGTTGATAGTCCTTTTCGTTATAGTGCTGCAATAATCATCAATACGCTCAATATCATAACCTTTTCTTTGACATGATATCCAATGTATAAGTGCTTTATATCGATTTGTTTACTTCAATTTCCATCTTATTGTTCTTACGAAAAGCATACTAGTAAATCGTCATTGGCCTAGAATTGGAGCCGATAAAACCCAAGCCTTGTGAAAAGCTACGTGACCATAAATTATTTAAATTTTCTTCAAAAAATCATCCGTGGTTGATAAATTTCTTAGGTATTGCTTTATGCCTCTCCAAGATATTTCTTATAGTGCCGAAAGAACCACTAACATGAAGATGGCTTTAGAGAGTCGAGCAACTAGCAAAGTCAAAATCCAAATATCTAATCACATTCAAATAATTAGATTATGTAAGCATGTACTCTTAGTTTTTTGGAGGTAACATAATATTTTTACATCTCTCTAATTATTTATGCCTAGTTTTCTTTGAAAATACCCAAAATATCACATACGAACACAATGTTTGGGCAAACTTGTGCATACATCAAACTTCCAACTGCAAAGGCATAAGGAATGTTTTTCATTATTTCCATTTTTAGATCATTTCTTGGAAATTGATTTTGTAGGAAGATCCTAGTGATAATCCTCCCATTATTTTATTAAATCAAATTACAAATGATTAATCTCGATAAAAGTCCATAATACCACATGTGTTTATGTGAATAAGATATTATTGCGCCCATCCAACATATCGTGCATATTTATGTATTATTTATGAATCAACAAGACAATTATTCTAGTGTGAATGGTGAAATATCTATTATATACACATGTCATCCAATTAGGACTTGTGGCGCCATAAATATTTAGGCACATGTCACCGCAACATATTTGGCATGTTGAATCCCACCTGGGTTTATTTTGTCTATCAATATGACTCACTCCCTTACATTTTAAGGATGAGGGTTTTTTGAAGAGGAATCATGGCAACCCTCTCTTCACCATTATTCATATGGCAAAAGCCATACATTTTCACCAATAACCAGAGACCTTTTCTTCTCCACCTCTCTTCTCTACCACATTGAGTTTTTCATCATGAATAGTATGAACCCATGAACTACACCGACTTTAGTTACAAAATGATGAATACGTAGGGGTAACCAAAGTTTCTCAACTCAAACACGTAATATTTTTCCCAGATTAAACCACTCTCTTACATATTTACATTCCATTTGTCACACTCAATAACATAAGCTACCTTATATGCATAATTTTTCAATCTTTCTCTAGAATTTTATTCATAGGCTTTCTAAGATGGCCTTAATATCCTCGGTCGAGACTGAGAATCTCTATGTCAATGACATAAGAGGCTTCACCAATATCCTTCATATACCTCACGTGACAAGAAAGTAAATATTATCCTCTCATATAATACAAAGAATATGAATTTACCCATCTACCGTTGAGCTACATACATTGATCTCGGTATTCTCCATAAAGCCAACAGAAGATATTAATGTGTGAAACTTCAAATACCATTATCGGGAAGCTTGTTTTAGTCCATATATGGATCTTTAGTCTATAAACCAAATGCATATATTCATCATAAGAAAATATTTCGGCTGGTGTCTTGTTCACCTTTTCCTTTAAACTTTTCCATTATGGAATGTTGTTTTAACGTCCATTTGATGCAATCATAAGTTTTAGTTAGCTAATAATGTCATCAGTATTCTAAATGATTCCTTTTTTAAAAGTGGAGAGAAGGTCGCATGGAAGTATATGCCTTCCTTAGGAGTAAATTTTTTGGTTTACAAGTTTGATATTACCCTTTGAGTCCCTTTTGTTCTTATAGACCCAATTACAACCAATAGACATGGTCCCTTTAGATAATTTCACAAGATACCAATATTTATTGTTAGCCATTGAATTTAACTCGCCATCAATATATTCACACCAAAATGTGGATTTATGTCCACTCATGGCTGTGAAAACGTATATCGGTCTCAATTCAAATGTCATAGTCATATTATTATTCTTAAACATTAAAGGTACACAATATAGTCATATTCTTTAAGATACACAATATAGTCAAATTCGTTTTCCCTAATATATCTTCTTAACGTGATTTCAACATTCAGTCTGTTGAACATCATCATCTATAGTAACGGAGTTGGTTGTTTTTCCTCAGTGATATTCAATGAAATCTTTGAAAATGGAGAGCTCTAATTTAATTTTAGGTTGGATCTTGCATTTCCTTTAAGTTTATACTTCGAGGTTTCTCACTTCTATTGCAATCTTTGCTTCAACTGTTATCAATGTATGATCAGGACAATAAAATTCGTATCCCTTAATTGATCCTAAATATCAAATGAAAAGTCCATTGACTATTCTAGGCAAACCTTGATCCCGTCTGGACAATCCCAAATGTTCACGTGTCCAAATCTAGCATGAAACTAGTTTTTATTGACAAGTTTATAGGTTTTGATGCAACCACAAATGTGTTCTAGTGTGAGTGTTATTTAGGCTCAAGTGCAAGCATGTCACTCAAGTAATAATCTCGGTAAATCGGGTACGAATCCTTAGGGAAATAGGACGAGAAAATCAAAACGACTTTGGAAAGACGATAATACTAACTTGACTCCAAAAGAAACAAAAAGATGCTTTGAGTTGAAGATCAACTATGTACTTAATTAGCAACTAGCTAAACTAAGAATTAAGGAAATGAACTATGCTAATTTAGTCTAAAAACAGATGCATAATGTATAAAAGATTTAACTGCAAATGGGAACAAAAGGGTAGGTTGCAATCCCCCACACCTTAGGAATTCACCGTGTAGGATACTAGATTTCGGAATTAGAATTTACAAGGAAGATGGTATTTATTAATCCTAAGAATTCCATATATGAAGGATCTTAGCCCACATCATACGAAATCAATGGTAAGAATAAAGAAGTGTCGCATTAACTACACACGTGTCACACTCTTAAGCGTCCCGGATACCTAGGGCAAACGAGATCAAAAGTCCTGCGATAGTCACACAGCACGATCCCTTTAAAATTCAATTCAAAAATCTATTTCCAATTATGATAAATTACATCGGGTGGGATTCATGCATTTCAACCCTTAAAAGGTTAATCAGACATGATTAAATAAAGAAAAACATCAAATTTAGAATTAAAAGAACTCATGATTGGCAAGAACAATTTTTAATTTAATATAGGAACTACGAATTGAGAATTAATTAACTAAGTAAAGTAGAGATTAAGTTAAATGAAACAAAATTACTTGCATTCACTAAATTTGGAAATCAAATCTGAATCTTGCAATTAATCTTCAAAAGTAGGGTTTGCAACATAGGTAAGAGACCTTTCTCTCTCTAAAAACTAATTAAAAAAAGTAAAAGTTTGAACTCCCCTTGTTTAACAATAACAAGAAGTAAAATACATCACGAAAAATTCGGAGTTGTAGCTGAATCAAACTCTAAAATTGGAACAAGAAAATTAGGTTTATCTTCGGCGGATCGGTTCATGCGCCCAGGAGCGGATCGCTCCGGGTCCAAATTCGGATCAGTCTTTTTTTCTGGAAATGGGATCTATCCATTAAGCAAAAAAATTTCGGTGAGTTATAAGGGTTCGGATTGGTCCATTTTTGTTCTAAATAGGACCGGTCCGTCTTCATTTTTATTTTCTCTTCAATTTCTCCCCATTTTCTCTTCATTATCTCTCATCTTTAGAACCTCATAACTTCTGCTCTGGAACTCAGAATTGGATAATGTTTCTTACTTCACACTCGTAGACTTAAGATCTTCAACTTTCATTTGGGTTCTCATCCAGATTCCTGATGGAAATTATGCTTTTGCCCTTTTGACTTTTCTCCCTTGATTCATTCTTCTGCTTTGGCTTTTTTCTTTCTTTACTTAGCAATAAATACATATTAATATCATGAAAAAGGCACAAAACTCGATATACTATGTATAAAGGTCATTAGCATATAAATGAGATAAATCAAGATGAATTACATTATTCGAGGCGATAAAAATCCCTAAATTAAGGGGATAAATTCAGAAGAATTTAGGCCTAATCAAACCCCCCTAACTTAGAACTTTGGGTGTCTCGAGCAATGTAAAAGAATCCAACTAAGGCTTAACTCTCGAGATTCATTTTATTAGATAGAATACCACTTTTGCAGGCAAGCAATTGCATTTAACGTATGCAACAAGCCTTTAAACCCCTAGGTTACCCTAGTAGGACGGGTGGTGTCTCGTGCGGGTTTGCAGTGAATATACCCACAAAATTCATTTTCCTAGACTTAAAGACATTAAAAATACCTAAAACTTATTCGATTTAAATTTCCCGAAAAATAATCACCCTATATTTGTATTCGTAAGTCTCAATTTATCGTGTGTGTGCGAAGCCAAAAATCAAACTGCAGATATCCACCAATTGATCATTCTATTACTTTTCAAAAATTTGCTTTGATTCAATTTCTCAAGGGATGCTCTTACAAACGAATCACTCGAATTGTGGCTATTTATATCGGTATGCATGATATAAGGAGTAAATGTAATGGAATGAAAATTTACGCACACAAATTTTGAAAGACGGACTATTTGGGGTGGAAAGATCTCGTCATTGGAATACGATTATTGAAAAATCGAAAACATCATCTCTAATTCACACATTTAATCTCTTTTATTATCTTTTGTGCCTTAACTCTTCACATGATAATCAATTTCGCAATTTGGATTCGGTTAGGACCTTTTCGGGCTTAAAGTGTATTGGGTAAAATTGGAAATGGTTAGGAGATTTGGAATTGGAGAATGCTATTAAGATGTCCGTTGATGATTTTCCGGGCTTTTGCTCATTTTTTCTTCATTTTTTTTATTTTTTTCTATTTTTTTTTATTTTCTTATTTTTCTTTTTCTTGCTATTTTTGTTGAGCACTCTTCTATTTTTTTCTTGCCCTTTTTTATTGCACCATTTGGACTAAATTTCTGAATTTTTCATTATCATAATTTCGGGCTAAATTTGGTGTTTTTCGGGCTACAAACGAAAAGGGAAAGATTTATTCGACTCAAATTGGGTTGAAAAAAGGTTAATTTTTCATGACTTTTTTTTGTTAATATTTTTGAGTGACAAACGAGGACCTACTTCATTGTCCAAATTGCTAATTTCATTACCATCTGCGTCTCGAGATTAATTAAGTTTAGAGATATTTTTAGCGTATTTTTCAAGACAACATTCCATTTCCCATAACTGACCAATGTTAAAGAATTGATATCCCCGACAATGAAGTTGGAGTTAGTCATTAATTCGGATTGATTTTAAAAACTCAAAAAAGTGGATAGGCTCAACATCTCACTGGGTTAATAATCTCCACACTTATTCGTTAAGTCGTCAATTCACGCTCAATTTCCATCTTTAGTCAATTTTGTCTTTGTGTATTTGGATTGTTGCGAATTTAAGACTTTAAATAAAATTTCGCTAATATTTTAGAAAAACTTAAATTCTAATTTTTATTTATTCTGAAGAAAAGTATTTTTTTGCTTTTCTGAACTTTTCAATTTTTTTTAAAAAAAATTTGGGCAATTTGAAAATTTGTGAAGTTTTGGAAATACGCACTTGTCACCCCCTCTAACTTATACTTTTTCATTGTCTCAATAAAAAGGACTAAAAATCTAAAGAAGTGCAAATAGCAAGTGTGACAAATAAAACAAGCAAATATTTAAAATGAAAAAGGACACTAAAGGACACTAACACATGACTCAATAATACAAAACAAATTACCCCATACGCGTAGGGTGTGCGACGACCTCTCATCTCTCCACAAACTTACCCGACTCCATGAATGGGGTCCAATGATCTTGTCTCTCCCGTCTTCATATCGTAAACCCATAATCGGAACAATTTGGGACCTCGCCCATAGATAAAGGAAAAATCGGGAGACTCATCGTGACTAATCGAAAAGTGATCCTCATGATGCTTACTCAAATCATGGCCTGTGTGCGCCAACTCGGAGGGAACACCTAGGTTTCTTTTAATTTTTTGAATGCATGGGTCGGGCTCTAAGTTGGATGAAACACAACTTTTCTCCTCAATTGCCTCCAAGATTTCAAGTGGTATGGGTAGAAGGTCACAAAGAAGGAATTCATCTATTTTATCTTTCCATTCTCTTTCTTCTAAGTGACTACAAGAGTCCAATAAGGATTGAACTTCAACAGTAAGGCTCTTCCACCGGCCCAAATTCTTTCTCAAAGTCTTCAAGACTTATATCTCCTAATTCTCTCTCGCCGGTGTGTTTCGAACATTTTCTTTCACTCTCTTTTGAAGACTTCTGTGATGTGGATGGATGGTCATTATGAAGGAATCCATCTATTGTATCTTACCATTCGCTCTCATCCTATTAACTAAATGAATCCAATAAAGGTTAGACCTCTACATTCAGGCTCTCATCCACATGCCCAAATTCTTTTTCAAAATTTTCCAGGCTCACGTCCCTTAGCTCTCTCTAGCGAGTAATGCCTACGTCCTCGCTTACTTGCTCGATCTCTAACTCCACTATTTTTCTCTCCTCTAACCACTCTCTCTTGCTCTCAATCGCGGTCACTACACACACCGCCCTCACCTTTCTTTCATCATCAAAAATACCGCTCTCACTTGATGAAATAAGGCATACCCCTAATGGCTCTCACTTGTGGGGCCTCTCATGCTCATGTAATGTCTCTTCCATAAGATCCATTTCTCGCGATTCGCACTCCTCACTCTCGCGATTGGTTATGTTAAAGATATTTTTTCCAGAGTCATATTCTCGAACGTAAGTTGCATGCGCCCATTCTGGGTGTTGATCAAGGCATTAGCCGTAGCTAAGAATGGGCAGCCTAAAATGACAGGGACATGATTACTCGGTACAACGGAGGGCTCCTCGTCCCAAACGACAAAATCCACCAGAAAGTAGAATGTGTTAATTTGGATGATCACATCCTCAATGATTCCTCGAGGTAACTTTACGAAATTATATGCGACTCGGAGAGTCATGTTTGTGGGCTTAAGGTCCCCCAAACCTAATTACATATGGATGGAGTAGGGGAGAATATTGACACTCGCCCCTAATTATATTAGCGCTCTCTCAATTCGATTTCCTTCCATGATGCACGAAATAGTGGGTGCACCCGGATCTTTAAATTTAGGTGGAAGATCACTTGATAGTATTGAGCTAAAGTTCTGTGCTAGGAACACATTTTTCTTTACCTTTAGCTTTCGTTTCACCGTAAGTAAGTCCTTAAGAAACTTAGCGTACGCGGAATTAGCTTTATGGTGTCGAGAAATGGTAAATTAATCTTTACTTTATTACGAACGTCTAACACATCTTCACGAGAGGACTCTTTGGCGCGAGATACTAGTCATTGGGGAAATGGAGCGGTTGTGGAGGGGTTTCTCTACGACTTCGGGCTCACTAGTGTTCTCGTTATCACTCTCGTTCAAGGAGGCATCTTAGGCCTCTTTCGTGCCCGGGGAAACCTCCTTGCCTTTAGGTGTGTCGTGCGGGAAAGGTGATAGATCAACAACTTTCCCACTACGTAGAGTGGTTATCGAGCAACATTGTGCTTGATTTGCATTAGAAATAGAGATTAAACTAGTTTGATCCTGGGGAGGTCTTTGGACTTGAGTTGAAAACTTACCCTTCTCTTGGACACTCAACGACGATTACAACTTTGAAATGTTCGCATTTATGTCAGTGAACATGCACTCAAATCTACTATTGGTTGCATTTTGGGATTGGATGAATTGATTCAAGTTATCCTCAAGAGATCTCCGCGGTGGGGTAATGTATGGGCCTGGAGGTGGTGCTTGCTAAAATTGAGGAGGGGGTGGAGGTAGGGCAAAGTGTGAATTAGGATTCAACGCTGCATGTTGTTGCCTATGGCTAAAACCAGGATGGTTTTTCCATGAGGGTTTATAAGAATTTTCGGATAAGGCACCGAAATTACCCTTAAATTCTCCTATAGCCTCCACCTTCTAGGTATGCATAGCCTTCTAGGCAGAAATCGTCGGGCATGCCTTTGTGGAATGACCAGCCTCACACCTTTTCTTTTACTACACGGTTGGATCAAAAAATGTCTCTCAAATGAACTTCAAGTAGATCTCTCACTCCTTTCTCAAACTGATCAAATCGATGGTCTAGTAAAGTATTACTATCTAATTGGTATAGACCGGATGCTATTAGAGTGGTAAATACTTCTCTAGGTCGGGTTTGGGCATTAGGATCAAATATGTACCATGCCTGAGTAGTCTCAGCGACATACTTAAGATGGGCCTCAGCATCACTAGCATCTAATTCCCAGAATGATCTTTCGCACATGGTTTGCACAAGTTGTTTAGACGCTACTATTTGCCCATGATGGAAGAAAGAGATTAGGTGATTTTTTTCGAATCCATGATGGGGGCAAGCACTAAGCAATTCTTGAAAGCGTTCCCAACACTTATCGAAAGACTCATTATCTTGTTGTCAGAAATCTTGAATTTGAGCCTTGACAGAGTTGGTTTTGTGTTGTGGATAGAACTTTGAGAGAAATTTCGATTGCATATACTTCCAAGAGATAATGGAGTTCAGGGGTAGAGACCACATCCACGTCTTAGCTTTATCCTTTAAGTAAAAAGGGAAAAGCTTCAGGCGAACGACATCTTGCGTGCAAGCTTGATTACTGAATGTTTCGCGCGCCTCTTCGAACTCGCGTATGTGAAGTTATGGGTTCTCCGAATATATGTTGTGGAAAGTAGGGAGAATCTGTATCATCCCATTGCGAAAGTGGAACTGACCGGTATTATACCGGAGTAAAATTCAACCAGGGGTGAAAGTTCGCTCGGGAAAAAGGAGTTCTTTTATGGGACGATATGGTGGATTTCCCTCCCCAGTATCGAAACTGGCGACGTCTGACATTTCTCTCGCTCTTAACGACTCGGTATCATCACTTGGTACACTAGGCATGTAACCTGAAATGTAACCAGATAGGTCACTCAAAGTGTAATTGGACAGTGAATTTGGCAGTGTAGGAGGTGGAACCCAGAATTGTGACACATGAGGGGTGTGGGGGCTATCAGGATTATACTCAACGATTGTATTTTCGTGAATTCTGGTTAGAGTATTTCGAGGAGTTTGTTCAGGATTTTGCATGAACGGGCTTTTGAGAGGTAATTTCTTTTTGGATATTTATTTTTATTTATTTTATTTTATTTTATTGTCAAAAATTTATAGTGACTCAATCGAACCTGCGTCTACCTAATTCCCCGGTAACGGCTCCAAAAACTTGACGTGGCCATAAATGTGTTCTAATGTGCGTGCTATTTAGGCACAAGTGCAAGCATGTCGCTCGAGTAATAATCTCGATAAGTCGGGGTCAAATCCTCAGGGAAATAGGACGAGAAAATCGTAACGACTTTGGAAAGACAGATAATACTAACTTAACTCCAAAAGAAACGAAAAGATGCTTTGAGTTAAAGATCAACTATGTACTAAATGAAAATTTTAATTAACAACTAGCTAAACTAACAATTAAGGAAATGGACTACGCTAATTTAGTCTAAAAATAGATGCCTAATGTATAAAAGATTTAACTACAAATGAGAACAAAAGGGTAGGATGCAATACCCCACACCCTAGGAATTCACCTTGTAGGATACTAGATTCGGAATTAGAATTTACAAGGAAATTGATCTTTATTAATCCTATGGATTTCGTATATGAAGGATCGTAGCCCGCATCATACGAAATCAAAGGTAAGAACAAAGCAATGCCACATTAACTACACGCGCGTCGCACTCTTAAGCATCCCGATTACCTAGGGTAAACGATATCAAAAGTCCTACGATGGTTGCGATAGTCACACAACACGATCCCTTTAAAATTCAATTCAAAAATCTATTTCCAATTATGATAAATTACATCGGGTGGGGTTAATGCATCCCAACCCTTAAAAGATTAGAGAGACACGATTAAATGAAGAAAAACATTAAATTTAGAATTAAAAGAACTCATGATTGGCAACAATAATTTTTAATTTGAGATAGCAACTAGGAATTGAGAATTAATTAACTAAGTAAAGGAGAGATTAAGTTAAATGAAATGAAATTACTTGCATTCACTAAATCTGGAAATCAAATCTGAATCTTTCAATCAATCTTCAAAACTAGGTTTGCAACACAGGTGAGAGATCTTTCTCTCTCTAAAAACTAATTAAAAAAAGTAAAAGTTCGAACTCCCCTTATCTAAGAATAACTAGAAATTAAATAGATCACAGAACATTCGGAGTTGTAGTTGAATCAAGCTGTAAAATCGGAACAAGAAAATCAGGTTTATCTTTGGCGGACCGGTCCATGCACCCAGGAGCGGATCGGTTCGGGTCCAAATCTAGATCGGCCCTTTTTTCTAGAAATACGATATGTCCATTAAGCAAATTTTACTAGTGAGTTCTAAGGGTCCGGTTCGGTCTTTTTTTTTTCTAAATAGGACCGTTTCATCTTCTTTTTTATTTTCTCTTCAATTTCTCCCCATTTTTCTTCATTATCACTCATCTTTAGAACCTCGTAACTTCTGCTCCAGAACTCAGAATTGGACGTCGTTTCTTCCTACGCACTCGTAGACTTGAGATCTTCAACTTTCATTGAGTTCTTATCTATATTCCTGATGGAAATTATGATTTTTCCCTTTTTACTTTTCTCCCTTGATTCATTCTTCGGCTTTGGCTTTTTCCTTTCTTTACTTAGCAATAAATACCTGTAAATATCATGAAAAAGGCACAAAACTCGAGATACTACGTAGAAAGGTCAGTAGAATATAAATGCGATAAATCAAGATGAATTACATTATCTAAGGCGATAAAAAATCCTTAATTAAGGGGATAAATTCGAAAGAATTTATGCCTAATCAAGTTTTAACAACTTCCACATGTGAAGACATTTTTTTTCTGAATATGTACTTTGTGCGCTTTCTGACAGCTTCCTTTATTTTATAAACATGGCATAGTTTTGGAAATATTAACTGTAGAACCAGAATTAATTCATAACTAACATAAACAACGTTATATTCTTAACACACCAGTGACACGAGATTAACTTTCTTTCCAAACCATGCTTGAATTTATTTTTATCTTCTCTGTATGTCCTTTTTGTTGAAAAAGCGTGTAATGGGTTTATTATTGCCAATGGATGCTTGAATTTATTGTCTTTTTTCAAGAGAGGTTGGATGGACACACTCTAGTTCCTTTGGCTTCAAACTTCCTTCTTTATTAACACACATGATCAACAACTCATAATTCACCATTTACCTTTGTGTTGTATGATATCTTATACGGACCAAGTTGAGGTGGAAGAGAGTTAAGTATGAAATGTATAAGAAAGGATTCTGAATTCTCAATCTAAAAGGGACTTGAGTTGGGATGTAATGACCCTCATCCCCATAATGTGCTTACACACTCCGAAGTACCATTATAATTCGTAAATGATAATTCTTTCATTAGGATGCTAGTCAATTTCTTATCAAGAGTTGAAACATGCTCTTCCATAGATAAATGGTTTTACTCCACTTTAGTGCTATCCCAAATTGATCCCATAATGCATTTTCTAATGTGAAACTTAATAAGCAGCAAACTGAAATAGTTGGATCTCTCCCATCGATCGTATGATTCTTCTCAATTGAGATAACTAGATTTTATGGGAAGAGTATACTCTTACGTATGGAAAGTCAAATCTTGACCCATGCACCATAATAAGATAAGAATTTCTTCTTCCAACCCTTACAATTATCACCATTCAAAAACAGGATGTGGAATGATTTACTCCATAAAAAAAAGATAAAATAGCGACTGAAATAATAATAATAATAATAATAATAATAATAATAATAATAATAATAATAATAATAATAATAATAATAATAATAATAATAATAATAATAATAATAATAATAATAATAATAATAATAAAACTCTTACTAAAGTCTAATGGAATAATAAATATAAACAGTATATTGGATATTCAACCCACTTGTATTATTCTAATCACATCATATATGGGCCATTATAAACCACCTTTTGTTAAAAGTGATAACATGCTATGGTTTTGTCATGAACTTTACATTGACATTAATAGATAGAAACTTTCAAATTAAAACAATTTTATACTTACATTTATGAAAAATTCTAAAATTCTACCTCGTGTCTAATCCCAATTTCAATTAACCCATTAAATTATGTGACTCCCTTTTTGGGGAGTGGGGAGAGTCACTAGCTTATGGTTAATTATAGCTTTATGACATTTACATTTTCAAAATTCAAGATGCATTAATTGTATAATGAAATAGTAAAGATGGCATACTTTACGGTTGTAAACCAAATACTTAATGTGACAACATAAATTTAAAAAGTCATTTAACATTTTCATGATCAAGATGATTTGGCTTCTTTTAAGCAAATCCAATGTCAAAACCTAAATTTTATGTCAATATATATAAATCACAAGTTGAATATTAAGTAGTATCCAATTTTATTAATCATAAATTTAATATGAAGTATAAGCTATCAAAACAATAACTACTAATAAAAGACATAAAGCATGTTGTAAGTCAATTGCATTGTCAATATATCTATTACTTCATGCCCATGCCAAATTAATCATTCTAGTATGAATTCACATAATAGTAATATTAACCCTCCTCTCCAACAGAGAATTCAAAGTGCACAAGGTGGGTCAATTCATAACCCGTTGAACATAAACATAAATATGCAAAGGAGATTGCAAACAAATATTTTATACATAACCAATGTATTTGGATCAAACTATAACAAACAAAGAAAAACAATCGTTAAATCTCAGGGCCTTTACAGTCATTGTCGCAACTCATTGGAAAATATTAATGAATTAAAACCTAAAGCAAAAACATATTACATTAAATAAATATTACATGTTGAACATGTTAAAACAAATTACATAGAATTATAAAAATTACAATTGAAATTTTAGGCTACAAAATTTAAATTTATACTTTCGTAAAGCGAATATGAATTATGAATAAATTAACCCAAAACCATAAGCATGAAGACTATCAAATGAAAAAACAAATCGTTTGGAATCATATCTTCACTCATGATTTATAGATTTGACATAGAAGAAACAAATGACACAAACTAAACCATCGTATGTAATATACATACTTCGAACCTTGCAATGCGACCTTTGAAACCAATGGAATCATCGAACTAATATAGATGAAGAATATGATGGATTAGTGTCTTCTAAACAATCTCTATTCTTATTTTAGTCATTAGATGAAATTTTCTTTCATTGTACAAGGCTTCTAGGGACCAAAATCTGTTTATAAACCTTTTTCATGCATTCCTTCAAGATTTAGTTATTTTTAGAATTTAAAATAAGAATGGGGGGGAGTAATTATTAAGAACATTTATGGGAGGTTATGGCACATGTATGTAACGCCCTGTATTTTTATGGCATTTAATTATGGGATTAATTAAATTAAATTGGGATAAATTAATTTAATATTATTTCGAATTTTAAATAGATACTTACTAGCGTGGCGAGAGTTAGTAATTAATTGGTAAGAATTATGTTGAATATTACTTAATGAGTAAAGTAATATATGAGATTGAAGTTATTAAAATTGTCGCGAGTGAATAACACGACAATTATAGAAATTAAGTCGAGACGCACATGTGTCGTGTTGGGACTAAATTAATGGGATAAAAAGTAAATTAATTATAAGTCACCTGTACGATTATTTTGAGTGGACCAATGCATCCGAAAGGGTCAAGATAGTCAGAAAAGTGTACCCGGTGGTTTACTTTGGATCTCGGGACGATTTAAGCCTAACCGGCAATCCACGAGGTCATTTTGGTAATTTCCAACTTCAGGCCTTAATTATGGGCAAAAATTGAAGGGTAATATCTGATGAGAGTTAGAGTCCTCAAGGTTTAGAAACATTATAGTTGCAGAGAAGCTAACTAAGAGAGAACAGAAAACTCTTCCAAGGAGGAGAGCCACCGACCCTACACCACTCTCACCAATTCAACCACCAATGCGTAGATCGAAAGAAGGGAATCATTCCTCTACCACTCTAATATGTCGGATCAAACCTTCGATTTGCAGGAAAGTATCTAACTTGTCGTTATTTAGTTAATAACACATCCATGCTCGTGTAGCAGATGACAATTTCATGTTTTCATAAAAGATAAAAGATATTAGGGAGATTCATATTGAAATTCTGAATAGAAATCGTGTTAGGGCAACCCTATTGTTAAATGCATATGATTAACCACGAAATTGATGTCCAGTAGAGGTTAAATTCTGGAAGAATTAGGAAGATATTGATCATGAGGATAAAAATAGGGTTCTTGATGTATTAATTTGAATTAACCCTTTAAGTGATGGCCTTTGATGAATTCGTATATGTTTTATGTTAGAAATCATGTATGTAGGATGATACAATTGTTGGTTTAATTATTTGCGTGTTTGGGACAAATTAATAGAGGTTTTGAGGATTTACATTAAGGAAACCCGTAGGTAAAGAATTGCACAAATTGAGCCATGAACTGCTCGGTCGATCGATCGACTCAAGAATGTCGATCGATCGATTGATCCCATTTCATCGATCGATCGACTCCTCCTGGAAACTTAAACTACTCCCCCTCTTAAATTTTAATTCAATCCCAATGTGTAAGGACCCTTGGACTTAAATTAAATATCATAATGGGACATAGGAAGGACGAGTAGGGTATAAGTAGGGTTCGGGTAACACGACTTTATATGAGATTTAATCGTAGGATTTATGGGGGGTATAAATTGGACTGGAAATCATGCGTGCGTTAAATTTTTGTTCTTGTGAGAATTGAGAAGGACTTAGACTAGTAGGGTAGTGAGTGTACACCTACTGATTATATATTTATCAAGAGGATACACTTTGAGAGTCGACAAGTACTTAAGGACTTGCAGTAATTGACGAAATAAAAGAATGATTTAATTATACGTAGAACTTGGGCGTTACGTGCTACGCATGGTTCGAATATATTATGAATCGTGGGCGTACCTAGCTAAATAATGTGATTATATATGGGTGCATGTGCGTGTGTGTGTGCGTATATATATATATATATATTATTGAATATCTGTGTCTAATCATACCCGCGCTACTTGCTATCACGGAGGTTTCCGCGCCGGGACAGTCTTATCTCGATTGGACCTTTATGGGGGATATTGACTTGTACCCTAGAACATAGGATCCTTGATACAAGCTATTTGACAATGATAGTCAGATGGTCCTAAGAGACGTGAGGGTATGTGTTGACCTCTTAGTGACTGGGAACTATGCTTCGCTTCCAATATGTGTGTTTTGTGTTAATACAGTTCGAGAGTGATTCTGAACTAGTATTTCCCTTTGTTTGAGAGATATGGGAACTTGATAGCAGAGTATGCCGGCACCATAGATTTATGTGGAGTGCCCTATTAGTATATATATTATGTGTGATAAATATATATATATATATATATATATATATATATACCTGTGATTAATCTACTGTTCTTCTAAGTAGATACGAAATGAATAATTCATAGTAAATGAAATAAGTGGTTGTGATCTTAAGTATGTATTGAGACGAATATAACTGGCCTAATATATTCATAAGACAAGGTTATTTGATATAAATTATAATCATGCGATTACTTGAAACAGAATTTGGTGAGGGGAAATTGAATTAGACTAGCATATTGGGTTAGACTAGTGAATTGGATTAGCTTTATCCATAATAGTTCATTAGTACGTTAGGCGTGCACACTAGTTGAGGGGTGAGAATTCCCAAGTGAGTGTATTGGTACTAAGATGTATGCAATATCAACTGGTAAGCCTTTTAAATACTTGCTAAACTATTTTAAAGTTGTTTTACACTCGTGCTCTGACCCATTTCTTGTCATCTCTTCCTTCTCTTGTATGTATATATATGTATTACAAGTGCCTAGTCACATGGGAATCAGGCTTAGATCTTTGGACTATTGACGTACTGCAGCTAGTGTGGGAGTTCTAGGTCCTTGCAGTAAACGACTTCATCCTTGTCTTCTCAGTCTTTTATTTAGTCATCATTATATAGGGCACGTGTCGCCCATCTCCATTTTTTTATTTAGTTAAGAAAGGTTTGTACTCTTGATTTATTTCTGTTTTCTGTTTTAGTTGGGATTGATTTTGATTATTACATTGTCCTGCGACTTGGGATATTTTATTTGGATTGATTTATCTAGCTTGTTTCTTTCACTTGGGTGGTTTGGTATTAAATAATATCATTATTGTTCATGAGAATGTTTTCGTATATAGATTCATAACAATGGAACTTAATTTATAAAATTATATGTTTTGACACTTAGATTAATTATTCATTAGGTGATTAATAATGAAAAATTATTTTTGTACAATGATTCTAAGAATGAACCAACCGGACACTTTGATTTAATTTAATAAAGGACTGATCACCCTGTATTTAATTAGGCAAGGTGTCACAAGTGGTATCAGAGCATCGGGTTCTAGTGTCCTTGGGATCATTGCGGCTTATTATGCTTCCAGCGTTGCTTTGTTTGATATAGAGCCCTATGTTTAAAATTGTTGATTTCTATGATGAGATTTTGTTCTCCTGCTATAACGTCTATATATTACTGAATCTTATTTGCGTTCGGGCGTGTTCGAATAATGAAGTATGGCAGGCGAGGGCCGTTGGGCAGACATCAGGAGGCAGGGTTTAGTTGAGGTTGTATAGTATCTTCAAGGATGATTACCGTAGTCGAGGTCACCCCTATTATGGCACGAGAAGCCAGGACTGTAAAGACGGCTAGGGCACAGCATATGATTTCCAAGTGCTTCTATAGTCGAAAGTGGTGCCAAATTTGACTCACCCAACGTGGTAGGATTGGGAGAGAGTCAGCCGAAGCATTTAGGAGAACCATAAGTGAAAGATCTAGAAATGCATGAATTGTGTGTGTTAATCGACAAAGGTAAAATATCCAGGGGCTTGGACTTCTGGCGAAGTGTTGGTAACGAGGAGTGAAAATTTGGGGTAAAATTTTCTTGACTCGTCAAAGCAAAGTTATAATGGAGGGAGTCAACCACCATATTTAAAAGTCGAATGTTGTGTCAATGGAAGGATCTTAGGTACGATTTATGATTTGACTGCAAGTTCCTTCATCAGATGTTTAGGTGAAGATGTGAATGTTGTTCTGAACTCATCACAGGAAGGCCGGACAGAGGTCCATGTGTGAAAATGAATTTAATTATTTAGTGAATCTTGTGTCGGATTAAGTACATACAAATGGAGAAGAGGATTTCTAGTGGGATATTGACTCGTAATAAAAGTTAACAACACTTAAAGGGAGTTATGTTGGATGGTCGATCCAGAGGGTGACAATGTCGTGCTTTGTCGATGGAGATGTTAATGCTTCTTTGTGTGAGAATCTAAAAGAATCGAAGAATTTAGTCAGAGAATAAGACTGGGTGAAATGGTGGTAGTGAATCACCACAAGGGGGAGAACTATCAGGGGACCCATTTAAATGATTCGAGTAGCTGAATCCTTATTAAGTGATGGTGAATTCAGTAAGAGGTGTCAAACCTAGTAGTGTGTTCCTTAGGGACAACAAAGCTAAGGGAATAATGGGGGTAGCCATCAAGAATCGATCCTACCAAAGTACGAGAGAAGGACAACCCTAATATGGTCAGTATGACCGATAATAAGTGGATTATGCATAGAGGTATTTTGTCAAGAATGAAATCACATGCGTTAATGTTTCCCGAAGTGAGTAAAGGGACAAGAGTAGGGTGCTTAGTAAAGGGCAATGATTAAAGTAGTTTTTATTTTGGTTCGGACAGGCGTGTTATATCCAAAGACCATTTGAGTAGCCAAGGTGATTGGCAAGGTAGAAGTATGAGTTTTAACCTCGAAGGATGAGGCGTGTTTTATGTGAGACGAGCGAGTCACTGTATTTTGATTATTGTTAGATTCTCAAGTGAGATGAGTTTAATGCGTATATCGATAATGTTATTATTATGTGAATGCTTTCCCAAGTATAGTGGGGTTATCTTTAGTGTTATCCGTGGAGGATGAATAGGTGTATTGATAGTGGTATATAGCTTATTGAGGTTACTCGTTTTAGTGATGTGTTATACGAGTATGATATTATCCTGTCTATGGTTTTATAAGTAATGTTTATAATGATAGTGGGAAGTTATTGCAAGGCTATCGGAATTGTTGCCCTAGTGTGCAGGATGTTTTGTTTTGGAAAAACCTCACCTGCGAGAGGGCTGAGCTCGCATTTATATTCATTTATTATAGAGACTTCGCAGGGTATAGTGGTATCAAGATATTCGATCCCGGTGTGTGTAGAGACTCTATTGATATGATTCGGAATGTATTGGGTTTACTAAGGAGATAAAATATTTATCTCGTTTTTATGTTAATGCTCAGGATTTGGTGATAGGAAGAGAGAATTGTTATATCTATCCTTTAGAGACGCAGGAGTTAAGATTTATATTCATATTTTTAGGGAGAGGAATTCGAGAGTCCCGATTGTATGTGTACGAGGTTTATGGAATGTGATTACCACCAATGTTGAGCGATATTACAATTGCTAAAAACGTCTTTGTTTAAGTGTAATTGAGGTAGGAGATGTAGCTTTTATGTTAAGAGACGGGAATGTAAGGGTACATGTTATGGACTAAGGGCCTAACGGATTTTGATAACCAACAATGCTATTTAGTAGTGTATCGGGGGGTTCCTTGTTTGGATTTCATTTTGCGAGACATCCCACGCATGAAACATAGCGTAAGGTTAGAAGTAGGCAGATGTTTGGTCATTCGTCCATGATTTTGGTACCTCGGTCGTTATAGAAGTATGGAGTTATAACTGCAAGTTGAAGGTTGGATTATGATATAAGGCCAGTGGAGCCGGTTGTGCAGTGAAGAAGTATTGAAAACTTTGTTTTATCACCAAGAGTTGAACGGTGGAATGATGTAATGGGGGATTTAAAATTTCAATTTCTAGGATAATTGAGAGTACCCAAGTGTTGTAACCAGGTTGTGAGTGCAGGGGAAATAAAGAATTTCTATGAAGCGTGTGTGATGCTTACGCCTGTAAGCATGGTTTATTGGGTGTGTGGGCATCCTAATTAGCTGATGTCAGAATCGTTCGAGTTAAAGGGATGTGGGAATAAATGTGTGAAACATATGTCTGTGGAACTAATATAACGAAGTGGAAGTGGTAGAGTGGATTAAGCGTCATTTGAAGGACGATAATCCATATATATGTGTGTGATCAGAATAGCACACCCGAACTTGGTGGAAAGACTGTGGGTAGCCATTTAAAAAGGGGTATCTCTTAAGAAGACTAAAATTTAACTATTGTGGAAAATTGGAGTGGCGTTTTACCTAGTCGAACGTTGAGAGTGATTTTTGCGAAAATGGATAGATGATGTCAATAAGGTATAAGGAGATCAGAAGTGAACATCGAGACAAAAAGGGCACGGGTCAGATTTCTTGGTATAGTCGAGGGAAGAAGAGGATTATTAAGTACCACTCAATATAAGGCATTATAAGTGGAAGTCGGTGTTGATCGGGACATAGTGAGTAGTCTCTACTTTCACTACTCATAGATAGAAATCGGTTGGAGTAAGATGATCAGCCAAAAAATTATGTATCAAGCCGACGATTCCAATAATGGAAGAGGGCAGTCAAGTCGGTAAAATTTCTTTGATGGGTTGCCAACCTCAAGATAAGATAAAGAGTTTCTTAGAATGTGTACAACAAATTGACCAAGAATTAAGCGACTGATATTCCTTTGGGGTGATTGACAATATTAGATAGTGTGCCCTAGTCCTTCCTTGACAAGAAGGATCTCGCCGGTAAGTGGTCTTGCCCGACATTATTCTGAACTAGGATGAGATCCTTGAACACCACCTTTAATATGGGATTTTAGGAAGCAGTGGGGATAACGTTTCATTCTGAACAGGTTGTATCACCCATAGTCCGGGGAGTAAGCGAAGGGTGTTTAATGATTAGTGGAGGTATATGAATGTAATTTTAGATTCATTGTTATCATTTCATTTCCACAATGGATATAACTAGTAAGTGAAGTATAGTAAGGTAATTGAGAGAGGATATTACCTAATGGTGGGGTTGTATGAAAGCACTCGTACCTGTTTATTGTGAACGAGGTACTTATTGAGGTTTTGTTGTGAATAAATCTTAACTATTCTCCCACTAGATGTCTAGAGGTGAACGAATAATCAAAATTTTGGTTTGGTCGAGAGTTAGTATCCGGTGAGTAAAGTGGAATAACCACATACTATCTTAGGTGACCTTATAATTGTCGTAAGAGTTACGTTGCCAGGAAACGAGATTTGAAGAACTGACAAAAGTAGCCAGATGTTCATATGGTTTTTCCCAGGATGAGAGTTGTGTGTTTAGATAAATACGGGAGTTGATACGAAAAGCGATGCAGCCTCCCAATAATATTGAGATAATGGGGCCAATGATGTATAGGCTAGTCTTATTCGAATGATGTTTGGTACGACCACAAGATGAGGTGTTGTTATTGAGGTCTGACCCTATAACTGATAAAGTGTCGAGAGTGTTAAATAAACTTATTTTGAAGCGGAGACTATAGTAATTGAGCCTTACTTTGAAGTTGGTGTTGAGTACTAAAGAAAACCTATTTTTACCAGGTATGCCTTACTTTTTCAAATTTCGGGACGAAATTGCATTATTAGGGGGGAAGTATGTTATACCCCGTATTTTTATGCCATTTAATTATGGGATTAATTAAATTAAATTGGGATAAATTAATTTAATACTAATCCGAATTTTAAATAGAAATTTACTAGTGTGACGAGAGTTAGTAATCAATTGATAAGAATTATGTTGAATATTACTTAATGAGTAAAGAAATATTTGAGATTGAAGTTATTAAAATTGTCGCGAGGGAATAATACGGCAATTACAGAAATTAAGTCGGGACGCGCATGTGTTGTGTCGGGACTAAATTAATGGGATAAAAAGTAAATTAAGTCTAAGTCACCCGTGTGGTCATTTCGAGTGCGTCAATGTATCCGGAAGGGACGAAATAGTCAAAAAAGAGTACTGGAGGGTTTAGTTTGGGTCTCATGATGATTTTAGGCCTAACCGGCAACCCGGGAGGGAATTTTGGTAATTTCCAATTTCAGGCCTTAATTATGGACGAAAATTGAAGGGTTATATCTGATGGGAGTTAGAGTCCTCGAGGGTTAGAAATATTAGAGTTGCAGAGAGGATAAGGAAGAGAGAAGAGAGAAGGCTTCCAAGGAGGAGAGCCACCGACCCTACACCACTCTCACTAATTTCACCACCAATGCGTAAATCGAAAGAAGGGGATCATTCCTATACCACTCTAATATGTCGGATCAGACTTTCGATTTCTAGGCAAGTATCTAACTTGATGTTCTTTTGTTGCTAACACATCCATGTTAGTGTAGGAGATGATAATTTCATGTTTTAAAAAAAGACAAAAGATATTTGGGAGATTCATGTTGAAATTCTGAATAGAAATCATGTTAGGACAACCCTATTGTTATATGAAGATGATTAACCATGAAATTGATGTCTAGTAGAGGTTAAATTTTGGAAGAATTAGGAAGATATTGATCATGAGTATAAAAATAGGATTCTTGATGTATTAATTTGAAATAACCCTTTAAGTGATGGCCTTTGATGAATTCATATATGTTTTATATTAGAAATCATGTATGTAAGATGATACAACTGTTGGTTTAATTTTTTGGGAGTTTGGGTCGAACTAATAGAGGTTTTGAGGATTTACATTAAGGACACCAGGTAAAGAATTGCAGAAACTGGGCCATGGACTTCTCGATCGATCGATCGACTCAAGAATGTCGATCGATCGATCGACCCCTCCTAGAAACTGAAATTTTTCCCCTTTTAAATGTTAATTCAATCCCAATGTGTAAGGGACATTGGACTTAATTTAAACATCATAATGGGACTTGGGAAGGACCAGTAGGGTATAAGTAGGGTTCGAGTAATACGACTTTATATGAGATTTAACCGTACGGTTTCAGGGGTTATAAATTGGAGTGGAAATCATTCGTGCGTTAAATTAGGTCTTGTGAGAATTGAGAAGGACTTGGACCCGTACGGTAGTGAGTGTACACCTACTGATTCTATAATTATCAAGAGGATACACTTCGAGAGTCGAGAAGTACTTAAGGACTTGCAGTAATTGAGAAAATAAAAGAATGATTTAATTATAAGTAGAACTTGGTCGTTATGTGTCACGCATGGTTCGAATATATTATGGCTCATGGGCGTACCTAGATGAATAATGTGATTATATATATATATATATATATATATAATATGTGTGTGTGTGTGTGTGTGTGTGTGTGTGTGTGTAATCATACCCGCGCTACTTGCTATCACGGAGGTTTTCGCGTCGGGACAGTCTTATCTCGATTGGACCTTTATGGTGGATATTGACTTGTACCCCAGAACATAGGATCCTTAATACGGGCTATCTGATAATGATAGTCATATGGTCCTAGGAGATGTGAGGGTATGTGCTGACCTCTTAGTGACTGGGAACTATGATTCGCCTCCAATATGTGTGTTTTGTGTTAATAAAGTTCGAGAGTGATTTCAAACTAGTATTTCCCTTTGTTTGAGAGATAAGGGGACTTGATAGCAGAGTATGTCGGAATCATATATTTATCTGGGGTGACCTATTAGTATATATATTATGTGTGATAAATATATAACCATGTGATGAATCTACTGTTCTTGTAAGTAGATATTGAATAATTTATAGTAAATGAAATAAGTTGTTACGAACTGAAGTCTGTATTGAGACGAATATTACTGGCCTAATATATTCATAATAAAAGGTTTTTTATATAAACTATAATCATGCGATTACTTGAAACAGAATTTGGTGTGGGGAAATTGAATTAGACTAGAGTATTGGGTTAGACTAGTGAATTGGGTTAGCTTTATCCAGATTAGTTCATTAGTACGTTAGGCGTGCACAGTAATTGAGGGGTGAGAATTCCCAAGTGAGTGCCGTGGTACTAACATGTATGTAATATCAACTGGAAAGAATTTTAAATACTTGCTAAACTATTTTAAAGTTATTTTACACTCGGGCTCTGACCCGTTTCTTATCATCTCTTCCTTCTCTTGTATATATATATATGTGTGTGTGTGTGTGTGTGTGTGTCTGTGTGTGTGTATTACAGGTCCCCTGCCACAGGGGTGTCAGGCTTAGATCTTTGGACTGTTGACGTGCTGCAGCTAGTGTGGGAGTTGCAGGTCCTTGAAGTAGATGGCTTCATCCTTGTCGTCTCAATCTTCTATTTAGTCATCATTAGATACGGCATGTGTCGCCCATTTCCAGTTTTTTATTTAATTGAGAGAGATTTGTACTCTTAATTTATTTCAGTATTTTGTTTCAGTTGGGATTGTTTATTTATTATTACATTGTCCTGTGACTTGGGATATTTTATTTGGATTGATTTATATGGGATGTTTCTTGCACTTGGGTGGTATGGTATTCAATAATATTATTAGTGTTAATGAGAATGTTTTTGTATATAGATTCATAACAATGGAAATTAATTTATCAAGTTATATGTTTTGAGACTTAGCTTAATTATTTATTAGGTGATTGATAAAGAAAAATTATTTTCAATAGTGATGCTAAGAATGAACCAACCGGACACTTTGATTTAATTTAATAAAGGACTGATCACCCGCTATTTAATTAGGCGGGGTGTCACAATGTACCACAAAGCATCCAACATCGTTCCAGTGATTATAATATGCATTCTTATTGTTGAATTTTTGTCATTAAGTGTCCGACGTAAAATCAAAAATTGTCAGGTAAATGATTGTGTGCTTTTAGTGGAGTTAATGGCATTGGCAACCCTTCCATATAAGGTAATTTCAACATTGGTTGGTATTATTTAGGTATTTATGTATTGGATGTATAGTCGAGCGTTATGGAGTATGTTGAAATATAAAAATATCTTATAACAAACTATGTTTTTATGAATATAGGATTTAAGCGCGAGAGTGATTGTGGAATAATTGCATCTATTTGGTGGAATGAAATATGAAGTTTGAAACATGCGTTCATTGTATGCATGCAGAAGCATATTATTATGTATAATTTATTTGTTGGCGGAAGGTGTTGAATCCAATTTTGAAAGTCCATGTATTTTAGAATCTAAATATGTAAAACTTGATACCTCCTGCCCAACTTTTACCACTTACGCTTATTTTAATGACATGTAGACTAGTTTTTACCTTTTCTTGATGCACGGGTGCTTTACAAGACTTGTTGGATACAGTATAACATAATTGAAATTTTGTTGGGGTAGGAAAAATAGAAAATTAAGGTTATCATGGTGGCATTCAAAATGTCCTAAATGTCATACCTATGGCATGGTGTGTTCATTGCAAGATTTGAATTAACAATACCAAATGAAACACATCATTAACTAATATAGAAAATATATTAATACATGTCAATATCTTATTGTCGCGGGTAGGATATTCATTTGGTAAGAAATATGAAAAAATAAAAACATGAAAGATCATTCACTTGCCTATTTTCGCCTAAAAAAAATTCCATGAATTAAAGATACCAACTCAAATTATAACATACTTATGTTCTCATCATTTGGTGTTATCTTTTTTTCATCATTACTTATTCATGAATCATAACATAAACAATGGACTTGGGCTTTGTCTATAAACACGTTGTTTAGAATATTGGAAAGAAAGTAATTAAGAATACAAAAGTAAAGACAATGATTAAATAACAAAATATGATTTGAAATATACCTGTAAAAAAGCAACACTTAGAATGCCTCTTAACAGTGTGTGCTAAGGCAAAGATGGTCCGATCAAACGCAAAGTCCAATTTTTATTTCTAAATTTACAAAGATTTCAGCTTTAAACAAAATTTACCCAAATAAACTTAGCACCGATTTTAAACAATTTGTGGAAAACCATTTTATCGAATTTTATCTTTTTACCCTAAAGCATGCATTTAAATGATAAGAAAATACAATAAAGAAAACATCCACAAGACGCCGATGTCTGAGGAAAACCACAAAGAGAAAACCTCGAACAGTCCATCCAAATACAATAGTTTGACAACAAACTTACTCAACAATTCGATTCTCAAAAGCCTTTGTGCTCTTCAAATCTTCTACCACTCCTCCATAGTGCAACGTAGAAATCCACCCATGCAAGTTGCCATAGTGCACGAGTCCATGGATGTCTCAATATCCACTGATGAGGCTCAGTAACTATTTGCACTACAAACAGTATGCATGGAGTCCACCGCACAAAACAAGTTCTCTCAAGATCAAAGAAACAAACTTTGGTGCCCAATTTCAAGATCTCAAAGCATTAGAATTATGAATCTTGGATATTTAAACGTAAAGGTGAAACAAGGATTTTAGAACTTTGGTAAAGGAGTAGGAAAATGTTTTTTTGCTAAAAGTTCTTAAAAATATGAGTACAACATGTCTTAAATAATGAAAGAATGAATTTTGAGGCGGTGAACTTGTTCAAATGAAAATAAGGGTCGTTCGAATGAGAATAGCTTTTTTGTTTTAACGAAATTGAGGTAGTTCGAACGAAATGGATTTCTCATTCTAACGGGCATTAAACAAATGTGAAAATATTGGCAGAGAATAGTCATTAGATGGTTGTTCCAATGAGATCTCAATGTTATTTTAATGAGACTTAAGTCGTTCTAATGAAAATTTTATTTTTGTTCTAACGAGCGTTCTAACGTTGTAAAGGTAAAAAACGAGTTAAAAGCTCTAATACCGATTTGAAAAAGGTCCCTTTAAGTGTGTGTGCTTTAGGTGAAAATATTTTTTTCAAAACTTTTCTTAATTTCATTATGCACTAATTTTGTGAACCAAATTAATTATCCCAATTTTATCTTCTTAACCCTAAACATAATCTAGTGAGATGAAGCAGATGAAGTAAAGAAAGTTCATAAAACATGTCGATGTACGAGGAAACCACTAATGAAAAAAACCTCAGATGTCCTAGCCAGACAATCACTATGATATGGAAATTACAAAGTAAGAATACAGCCTTATTCAACGATTCAATACCCCACAAGCCTTGACGCCTCTTCTTCTCTTCAATCTCCGCAGTGCAATGTATGAGTCCACCTACGCAAGGTCCACAACACACGATTCCACATATACCTCAGTATCCACCGATACATCTCGACAAACCATTTATGATTCAAAACACGAAGTTAATCGCTTCCTCACTGCAATCACCACGTACGGAGTCTACTATATGAAAACGTTATTCTAATAATGGAAGAAACAAACAAGGTGCTCAAACAAGATCTCAAAGTATATGAGTTATGAATCTTGGATCTTCTAAATAAAAGGGTTAAACTTTGTAGTTGGAACTTTTGAGTACAGGTCTACTTTTCGTTTTCGTCAAATGTTCGTCTCTGAAACAGAAAACTGAGTTTAAAAATCCTTTTATAGAAAAATAAAGACGGTGCGTTGTTCGAATGATATACGATGTCGTTCAAATGAGATAGAGATCTCGTTTGAACGAGATTTCATCTATCTTCTAAAAACCTTATAAAAACCAAAATAAAAGGCTTTGTTGGTTGCACGTTTGATCACAGGCTTCGAACAACCTTGATATGTCATTTAAATGACATTGAGATGTCATTTGAACGGCCTCAAAGAAAAATAAAAGTCCGCCTATAGTAAACTCTGAAAACATATTTTTGCAAAAATTAAGTTCCAAGTAGTTTTGAAAAATAGAACACCCTTAATAAAAATTCCAAGGACTCATAAAACTATATACGTTCATACCTGCGAGATCCTTGGCATATGTGAAGACAAACGTGGCATTATAAATACGGCTTAGAATATGCACTCTTTGAAGCTTGGCCGCTACGTCTTCATCAAACAACGTCATAGGATCTTGGGATCATCAACTCAAAGTTTATCATATGACTCAAATGTTTTGTCTGAAATTATGCCAATTACAAACAAATTGAATCGATTGGAAATCTGTCCTTACAAATCTCCCCCTTTGGCTATTCTGGGACAAAACCAAAAAAAAAAATTATGGGCCATCAATCTCTCTAAAAAGACTCACTCCCCAACCCCAAAAAGGAAAAAGTAAAGACGCTCAATAGACACACAAACATGAGTAGGTTTGCTTTACTTGAAAACTTTGTCCCGCAATAAACTCAACCGGTAATCCTGCACACTTAAACAACCTTTAATTGCAAAAAGAATATAACAAGTATAAATATGCAAATGAATAAACATCTAACAATGTCTAAATCAATCCAAACCAGGGTAAGACGTCTCTCCCAAAGATAAAGATAACCTAATCATGCAAAGTAAAGATACCATTTCTCCCCCTTTTTGTTCAGGAATAGACAAAGTAAGATTGCATAAATAAATACTCCCAAAACCGAATCTCCCTCTAAATATGAGATCATAAGATACCAATACTATGCAAAGGAATATGGCAATAAATCGTACAATAGTGTAAAGTGTAATAAGCACGCAACATGAAAAATCAAGCACAAATAATCCAAAAGATCAAGCAAGTGATATATATGGACTAAATGTAAACTGCAAAGACTCAAAACATACTACCATATATAATATATGTAAAATATATCAAATAACATACGACACATATATATAGGTATAAACGAACAGAAAACATATAAGATTTACACATTAGCATAGTATTGATGTGTCTAAACATGTGGGATGAAACGAGTGGGTGTGAACTAGGCACAAATTAATTACAATCCAAACACTGAAATATGTTCAAGAAGATATAATTGACCAAAAAAATATATCAAACTAAGTTTTAGCCTCAAGCGACAATTAAAGTTGAACTTAATGAACAAAACAAGCACAATACACACACGCCTAGAATATTGATGATTCTACCTATCAATGGCATCATGACAAAATAAGCATAACTAGGTATCATTGTGTAAACCCTTTGATCTTCAACTAAACTCCCTCAAAAGATAAACATGATCATATTTTCAATTCTTTTCCTTTGAAGTGATTTCTTTTAAATGATTAATCAAACTAGATTATTTGGACCCTTTTTACTAAATTTCTTTTTTTATTGCCTTAATTTTTTATTGGGCTCTTTTTAAATGGTGGATTTAACGTCGAGTTCACTTTCTTTTCATAGCCCTTTTCCTTGTACACTCATATTTTTTCAATAATAAATAACCTCTCATGGGCAACAGTTCTTACATGCACAAATCCACCATAGTCAAATAAACATATAGATGATAAGATTGGTGGGAGAACATCTCACTAAACTCAAATGTACATAGTGAAATCAAAATCCAACAAGCTCGTGCATGTGTGTGTGAAGGCATATACAAAGTCGAATCCATAAAGCAAGTCAAGTTCGAAACAACTCCATAAACATGAATAAGATCAATCTAAGTACCTAAAGTCATAACCAAATGCCCTAGCCACATGGAAATTGGGTAGTGAATTGGTTTCAAACACACCAATATGCCATACCAAATGTGTAAGATTATAATACACAAAAACAGAAAATCTTTTTATATTTTGCAAAAAAATTATCAAAATAAAATCTTTTTGTATTTTTCAGTAAGACTCAATAAAAGAAAAATATAATACAAAAAATAAACATGTCATAACACTAGCAAGAATATATCATGAAGCACAACTAGAGTATGACAAATAAAATCATCAAGAAATCATCTATAAGATATAGCATGTGACGCGTCATGTACAAGCATGTGAAAATCAACCAACCTAACATTTAGCATCTCCAAAATAGATTTCCTAACCCAAATCGGTGTATACTTAATGCGGCTAGTTTTGGGAACCAAGGTAACACTAGACTTCAACTTCCTAATATCTCTTTCAAGATCAAAACAAAAATGCCTAAGATGACCTTTCCTACCACAGTGTGAACATGTGTAAACGGGAGGAATGTTACCTATGGGTTGACCTTTTCTAGCGTCCTTTGATGCGGTTGACCGTCTAAAATAAACTATGGTTTTGCTTTAACAATGGAAGTATTAGAACAAGATGATCCATTAACATTACTATCAACACTACTCGAATATTTTAAATCATGTTTCAACTAAAAAAAATTAAACTTAAGCAAAGAATTAGGCTCTTCCAAGTTTAGGGACTCCTTATTTATATTTTCAATCATACCTAGAAGGTTATCTCACTCTCCCTAAATGAGAGCAAACTTATCCCTAAGAGTCTTCTCTCGTCCCTTATAATCGTCAATCAAATTATTTTTATCCTCATTGGCACAAACACAAACACTACGAATTTTAACGTCCTCTAATTCTTTATCCAAAACAAGGACTCTATTCTCACTCTCTTCGTTGGAAAATTTTAAAGATTTAAAGTCATCATACAATGCAACAAACTTCTCAAGAATAATATCCCTTTGAGTTTGAAACCTTTGCAAATAATCAATAACATTTTTAAAACGAGAATTTTCTTTTCAAGAAATTCAATTCTTTTTGTAAACTTCAAATTCAAAAGATTTAACTTTTCAGTACGGTCACAAAGCTTATCAAACTCATCTTGATTATAAATGATGTTGTTGCTAAGGCAATTCATCGAGACAAAAGCAAAAGAGAGAAAATAAAATAACCACCCAAAAATAGCACTAAACAAGATCTACACAATAAGCTAGTGCAACCAGCTCTAATACCAATTTATAAAGGTAAAAATCGAGATAAAATTTTGATACTAATTTGAAAATGGTCCCTTTAAGTCTGTGTGATTTAGGTGAACATATTTTTTTCAAAACTTTTCTCAATTTTATTGTTCACCAATTTTGTGAATAAAATTAATTATCCCAATTTTATCTTCTTAACCCTAAATATTCATCTAGTATGATTAAGCAGATAAAGTAAAGAAACTTCACAAAACATGTCGATGTAAGAGTAAACCACTAAGGGAAAAAACCTCGGACGTCTCAACCAAACAATCACTATGATACGGAATTTACAAAGGAAGAATATAGTCTTACTCAACGACTCGATCCCCCATAAACCATGACGCCTCTTCTTATCTTCAACCGCACCTCCATGGCGTAATGTAGGAATCCACCTATGCAAGGTATAAAGTACACAATTCCATGTATACCTCGGTATCCATCAATACAGCTCGGTAATCGTCTATGATTCAGAAAATGGAGTCCATCGCTTCTTCACCACAATCAGCACGTACGGAGTCCACTGCATGAAAACGTTATTCTAATGATGGAAGAAATAAATAAGGTTCCCAAACTAGATCTCAAAGTATATGAGTTATAAATCTTGGATCTTGTAAACAAAAGGGTGAAATTTTGTAGTTGGAATTGTGGAGAACATGTTCTCTTTTCATTTTCATAAAAAGTTTGTATCTTAAACAAAAATTTGAGTCTAAAAATCCTTTTATAGAAAAATCAAGGTCGCGCGTCATTCGAATGGTATAAAACTGTCGTTCGAATGAGATAGAGATCTTGTTTGAACGATATTTCATCTCGCTTCTAAAGACCTCATAAAAACCAAACCAAAAGGTTTCATTTGATGCACGTTTGATCACATGCTTTGAATGACCTTGATATTTCATTTGAATGACATTGACATGTTGTTTGAATGACCTCAAAAAAAAATTGTCTACAGTAAACTTTGAAAACATATTTTTGAAAAATTAAGTTCTAAACAGTTTTGAAAATGGAACACCCTTAATAAAAATTCCAAGTACTCGTAAAACAATATACGTTCATACCTGCAAGATCCTCAGCATATGTGAAGACAAACGTGGCACGGTAAACACGGCTTAGAATATGCACTTTTTGAATCTTGGCCGCTACATCTTCATCAAACAATATCATAGGCTCATGGGATCATCAACTCAAAGTCTATCCTATGTCTCAAACGTTTTGTCCAAAATTGTGCCAATTAAAAACAAATTGACTCGATTGGAAAAAATTCCCTTACATAATGAGATTAAAATAAAAATAATTTTTCCTTAAAAAAAATTAAAAGAAGTTCAAAATGTTTTAAGTACTAAAGAAAACACTCTTTAAAAATTATTCAAGGATCCATATTCAACATGCGTTTATACCTGTGAGATCCACTGTAATCATGTAGACAAACTTGACATGAAAAACACGCCACGATGTATCCAATCTATAAAGATTCTCCGATACGTCTTCATCAAACTCATCATAGGATTATGGGATCAACAACACAAGTCTATCCTTTGACTCAAGAGTTTTGTCTAGAATAATGCCAATTACATACAAATTGACTCGATTAAAAACTTATCCTTACAAATCTCCCCTTGGGTTGTACCGGGGCAACACCAAAAATAAAATCCCATGGGCCGCCAAGCTCTCTAAAAAGACTTAATCCCCAACTCCAAAAAGGAAAAGGAGTATAAATTTGTGAATAAACATATAGCAATGTTTAAAACAATCTCAACCTAGGTAAGACGTCTCCTCCTAAGATAAAGGTATCCTAAACATGCAAAGGAAAGATACCATTTCTCCCCCTTTTTGTTCAGGCATAGACAAAGCAAGATAGAATAACCAATTACTCCCCTAAAACCACATCTCCCCCTAAATATGTGATCATGAGATAACAATTTTAAAATAAAATGAGAAGGGAATAAAGTATGTGATGGTGTAAAGTGTAGCAAACTCGCAATATGCAACTCAAGCACAAATAATCCAAACTATGATCAAATAATCTCACTAATGATGCAAAACGATACCAATATGAATAAGTAATGATGAATGATACCAATTTTGAAATTACCTATTTGAGAAATGATACCAAAAAGGAATTTCAATGCACATAATGATAAATTTCAATATGATCATAACGCAAGCATATTAAACCCAAATGATAAAGAATATGGCAAACATAGACTAAATGAAAATCTTAAAGAGTCAAACCACAATATTATAGATAATATATGCAAAATATACCAATGAAAATTCGACGCAAATATATAGGTATAAACCTCCACAAAAACTCGACACAAAACACATAAGGTTTATACACTAGCATAATATCAATATATAGACATTTGGGATGGAATGAATGGGAGTGAACTATATACAAATGAATTATGACCCAAACACTCAAATATGTTCAAGAAGTTCTAAATGATCGTAAAACTTTATCAATCTAAGATTTAGTCTCAAGTTATAAGATATAGAGAACTTAATGAACAAATAAGCACAATGCACACAAGCCTGGAATATTGATGATTCTGTAAATCAATAGCTTCTTGAAAAAATAAGCATAACAAGGATTCATTTTAAAAACACATTGATCTATAAGTAAACAACTCAAAAGATAAACATATAATCATATTTTCTTTTTCTATTATTTTCTCAATTCCTTTGAAGCTATTGCTTTTGAAGGATCAAACAAACTAAACTATGTTAGCCTTTGACATTCTTTCTATTTTTATAACCTTTACATTTTTTCATTAGGCTCTTGCCAACGGTGAATTTCTCGCAAAGGAGATTTGCTCATTTCATATCCCTTTTCCCGTGCACCCTTATATTTTCAATTCAATTCAAATATTTTCAGGGGCAACGGTTCTTACATTCACAAATCCCCCATAGTCACAAAACATGTAAATGACAAGATTGATAAGAGAACATCTCATAAAGCTCAAATATACATTTAAGTTAAAATTCAAAGATCTCGTGCATGTGTGTGCGGAGGCATATACAAAATCGAATCCATTAAAAAATCAAATTTGAAAAAACTCCATGCAAGCATGATTAAGAACAATCTAAGTATCCAAAATCATAACCAAATGTCCTTGCCACATGGAAAGTAAGGAATGAATTCGATTCAAACACACTAATATGCCACATTGAATGTGTAAAACTAAAATACGCAAAAATTGAAAATCTTTTTAAGTTTTTCTAAAAAAATTCAAAATAAAGTACCATTTTTTTCAATTTCTGAAAACAAACCCTAACTCAAAAGACAAACAAAATCTTTTTGTATTTTTGATATGACTTAAGAAATGAAAAATTAAAATACGAAAGATACACATGTTATAACACTAACAAACATATATCATGAAGCACAAACTAGAGTACGAAAAATAATCTAACACACTCAACCATTAGATACAGCAAGGGAAATATCACGTACAAGTAAATGAGAATCAACAAGTCTAACATGTAAAGCCTCCAAATTCGATTTCCTTACCCAAGTAGGTGTAACTTGATGCTTATGGGATTTAGTAACCATGGTGACTCTATTCTTATACTTCATAGGACCTAAGGTGACCTTTCCTACCGTAATGAGGGAAAGAGTAAACACGGCGAGGGGTGTTACTTAAGGGTTGACCTTTCCTAATTTTCCTAGTCGACTCTCTCAAACATATGGTCTTGGCTTTAGTAGCAGAAGAATTGTGATCATCGATGCCACTTCCACACTTGTCATCTTTAATTTGGATGGTGCCTAACATTTTATATAACTTTTTCGACCTAGACTCCAAATTAAATTTGACCCTAATCGAATCTCTCAATCTCTCCTCTAACTCAATTATCTTCGACTGAAGTAAATGCCTATACTCAGCAAACTCTAGAAGTTATTTCTTCATAGACTCCATCAAACCACAAAGAATATCTCTCTCACACTCAATGTAGTCTAGCTTCTCTCGAAGATTCCTCTCACGTGCCCTAAGATCCTCAATAAAAACACTATTATCATTAATTACGGCACATTCTTTAAACTTAGATTCCAACTTTAAGTTAAGCTATCCTTCTTTACTTTCATAATTTTTGCATATAACTCACGGAAGGCAACTTGTAGCTCACTCTCCTCCTCTTCTTCTTCATCCTCACTCTCGTGTCCACTCTTTCTACCATCACTCACTTTGGATCCACAAACTATGGCCTCGAAAGTGTCATGCAAATAAATATCTTCATGGAAATATTTATCATCGAAGCTTGCATGACTAGCCATGAATGCGATAAATTTGTGCTCAATAGGGGAATTATTTCCCTCTTTCGGATCACTATCATTTAGGGTGGCATTAAATAACATTGAGTTTTTACTTTCTTCATTAGTTTAGTGGTCCATTAAGCTACCTATGTCCAAAACCCTAAAAAAACATAACATATCTCCGACTCATCCCTGTTAAAGCCTTTTTGCATCTTTCGATTGCTTTTGGAATTTGAGAAATTTCTTGAATTTCTTTGCCAACATTGCCACATCCTCGGAACCAATGTCAGACTCAACATCCGAAATAGGTCATTTAAGGATTTCAAAGCAATTCCCTTTTTTTTTCTTCATCACATTCTTGGAGGCAAACATTTCAAGATCATATGTTTGTAAGCACCTACAAGCTTTTCAAGTTTCGTAGAGTCAAGAGTACCCAAATAATTCAAAACGGTCACTTTAGGATTAACTATGTTAGACAGTCTAGTGTAAAACTCACCAGTGGTCTCACTCGCCAACATTTTAATTGTTTCAAATTGAGTGGTGAGGTTTTGGAGTTTTGGAGCCTTAAAAGCGCTAGTTCCTTCATAAGTGAGTTGGAGTATGTCCCAAGCCTCTTTGGATGTCTCACAATTCATAATAAGGCATAACTCCTCTGGGGTGAGAGAAAAAAATAGAGCATTTAAACCTTAAGAATTATACTATGATAACATATGCTCAGCCTCACTCCATAATTCTACGAGTTTTAAATGAATTGTATCTCCATCTTTAGTGATAGGTGGAGACCAAACCTTAACAACTTCTAACCACACCCACTCATCTATAGCCTTAAGTGATGATTTCATACACATTTTCTAGTAAGCATATTTCGATCCATCAAAAATTGAGGTTTTAATACAATCAAATCCACTAAAATTCATGCATAACAATACGGGATCAAAACACAAAAACTGAGAGTTCTATCTCTGATACCAATTTGAGAATGCCCCTTAACAGTATACTCTTAGGCAAAGATAGTCCGATAAAACATAGAGTCCAATTTTTATATTTTTTAAAAAAAATTTGAAGATTGATACTTAAATAAAACTTACCTAAATAAACTTAGTTGCAATTTTAAATAATTTTTGGAGAACTGATTTATGCAATTTTATCTTTTTACCCTATAGTATGCATCTAAGTGGTACGCAGATAATAAAGAAAACATCCATAAGACGCCGATGTACTAGGAAAACCACAAAGGAAAACACCCAGCCAAACAGATCACTATGATACGGAATTACAAAAGTTTGACAGCATACTTACTCAATGACCCGATCCTCACAAGTCTTGACGCTCTTTAAATCTTCAAACCCTCTTCCAAAGTGCATCGTAGGAATCCACCTACACAATCTTCCATAACGTACGAGTCCACACATGTCTTGGTATCCACAAATGAGGCTCAACAACGGTCTACATAGGAAATAGCACGCACGGAGTCCACCTCACAAAAACAAGATTCTTTCGAATGAGAATATATTTTCATTCTAATGAAACTGAATGTTGTTCGAACGAAATGTCTTTCTCGTTAAAATGGTCTTCCAATGAGATTCAAATGTGGTGTGAAAACATTGGTAGAGAATTCTCTTTGGATGGTCGTTAGATGGTCATTCCAATGAGATCTCAATGTCATTCTAACAAGACTTAAGTCTTTTTAACAAAAATTGTATTTTCGTTCTAACGAGCTTAATTCTTCTTCTAATAAGAATAAAATAAAAAACAGTTTTTCTTTAAATAAAATTCTAAAAACAACTCCAAACATTTTAATTACAAAAACAAACACCCTTTAAAAATTATCCAAAGAACCATATTCAACATGAATTTAAACCTGTGAGATCCTCGATAATCATGACGATAAACTGAGCACAATAAAGAAAGAATGATAAATTTAAAGACTGGTCAATACATCTTCATCAAACTCGTCATAGGCTTATGGCATTAACAAAACAAAGTCTATTCTATGACTCAAGCATTTTTTTCCAGAATAATTCCAATTACATACAAATTGACTCGATTGGAAATTCGTCCTTATAAACACGACACGATAACCTGACATGAACCGGCAGGAAGTCAAAAATTAATGGGTGGAACTTGATGGTTTTGTGCCAACTCAATAAGAAATAATAGATAACGGATTGTGTTAGTGTTAACCATTTTCACCCATTAATACCCATTAAGACTAATTAACGTAAGTAAATAAGATATATTGTTGGGGCTTCTAAAGAGTTTGTGTTAATTTACCCATAAAGAATTCTAAATGATAGATTTAGTGATGTCAATTAATTAATGACTCTAGTCATGTTTAGTAATTGGCTAATATGTCAACTCTTATAGGATTTAAAAAATTTCACTAACACGACATGACACAACCCGTTGCCAGGTCTAATTTTAAATCATGTTTCTTTCTTCACATACATGAAGTGAACATATAAAAATTGAAAGACATGAAATTAAGCTTTGGTAAAGTATTTATATTTGATTAAGTTTTTTTATGTGTGTATGCATCTTTTTTAATCAAAGTTCGTGCATATGTCTTTATTTTTAACCACACATTACCTACAAATTGAGAATGTATAAATTTAAACGTATGTATGTGTACACTGAAAAATCTTTATGTAGGTAACCAACTATACTTATTTTGTTCATAATACAACTTCACAATTTAGTTGAGATGAAATATCATTTTCTATAAAAGAACATATTAGGTAAAGCGGAATTTTTTTTTATCTCTTCATGAATTCTCAAGGCAACAAAACGGTGGGATAGACATAATAATCGTATTTCTGAATAGGAGAGATAATAAATATTTTTAAAAATGCTAAATTAGGAGATTTTTATTCAGAAACACACTTGACCATCTCCTCTCCACCCCACACACCCATGTTACCTCTTCTAGGCATCTAATACCTTGTTCTCATTTACAAACTAAGTGCTCTACTCCCTCTCTTCCATACCCTCATGATCTCCCTAAAAATTTTGAAATAAACACTGTCTACAAACCCAAGGGAAATTTTGACCTTTCCATGATGTTGGTAACCCAACATTGAACTCCATCAGTCTGCCAATCCATTCCGTCAATGGAATCACCAATAACTGCAAAATTCTGAATGATCGCCTCAGACCGCCCCTTTTTTCCATCTACGAGTGGTGCACCTGGAGACAAATTCTATAGGTCTCACTCCACCCTAATCCACACGCTCTACCTCCCACATCAAGTGGTACATATTACTCCCCTTCCTAGGTGTGATAACTCTCCTTATTGTATCTATATATTCAGATTATCTCTTTCCTAAATCGAAGTTCAATATATCATATTGTTGTAACTCTATTTCTAAGTGACCTATAGGCATACGTCTCACACTCTTATTACTATGTCCTCTTATCCTAGACAATTCTAAAAATCCAACTAACCAGGGAGCCCATACACCCTATCTTCCGTACATAACTGCACAAATATTACAGATGTAACATACTTATCTTAAGCTCGGTCCTGTATACTGGGTGTGGCTATACCATAAGGGTATTAATAATTACCCACTAATCACGACTTAAATATACTCAATATTTTCCACCCATCCATTAGTGGTGTAAAAATTCCCTAGTGCTTCCTACAGAGCACTACCCGCCTCCATTAGCCTTATACTGTATAATAACTCTCATCTCAAAGTGTTTTCTCCATAGGAACCATGATTATCATTCAAAATTGATACTCTATCATCCAATAACGTCTCCAAACTCCCGACATTTATTAAGTTTCATATACGGGACGTCACGAAATTGAAATCCATCCAATGAATTTCCCTAATGCCCCATCGCTTGGTATCATCTTTTGACCCAAAGCACATAATAGGACACTCAAAATCCTATCACCAGATGTATAAGTAAAATCTTCAACTCCCACATCTCTAAAGGAGTCTTACAATACGAAGATCGCACTATCACTAAGTCCCAAGCGATAAATCAATAATGAGCTATATTTCTCCGCTCGACGATAAACTCGATATCCCATGAATCACATCAGTAAAGTCCCTTCGCACTGGGATCGAATATAACGAGACAACTATACTTTCTAAAGTCTCCACTACAATATAGTATATACATGGTCTCGACCATATTTTAGGTGAGACATCGCAAAAATAACACATCATGTCCTGGAATAGTGAACACAATAGCCTTACTATAATAATCCACCATCTCTCAAACCATCGCTAACCAGTCCATACCCAGGATAAAAGCGTACTCGCATAACATATTTCTCGTATATGATCAAATCTACTAAAACACATCCTCTTAGTGTCCACACCCGCTCCCCTGCAGGTGGAACCAAATAGATCCCTGCTACTCAACGGTAAATATAAATACACAATAGTGATACTAACGATACATCCACTAAACCCATCTCACACAAGTCTAATACTAAAAAAATAATGTGATGCACTCGTGTCTCGCAAACTTACCCCATTTTCCCAAGGATAATGATCGTACATTCTATTGCCAACAGAACTAGCTATTCAATTTATTCTTGGATGTAATAGTCACATCTAATCTAAAACAAAAATTGTTGTAACTGTTGTCCCTACTGGGCACCCTGCTCTTGTCCCCTATCTCTCTGCAGACAAGATCAATGCATGTGGTCCTGCTCTCCATATATAAAACACCTTCCTATTTAATCCCCCATGTCTCTATCCCCACTGGCCATGTCAAGGCTACCTTACTCTCTGGACTTATTAGCCTCAGCCCTTGGCTCCGTTGTAACGCCCCGACCCAAATTTGGATCACCGTTGGGTCAACCCGCACTGATTTGGGGAGTTAAAAGGGGGAGGGGAAGGATTTAACCAATTTATTTCAGAAAACTTTTAATATGATTTATAAGTTTGGTGCTTTAAATTCTTATTTTTATAAAAAAAGTTGATCACTACAAGATTAGTTATTTAGCATAATTTATTTATTAAAAAAATTGGTTTATTATAAAATGCTAATTAAACCAAAGTGAGTCACACCATCCTGTATTATTACAAATTACGGCCGAGGCCCAAATAAGTCCAAATTTCTAAAGTGCAATTATCAAAAGTCCAATGTTTATAAAAGTGCTACAGAGCATTCTAACGGAGTTGGTCGCCCCCTGGGGATTTGCTCGAATCCTGTCCGACATTCCTACTCGTGGTCCCTAGGGTGGGGGTGGGGGTTTTAACACAAAGGAAAGTAGGTATTATCAAATGCTCAGCAGAAGGTTAATACTAAGCAATACATTTTCTACGAATTATCAAAAATAGAATAAAAATTTGTATTCAGTTACGAAAAACATGGATAGTTTAATTACCCATAATGCAATTATATGTCATGAACCCGAGCGATGAGATCATACTCGCACTTCAACCACTTTACCGAGTTTAGAAACTTATAATTCACCTTTTACCTTTAGTCTCAATTATTGCTTTAATTAGGTTGTTTTCTCCGATTACCCATGCAACCCTGAATTTTTCCTTTCATTATTATTTCTCGGAATCTTCCAAATATCGCATGCTTTAATAGGCTCCTCACCACCGACAATTCCACCATATGCTCAGACGACATTCACCCCAGTGCTCTAGGACCTCCTTATTTTTCCCGGTGTCATCCGAGTTCTTATTCATTATGTGTTTAACATTTCTACAATGTCCACATTATTTTGTTTCCATACCATCCATGGTTTTGAAAAATCATGCTTTAATAGCCATGCCAAAACTCATCTTTTATCCGTTTTCCACACCAAAATTAAATCGATTAGGTCCCGAGACGAGGCCTAACCCTTAGAAACCTCAAGTTTAATAAAAATCCCCTTTTTACCCCCTTTGTTATATTTTGTAAAAAAACATATGTTTGTTTTATTTCTTTAGTGGCACAACGTTTAAATATTTTTAAAACGTCAAATATATCATTTTATGTTCAAAAAAATTTCCTTCCACTTTGGGTTTTTCCACATAAAATATTATTCAACATGCTTAAGGACATTTTTGTCAAAGTTCATAGTCTTCTCTTATTATTTCATGTGAATTCCAACATTTATCCCATTTCTACTACATAAAATCCTAACAAAATTGGGGTTGTTTTTCCTTATTTGTTAGTTTGGGAACGAAACCCATTTTATCATGCTTGTTTAAGCTAATATTAACACACTTTAGCATACTGCATGTTTTTAAATGTTTATGGGAGGTTTTCACCCTAGAAATACATCAATCATGTATTTACTCTACATATATCATAACTGTAAACTTTAACATGCTTTCTTCCCATTTATTAAGGTTTAAAATACCATCTTTTTCATACTTGTAAAAAAAACCCACTTTGGTATATTTTGAAACTGTTTTATTTTTGCAAGACAAAATAAGTTATGAATAAATTTACATATTTATGGCATAGAACTTCACTTAAAACTTCTTAACTCTATATCATAGCTAAGAAAACCTTGAAAACTTGGAAAGAAACCTACCTGGAGATGAGAATTAGTAATGGATGACTTGAAAGCTTCAAAATTCCTAGATCTAAGACTTTGGCTCCACAAAAGCTCCTCCAAGGTCTCTCTACAAGAGTGATCCACCACCTACTTCTTCAATAAGAGAGCTTGGATAAAAGAGGAAGGTGTAAAGATGGGTATATGTGGTGTGGAAGTTCTTAGTACCACTTTAAGAATGGAGGAAAAGCATGAGGAAATGGGGATGAGTGGGGAAGCTCTAGAAAGAGGGGAGGAAGATGGTAATGGTGGTGGATTATAATTCTCCCATACCACCCTTAAATGAAAAAACATATTTAAGCATATAAAATTCCGCCAAAAACTCATCAGATCCATCAGTTCCCAAGGGACTGACACGTATTTTCGTCAAGGGCTGATATTGTGACAGCATTTTCATCATATTCTGACTCCATCAGAGTTTTTCTAATGAAATGAACGTCGTTTGAATGACTATAGCCTATCGTTCGATGCTTCAATACTCATGACCTTCTCACAACATGCCCCTGTAATCATTTCTCCTAGTTATTTGAAGCTTCGTTACTTACAATGGGGACACTCGTTCGAGCGAGGTGAGCAAGTCATTTAAACGATTTCAAATTCGTTTGAAGTGTTGATATTTTGGAAAAAATTCAGATGAGCCCAACAACAACTTAAATTCATAGAGAGTTACCAACTAATCCAAATTAAAGAATAGAATTCTTAAAACAATGATTTCCTTCATTTAAATTGTCATAATTATGAAATAAACGAAAAAGAGACACAACATTGGATCGGGTTATTACATCCAGTAGCCCTGTGGAACACATTGCTGGACTTGATGGCCTTATCTGAATCCACCTTCACTCGGTTAGAATTCCCTTGATATAAATCTTTTAAACGGGTCCCTCTCTTAAGTATTCCTACTATGGTGCCCCACCAACACCGATACACCCCATCTTTCTATGTTAGCTAGACTCTCCAATTCTTAGCTCCCATCACATAGAAGCATTGATATTGACATGGTAATAGAAAAAAATTGAAGACATTGTCATAAGTCATCCCAGACGAATTTCCCCATAAGTGTTGGCCAATTATACTCGTGAGTCGACCATCAAACTTAAGGACACTATTCACCTTGGTATCCACCTCATCGGTTACGAAGTTTGCTAAACAAGTAAATTTTTCCTCATACTCGGCCTCTATTTGGCCCTCCTATGACAAGACCCAAAACTTTATTCGCATCTCTATTTGAATAGTAGATGAAAGGACTTACGGTCAAACTGCACCTAAAATTTCTCAATATTTATAGTTTATATTTTCTCAAATGTGGTGACTGAATCCCACCACTAAAACGTTGCTCCAACGAGATTAAAAATAGCCAAAGTTTATTTTTGAGTTTCACTATAATGCACCATACTCAAACGCCTTTTGATGTTTCCCTTCCTTTGGCTAATTAATACAATGTCAGCATTTCTTGGAGGCTCTAGTGGATGGCCCTTTTGAATGGCCTCGTTGACTATATCCCATACTGACTGAACTGGTTGAGTCTGAATTAGCACCATATCCCTCTATGGCGGCTCTTGGACAACTCTTGCGCCATGGCAGTCTCCGTAGCATGAACTGCCTGAGCAATAGTAGTGGTGTCCTCTGATGCATCCACCGTTCCTCAAATAGTCTATGACTCCGGTCGAGCCTCTCCTTCTGCAATCCACCTGACGACCCTCGCTGGCTGTCCTCCACTGTTTGGCATACGTAAAATAACCAAACTCCTATAATATTCACTTCAATTATACACAATAGTAGGAGAACATAAATCGCAATAGGAATCGATAATCCTAAGCATAAGGCTCTACATCAAAGAAAAGTAATATTAAAAACGTAGTAAGTTCGCACAGATCCTAAGGACACTAGAACTTGATGCTCTGATACTATCTTTGACACCCTACCTATTAAAATAACAAGTGGCCAACCCTTTAATAAAATAAAACGGGAATCTCAAGTGGCTTATTCTTTGCATCACTATCAAAAATCCAATTTATTACTAACCACCTATTATTTATCAAGTAGTGTGTCAATTTTAAACTTTAATTAAATTATTAGAAATAAAATCATTCACCATACACCATTCTAGATGAATAAGTAAATACACAGTCACATAATTAAATCTGAATACTAGAATAATATAAAATCCACTAACCAAAGAAACCATCGGTTTACAATCCACGAGAATAATCCAATTAAGTTGTACTAAATAAAACTGAAATAAAAACTGACATTGGGCGACTTACCCGAATAATAACTAACTGAATCCTATCTAGACTCTCAAGGTTAGGAAAGTGCTAAACAAGCCCTGCAACACTCTATACGGGTCATCGGAGTTGCAACAGCTATGGAGCCCTGTAACACTCTGTATATAATGAAGACATAATATATATATATATATATATATATATATATATATATATATATAATGTCTTTATACCCGTATATATTTTGTCAATAATCTCGGCTAACCGTGCCTATTACTCGTGGAACTAGCCCAACATTTTTTTAATATCGTTTCATTCTCAATTACTTAATTATCCACTTAATAAATCAATTAATTGATTCTTATAATATTAATTTTGGACACATACAACTCTCAATCAGCTGACATCCCCATTTTCCCGACTTTTTCACAAATTCATTAATAAATCCCCGAGTATAATTCACCCCAAATACTCTATTTTTACCTTGGATAAAATTCTCAATTAATCTAGACCATAATATCAATTCATGTAATTTTCCAAAAGTCCTATATTATCCCCGAGAATTTATACTTTAATCTCCAAATTTAAATTATAGCATTTTTCATCAATTAAACTAAAATGGAAGTAGTAGGTGCGCCGAATCGGTTCAGCTAGGAGGCAAACCAGTTCACCCCTGCTGACTGCCCAAGTTGTCCCCCAAAAATCGGTTTTCATCCAATTAAAATCCAACCAAATCAATACCAATTCATATCTCAAGAATATTTATCAATTTTCATGAATTCCAAGTATAAAAAACTCCAACTTTATCTAGAATTTAACTATACATGATGGGTATATGGGATTTATGCTTAATCTCCAATTAACGTAGAATTCTCATAATATCACTTTAAATCATATTTTCTCAATCCTAAAAATTTTATAATTTACCTATCTATATGGAATTTAAATTTTCAGATTTCAATTATAAGATATCACACACATTTCTCTATGAAATCCTTAATCCAAAACTGTATACAAATCCCACCCAAAATCCAATTCCCAATTATAATAAGAATTGAAATTGAACACATAAATAAATAGACAGGTAATCACTTGCCTTAAGATTTGTAGTGTCTGAATTTGATAGAAAAGTTTCTTCCTTTCTTCTTCAATTTGATTCTCTCTATAATTTTTCTTTGGCTTTTCTTTAGATTCTTGATTTTTTCTCCACTTTTCTCTTCACTTTCTCTCTAACCTTTTGTTTTCCTAAAAAAAAACTTTTGTATTTGTAAAGTGATTGCTTGTTTCCCTTTCATTTTATAACGTCAATCTAGAAATGTTCTCTTTATGCTCCATTAAAAATACCAAAACACCCATATATTAGTCCCGACTAACCTAAAAATCCCCCGAGACCTAAACACTACCCCAGGGTACTTAATTTTGACTATTTTGACAATTTTCGGATCAATCGTGCACTCAAAATCATCATCTGAATCACCCATCATCAATTTACCATCTTATTCCCAACACAACCCCACACGCGCTTCCCGAATAAGATACTATTAACCCATCGCTTTTATTCACTTACAACGTAATGTAAAATAATGCAATTTCATTTACTTATCACACAAGTAAATATAATATCATAAACATATTATCCATTTCTCGCTAATTAATATTTATATAAATTCACTTTATTTCTCAAATTAATTAATTACTGTGATACGTGTAATTTAAATATTCTCAAATTAATGGGGTGTTACAGTTTATGACCACCTCCGTTGTTTGTGTTTTTGTTTGGGTTTGGTGGTGAAATTCTGACCCGGTGGCCCAGATGTAGTAAGTGGTATACCTAGAGCCCGATAGTACACGAGGGATTCATCTGCAAGGTTCAAGCTCTGGGGATGCGGTATGCACATCTATAACGAATGATATATATGTATGTGATTATGAGATAGAGTGTATATCCTATATATAGCATGTGTGTCGCCATGTAATAATTCACGAAAGGATAGCATGTGGGTGGCTATGTTATTAATTATGAAAGTACACCTAATAAGGTAGTATATAGTTAGGTAATTGTGATTATTAGCGGGATGGGATATGGCAGTGGTTACTGTCCTAGTTAGATTGGGTAGTATGATTAGGATACTAAAATGAATGCAATAGGTGCCAACTGTAGATGATAATTAAGGATATGTCTCATGTGAGTGCGACCAGTAAGTTAATTATGAAGGTAATACCGTGCATATTTTTATTTAAAGCATTTAAATACTTACAAATTAGTTTCAAATATTTTCCGGTCTTTGACCCGATGGAAAATATATTTTTTTTTCAAAAACCCATGAGTGTAGCAGCAGGGACAACAGGGTTAAATTCTTTCGTGCCATTGCGAGCAGTAACTGTGGATGCTGCGAGCTTGATTGTTTCCGCCTCGGTTCATTTCCATCTAGCTAGGATTCAATTTCAGTTCCATTTTTCCTTTTTGGGCGTGTTGCCCGTAGTTGGATAGGATTTTATTTATGTCAGAGATATTCATTACTTATCGGTACTTATTTACGTTGGGTGATTTTAATAAAGGATTGATCACCGAGTATTAGAATAGACGGGGTGTCACAATAATACACCTGGGGAGTTTTTGGTAATATAAATGTTAAAGGAGAACTCTGTGAATAACCAAATCTACTTTTATTACAATTGTGGGGCCCTACTCATAATGTAATGAACATCAAGCTCACTATTATAAAAAAAAGCACAACACTTGCGTGACTCCAAGAAGCACGACACTTATGTGTATCCATGAAGCTCACAGTTACTTTCTTTACCTTCTAAATGTGATTTCGGAGTAATAGAAGGAATGTTTTTAGGATTTATGGTAAATAGGCAAGGGGTGTAGTCGACACGGATAAACAGAAATCCATTCTAATGATCCCACCTCTAAAGAGCCAAAGGTATCTCAAGAGCTTCCTGGGGAAAGTTTTCTACTTGAGGGAGTTCATATCGGCTTTAGCGAACCTCACTCACCCTTTTTCCCTCTCATAAAAGAAAAAGCCAATTGGATTTGGGGGAGGAGAAAAAGAAAGCGTTTGAGAGCATAAAGGCTACATTGACTTCTCCCTCGACATAATGCCACCAGAAGTAGGTTCACCCTTGCTTCTTTATCTAACTTCAACTGAACGGTCTATAGGAGCTTCACTCGTCCAGGAGAACATAGGAATAAAGCGACCGATGTACTATCTATCACGAGTAATTTCAGGCCAGAATCCAGATACACAAGTGTGGAAAGCATTGTTTAGCCCTAGTTTTCGTAGCACAAAATCTAAGGCACTACCTGCTCGCATTCACAGTGCATATCGTCACCAAGTGCGATCCTATCAAATATTTGTTGGTACAAACCATCTTGGTGGTAGAGCAGCTAAGTGGTTTTTGATATTGTCTAAATATGATTTAAAATGCATTGTCCCTAAGGCTATCAAGATCCAGGTAGTAGCTAATTTATTGACCAACTTCCCAAATCAAAACATTGAGCCCCCAAGTGAAGGATTGCCATGCAAAAAATTTCAAGCCTGTCTAGCAGAGGAGATAAAGGAGTGGAAGGTGGAATTTGACGATTCTTGTACGCAAGGGACAGGCGGGGCTGGAATCATCCTCTCTAATGGTAAGGAAAAATTCACTCTTTCTTTTAAGTTGGATTTCAAATGCTCTAATAATGAGGCAAAGTATGAAGCTCTCATATTTGACCTATTAGAGGCACTGAGGAGAGGCATTAGGGTGTTATGCATAAGAGGGGACTGTAACTTGGTCTTGAAACAAGTTAATGGAGAGTTAGCACTCAAATATGCCAACTTAGACCAATGCAAATCGATTATTTAGAGGTTGCTCGGCCAATTTCTGGAAGTAAATATAGAAAGGCATGCATGAATAATTAAAAGGAACCTGACGTATTGGCAAAGATAGATCAAAAGTTGTAGATGGAAGCACATGAGGCAACTATCATAGTTCGATGAAGAATGGTGACAACAATAGTGAAGTTATTTTCCCCAAGTGAGGAGTTGGGAGATTAGAAATGCTTCATCATGAAACAGTTAAAAACAAAAGAATGTAAAATGAAGATATCTGAGCTAGTCAACTTCCACCTGCTCTAAAGGACACTCTATTTCAAAAGCTAGGGTACATTTTTGGTGAGATTCGTAGGAAAAATGGAAGATAAAGAGAGACTAGAAGCATTGTATGCGAGGCATTGTGAGGATACGAATATCTCTCTTTATCGAAGGTTGCAGCGAGGGGGTTGTTATTGGACCACTATGAGCACATAGGTTGCTCGTCTGTAATAGGGTTGTTTAAAGTGCCAGATACAGTTTGATTAATAGGTCGAAGCCAACTTTGTAGAAAATTTTAAGGACTAGAGTAAGCCTTATATTGCATAGCTCAAAGATGGAGAATTGTCAGTTGAAAGAGGGGATGAGATATAACTGAAGAAAAGGGTTGCCCATTTCTACTTGGTAGAGGGGGAGCTCTATAAGAAAGGATATAATAAAAAGGCAGGAGGATACGTGGAGAACATACTAAAGGAATCGTATGAACCTTCCCACATGGGCGGCGCAAAATTATACGATCAATTGATGACACTAGGGTGTTATTGACCGATAATAGAGGTTGATTCTATAAGCTTTGTGAATAAGTGTAGAGCATGTCAAGTGCATGGTAATATGGTCAATGCCCCCTTAGTGAGATTTTAGAGTCTAACATGCCCTATCCATTCCACACTTAGGCATATGATCTAGTGGGAAAGATTATCCCGTCTTCTTATGGAAAAGACTTTATCATTATTAAGACAAAGTTGTACACTAAGTGGGCAGAAGCGATCCTTTTGAGGAGGGTAAATGCTCAAGTAGTGACACAATTCATCCGAGAATACATAATCTTCAGGTTTCGCATCCCGAAGGTTATTCTCACAGACAATGGAAAATAGTTCATGTAGCAAAGAGACGGTGATCCTCATGGACAAGTATAAAATCATCCATAATAGTTTAACCATCTCCTACCCCAAGGGGAATGGCCAAGAAGAGGCTACGAACATGACACTGATCAATATCTTGAAAGAGATGTGGGAGGACTTACTAGGGGCATGCGATGAGAAATTGCCAATGGTCTTATGGGCTCATAGAACTTCAAAAAGAAAGCCAACAGGGTTTACCCCTTTATCTCTAGTTTATGGGATAGAAATTGTCGTACTAATAGAGTTGGCAGTTCCTTCAGACCAAGTGGCTCTAAGTCATAAACTCATACCCAATCTTAAACATGTGTAATTGAATGATCTGTATGAGCACCGTGACAAGGCCAAAGAAAACTTCAAAGTCTACACCCAGTAATTATCTAGAGCTTATGAAAATTTGGTTAAGCCTAGAGAGTTCCAGGTGGGAGATTTTGTCTTATGGGCATACACTCATCACCTGAGGAGTATGTCAACATCAAGGTTCAAGCCTAAATAGGAAGGACCCTTTGTAGTATGATGAATGGAGAAGTCGGGCTATTATCATACCTTGAAGTTTGAGAGCGAATGCATCTAGACCATCAACTGTAAGTGGCTAAAAAGTACTATTCTTAAGGTATCCCCAACTTTTTTTTGTGATTTCTAATATTATCTCTAGAACAGTTAGTCCTTTTAGTAAAAGGATATTTTGAGCAAGAAATTCTTATAATAGCAAAGATAGGCATTTCATTATAGAAATTGAATGAATGGAGTCCCTTTTGACCGTCATATATGAGATTTCTTCTATAATAATAATAGTTTATATTTAATTTCAATACCTCTTATCCATTCCCTCGCCAAAATTGCGAGTGGACGCATCCATATTTTCTTGCTTAATAATTTTGCCGCGACTTATAAATTTTTGGGGTAAAATAACTTTTAACTCTTATAGTTTATGAGAGGGTCATGAATTTAAGGAACATTACTCATTATACTTAGGGGGTATATACCTCCCAAGGATAAAGTATAATGAGCAAAGTCCCTTCACTTATAATAGCTCAAGTACCCAACAAAATACATGGTATACAATTTCTCTACATTGGCATACTAAAAAATGATAATTTTGTTTTATTTTATGAACAAGATTGAAAAAGTAAGAAAGTTCCCTTAATTTTTTACTACGAGTTATTTATTTAAATAACATGATTATTAGAAAATATCAAGAAAAGGATAACCCCCACTAAATTATCTTTTAGTTCTAAACGAAATGTAGAATAACCACCCCATAAACTATGAGGCAGTTATAACAGATGACTTGCCAAGCTACGGGCATGTACTCCTATGGGAAAAGGGATGAATGTCAATTAATAGCAAGCAAATAAAAGTCTTAGACAATGAAAAAAAGAAATAGAGATAAAAAAGTAAAGAAAAAATTATTACTCTCATTAACATAAAGGACCTGCTCAAAACTGAGTAGTCCTTGAAGTAACCAAAAAAAGAGAAGATTATTTATAGTGTTTCAACTAGATAAAAGAAAGAGGAGATTCCCTCGGGAATTAAGACCCTCAAAAGAGGGGCCAGACTCTCATCCAAACTCCTCCTCAAACCTAGACAGTCGAGCATTATCCTTAGTGTCACCATATAGAACTCTCCAGCACCACGATTTGCCCACGAAGGCTATTAACTTACACAGGGCATCGATCGGCTCTAGATTGTTTGGATGTTTTATCTTTCACTAGCTTTTTGAAATGGAGACTAATGAGGTGGCGCATGGATACGTCAACCCAATCGAACTTGAAGTGGTAGAAACTCTTCAAGTCATGAATGGATACCGAGAAAAGGCAATTATTTGCACTAGTGAGGTCAACAGCAGAGGTGGATAGAAACTTGTGTACATGATTGACGAGAGCTGATGCGAGGGGAACCGAGTTTTCATGTAGGGACACTATCGTTGATTTCATCTCCTTCTCTACATGCAAAAACCTAAACTACTACTACTACACTTGTGAGGCAATCACAGCGGTAAGTTGGGTATCGTAAGAAATCCACAGGGAGTGATTGAATTTTAGATCGGTAATTAATTTACTACTTCAGAAATAAAAGTGTAAAATAAATAAAAGAAAAGGTGATGGGAGGGTTATGGTGACAAAAGAAAAGAATAAGTTACGCTACATAAAAGTAAAGCGAGGATCGAGATCGCATTCCACCACATGAGTAGAAACAACTAATAATTAGAATTCCGGATAGAAAGCAATTTAATTGAGCATTTTCAGTTAAGCGTAAACTTCACGTAAGAAGGAATTTAACCAAAAGTTGCTTGAATAAACATTTAATCAAAATGGTCACATGCGGATTAAATTCGGATTGTCGCTAAAAACTCTAATGTTGCTTGACAAAGAAAGATAAACACATATCAATCCAACTTTGATACGTGCGATTTCAATTAAACGTAATTTTGTACGAAACCCTAACTTTCGAGGTTCGAACCCGTTAATGGCGGAACACAACCCCGACCCTATTTATCTAAGGGCACAACATGAAATAACTAATTAAGATACAACTAAACTAATTACAATAAGAAATAAATTAATCTAGGCAAGAAAGTATATGACAACAATGGAAATAAAGCATGTAAATAACAACTATATTAAAGAGACAATGAATAGTACACAAAGAAACTAACATAGAAATGGAAAATGGAGTAGGGCCAAAGCTCCTTACAAACCCTAAAATCTAATACATAAATGAGATCTTCTCACAAAATGAGAGAAATGAGTTTATATACAAAAAATATCCCACGGCAAACTTGTAAATGAAAGGGAAGAAAAACAAATATCGGCGGGGCCGAATCGATTCAGGGGATGTCGGAATCGATTTGGCTGAAATCCGAATCGATTCAGAATGGAAGATCTGGCACACTGTCTGGACCCGAATCAATTCGGGCTAAATCTGAATCGATTCGGACCTACAGGACTTGAATCTTCTCCCCTGTTTTGGTATGTTGTAATTCCCTTCCACTCAAAAGGTCATAACTTCTTCGTTCGGACTCAGAATCGTGCACCGTTTATGGCCACGTCAAGCTTGTTCAGAGTGATTCACCTTCGGTGAAGACATTGGGCCAGTTGCCCAAATTGTGAAATGAAATGTCCTTGCACGTGCGGTTGTGTACGGAACTTCGTCAGAATGCATCCAAATTTCATAGTAAGCATCGAAATACCTACAAAGGATCAATTAACACCTTCAAAGCATGTATATATAGAAATTCGAGGTTTTCTAGTTAACGAGCTTAAATATAGGGATTAAGATACCCGATGGGCTAATAATGCGTAGGTTAACGGGTGAAATATGCAATATTTATGTCGTATCACGCCCCCTAACTTACACATTGCTAGTCCCTAGCAATAAAATAGGAAACAACAAGAACTACAAGTAAACCAAAAGAAGGATACAAGTACAAATTAGATGAAAAAGATAAGGCCACTTTCGTGGGCGAACGATTGCATTTAGCATATGCAATAAGTCGTTAAACCCCTAGGTTACCCTAGTGGACGAGTGTCGTCTCGTGAGGGTGTTCAGGGATGAAACCCATGAACATCAAATAGTTTCCTCAAAATAGTCCCAACCCAACATGCGACAAACTTAACAACAATGAAAAAGATTTCAAACAAGTTATTAGCATATTGAACGAATTCAAGCTAAAGCCCGCTATTATTAACAGGTTGAATGCACCACATAGAATTGAAACTTTAAAAGCGGGAGGGGAGAGAGCACATGCATAGTATGATTTGGTCAAAACTTAAATAATCCGGATAAATGAAATTAAAGCATGCATATATTCAATCCTCACGGGCAATACACTCATCAAATGAATTCACTTGAAACAGGGAGGTAACACACAGAACATGCAGGCATATAGAGTAAATGTAAATGGAAAATAGGCCGCGCACATGTCACAAATGAAGAACGCTATATAGGAAATGAAAACTTGTAATCTCAATGAAAGATATCGCACATTAAAAGAGGCAAAATGCATTTTCACAGATTATCAAAACTATTTCAACTTTTAAATTAAATGCACCCTAAGATCACATAGGACTTTATAGGGTTATAATATAGGTTTGGGGTTCGGGTACGAAATGAAAGGTATATGTACGGATTCAAAGTCTTCGGGGATGAAAACTCGGGATAATTGAAAATAGTGGGCAATTTCATAATTGGAAAATAATTTACATAATAACCATTAAATATGAATTGGAGAGTAACGAGGATTATTGAACTATATAGCATATACATCTTATATACAAACTTTCTCTTTTCTTTTCTTTTCTTCTTTTTCTCATGTTTTCTTTTCTTTTCTTTTGCTTTTTGCTTTTTCTTTTCTTTTTCACTACACTTTCTTTTCTTTTCTCACTTTTTCGTGCTCAAATTGCAACCACAAAGAAAGAACATCATTCAATCCCAAGTAACATTCCAAACAAAGGCATGGAAGGTAATATGTATGGTTTAAACTCCATGTGGAGTTGGTTATGGGATTTTGGGTAATGAAATGAAAGGCTATATGTAGGCTCAAAGGGTTTAACGAGGGGAAGTATAAAAGGTGAGGTCAAGGGTAATATGGGCGATATAACAAAGATGGACTATGATCATTTCATAAAGTTTACGCAATTCTTGAGTCAAAATAATATATGAAAATCATGCTCAAGTAACACATTTCAAGATATAAACTCAATTATTGAACGATCAATGAAAGAATACAGAGATTACCGATGAATTCAACATTTTGAAAGGGGAAAGAATAGTGTATACACTCACAAACGATGAAAGGTACAAAGCTTACTCGGTGTAAGTATATACAATGCAACAAAAGAGTACCGAGTTATAAAAATCTTAAACCAAATCTATAGAACAAGAAATGCGCATGTGCTCAAGGGATAAAGTTTAATTCATGAAGTTATTCATAATATCAATGATTTGAGGACTAAAGTATAATAACTTTTAAAATCGAGAACATGCATCATTGAGTTGTCTATTGGATCGGGCAATAATTGAAATTTATCATTGGAAACAAGGGCAAAATGCCCAACAAAGGAGAAAAAAGATATAAAATATTTTTAATTTTTTTTAAATTTTTCACAAAAAGCATGCTTAGTAACTAACATGTGATAAAATCCATGGACAGAACAAAGAAATGGATAAAATATCCCACACCCCCTAACTTAAATGTTGCATTATCCTCAATGCGTATTTAGAACACAACAATAAGATAGGAAAAGAATGATATTACCCAAAATTGGAGCGATCTCCATAAGCACGAGTCCAAACGAATCTACAAAATAAGTTAGTACCAAGCATAGCAAAAACAAACAACAAAAAGTTAAGTAATTACACTATATTAAATTAAAAAGGAAATAAAACATATGAAAAGCGAACTATGTACAACCTACTATTTAGACTTCACATTAACTATACACTAGAAGTCTAAATAGTTGAGGGTCCACCCACAAAGGGATTTGACTTTGGAGGATCGACGATGGACCCTTCCTATAATGCATGCCTCCCAAAAAATAGGAATTCCGTTTAAACAATGGAAGGCATGTGCAAGGAGTAAGAAATGAACCATGGCCAATTATTAATTTTGGGGGGACGATGGGGGATTTGGATAATAAGGGTAAAAAGATACACTTGAGGTCCAAGAAAAATATACTAATCTCCCAAAGGTTTTTCAATTGGAATGGAAGATGGTGCACACGTGGGGATAACATCCATCGAAAACAAATCCGAACAGGAGTCCTCATCGGCAAAAAGTGTGGAAGTTTTAAAAGTTTCTACCGACACATAGGAACTAACCGATAATTCTAATGGTTCAATAATGGAAAACGTATATGGTAATGAAATAAATTCAATCTCGGTCAACATATCGTCGGAAGGAGATTGAATTTAGGGGGAGAGAGATTCACATTTGAGGAGGAATTCTTTGAAAAATTTAGGTGACACACAAGTTTCCACCTCCTCATTGTTTTGGGCATAAGAATTCATCTCATCGTAAAGTGCTCCAAGTCTCATTCCAGCACCATTTAGGAATTCCATACCTTAGTAGTAAAGAAGAAAAGTTTCTTCCAAAGTAGGCTTCCGCAGCTCAAAAGCCTCGGATTCCTCATTTGGTTGAAAATCGTCTTCGAAAGTATCGGAATAAGAATCGTCAATGGATTCGAATAATGAATTCAACTCAAGCAACCAATAATTATTTTCATTCCTATAATTGTTTGCAAGTTTTTCAAACTCAAGAAAATTTTCAAAATGGAAAACTTGAAAACTATACCCAAAGTAAGAATCATTAGAAGGACCGTAATAACTATAAAAAAAACATGATTACCGAATTATTTTTAGATGGAGAATTCGATAAAAAGGTGCGCGATCGAGAATCCACGTTTCTACGCGCTCAAGTATGAAAATCCTGCACAAAAGGTTAAAACAAAGAAAACAAATAAGAAAGGAAAAAATACTACGAAATAATAAAACAATTACAATCTAAAACACACTCCCCGCCAACGGCGCCATTTTTATGCGAGGGGAACCGAGCGTTCATGTAGGAACACTGTCGTTGATTTCAGCTCCCGCTCTACATGCAAAAACCTAAGCTATAACTACACTTGTGAGGCAAGCACAGTGGTAAGTTGGGTATCGTAAGAAATCCACAGCGAGTGATTGAATTTTAGATCGGTAATTAATTTACTACTTCAGAAATAAAAGTGTAAAATAAATAAAAGAAAAGCTGATGGGGGGGGGTTATGGTGACAAAAGAAAAGAATAAGTTACGCTACATAAAAGTAAAGCGAGGATCGAGATCGCATTCCACCACACGAGTATAAACAACTACTAATTAGAATTCCAATTTCAAAGCAATTTAATCGAGCATTTTCAGTTAAGCATAAACTTCACGCAAGAAGGAATTTAACCCAAAGTTGCTTGAATAAACATTTAATCAAAAATGGTCACACGCGGATTAAATTCAGATTGTCGCTATAAACTCTAACATTGCTTGACAAAGAAAGATAAACGGATAGCAATCCAACTTTGACAGGCGCGATTTCAATTAAACGCAATTTTGCACGAAACCTTAACCTTCGAGGTTCGAACCCGTTAATGGCGGAACACAACCCCGACCCTATTTATCTAAGGGTACAACATGAAATAACTAATGAAGCTACAACTAAACTAATTATAATAAGAAATAAATTAATCTACGCAAGAAAGTATATCACAACAATGGAAATAAAGCATGTAAATAACAACTATATTACAGAGACAATGGATAGTACACAAAGAAACTAACATAGAAATGGAAAATGGAGTAGGGCCAAAGCTCCTTACAAACCCTAAAATCTAAGACATAAATGAGATCTTCCCCCAAAATGAGAGAAATGAGTTTATATACAAAAAATATCCCATGGAAAACTTGTAAATAAAAGGGAAGAAAAACAAATATCTGTGGGGCAGAATCGATTAGGGGGATGTCCGAATCGATTCGGGTAAGGAAAAATCTCGAGACTGTAACAGGCCAAATCAATTAGGCTAAAATCCGAATCGATTCAGAATGGAAGATCTGGCACACTGTCTCCACCCGAATCGATTCGGGCTAAATCCGAATCGATTCAGACCTATACGTCTTGAATCTTCTCCCCTGTTTTGGTAAGTTATAATTCCCTTCCACTTAAAAGGTCATAACTTCTTCGTTCGGACTCAGAAATTTGCACCGTTTGTAGCCATGCGATGCTTGTTCAGAGGGATTCAACTTCCATGAAGATATTGGGCCAGTTGCCCAAATTGTGAAATGAAATGTCCTTGTACGTGCAGTTGTGTACGGAACTTTGCCAAAATGCATCCAAATTTCATACTAAGCATCGAAATACCTACAAAGGCTTAATTAACACCTTCAAAGCATGTATATATAAAAATTCGAGATTTTCTAGTTGACGAGAATAAATATAGGAATAAGATACCCTAGGGGATAATAATGTGTAGGTTAACGGGTGAAATACGCAATATTTATGTCGTATCACATCCCCTAACTTACACGTTGCTAGTCCCTAGCAATGAAATAGGAAGCAACAAGAACTACAAGTAAACCAAAATAAGGATACAAGTAAAAAATTAGATGAAAAAGATAAGGCCACTTTCGCGGGAGAACGATTGCATTTAGTATATGCAATAAGTTGGTAAACCCCTAGGTTACCCTAGTGGACGAGTGTCGTCTCGTGAGGGTGTTCAGGGATGAAACCCATAAACATCAAATAGTTTCCTCAAAATATGCCCAACCAAACATGCGACAAACTTAACAACAACGAAAAAGATTTCAAACAAGTTATTAGCATATTGAACGAATTCAAGCTAAAGCCCGTTATTATTAACAGGTTGAATGCACCACATAGAATTGAAACTTTAAAAGTGGGAGGGGAGAGAGCACATGGACAGTATGATTTGGTCAAAACTTAAATAATCCAGATAAATGAAATTAAAGCATGCATATATTCAATCCTCACGGACATTACACTCATCAAATGAATTCACTTGAAACAGGGAGGTAACACACAGAACATGTGGGCATACAGAGTAAATGTAAATGGAAAATAGGCCACGCACATGTCACAAATGAAGAACGCTATATAGGAAATGAAAACTTGTAATCTCAATGAAAGATATCGCACATTAAAAGAGGCGAAATGCATTTTCACAGATTATCAAAACTATTTCAACTTTTAAATTAAATGAACCCTAAGATCACATAGGACTTTATAGGGTTATAATATAGGTTTGGGGTTCGGGTACAAAATGAAAGGTATATGTAAGGATTCAAAGTTTTCGGGGATGAAAACTCGGGATAATGGAAAATAGTGGGCAATTTCATAATTGGAAAATGATTTCCATAATAAGCATTAAATATGAATTGGAGAGTAATAAGGATTATTGAACTATACAACGTATACAACTTATATACAAACTTTCTCTTTTCTTTTCTTTTCTTCTTTTTCTCATGTTTTCTTTTCTTTTATTTTGTTTTTGCTTTTTTTCCTTTGTACTACTCTTTCTTTTCTTTTCTCACTTTTTCATCCTCAAATTGCAACCACAAAGCAAGAACATCATTTAATCCCAAGTAACATTCCAAACAAAGGCATGGAAGGTAATATGTATGGTTTAAAACTCCATGTGGAGTTGGTTATGGGATTTGGGGTAATGAAATGAAAGGCTATATTTAGGCTCAAAGGGTTTAACGAGGGGAAATAAAAAAGGTGAGGTCAAGGGTAATATGGGCGATATAACAAAGATGGCCTATGATCATTTCATAAAGTTTACGCAATTCTCGAGTCAAAACAATATATGAAAATCATGCTCAAGTAACACATTTCAAGATATAAACTCAATTATTGAACGATCAATGAAATAATACAGAGATTACCGATGAATTCAACATTTTGAAAGGGGAACGCGTAGTGTATACACTCGAAAACGACGAAAGGTACAAAGATTACTCGGTGTAAGTATATACAATTCAACAAAAGAGTACCGAGTTATAAACATCTTAAACCAAATCTACAGAACAAGAAACGCGCATGTGCTCAAGGGATAAAATTTAATTCATGAAGTTATTCATAATATCAATGATTTGAGGACTAAAGTCTAATAACTTTTAAAATCGAGAACATTCATCGTTGAGTTGTCTACTGGATCGAGCAATTATTGAAATTTATCATTGGAAACAAGGGCAAAATGCCCAACAAAGGAGAAAAAAGAAATAAAAAAATTTTGAAATTTTTTTAATTTTTCACAAAAAGCATGCTTAGTAATTAACATGTGATAAAATCCATGGATAGAACAAAGAAATGGATAAAATATCCCACACCCCCTAACTTAAATGTTGGATTATCCTCAATGCGCATTAAGAACACAACATAAAGATAGGAAAAGAACGATATTACCCAAAATTGGAGCGATCTCCATAAGCGCGAGTCCAAACGAATCTACAAAACAAATTAGTACTGAGCATAGCAAAAACAAATAACAAAAAGTTAAGTAATTAAACTAGATTAAATTAAAAAGGAAATAAAACATATGAAAAGCTAACTATGTACAACCTACTATTTAGACTTCACACTATATATACACTAGAAGTCTAAATAGTTGAGGGTCCACCCAAAAAGGTATTTGACTTTGGAGGATTGACGGTGGACCCTTCCTATAATGCATGCCTCCCAAAAAATAGGAATTTCGTTTGAACAACCGAAGGCATGTGCAAGGCGTAAGAAATGAACCATGGACAATTATCAATTTTGAGGGGACGATGGGGGATTTGGATAATATGGGGGAAAGATACACTAGAGGTCCAAGAAAAATCAACTCATCTCCCAAAGGTTTTTCAATTGGAACGGGAGATGGTGCAAATGTGGGGATAACATCCATCGAAAACAAGTCCGGACAGGAGTCCTTATAGGCAAAAAGTGTAGAAGTTTTAAAAGTTTCTACCGACTCATTGGAATTAATCGATAATTCTAATGGTTCAATAACGAAAAACGTATATGTTAACGAAATAAATCCAATCTCCGTCAGCATATCGTCAGAAGGAGATTGAATTTTAGGGGAGAGAGATTCACATTTGATGAGGAATTCTTTGAAAAATTTAGGTGAAACACAAGTTTCCACCTCCTCGTTGTTTTGGGCATAATAATTCATCTCATCGTAAAGTCCTACAAGTCTCATTCCAGCACCATTTAGGGTTTCCAAACCTTGGTAGTAAAGAAGAAAAGTTTCTTCCAAAGTAGGCTTCCACGGCTCAAAAGCCTCGGATTCCTCATTTGGTTGAAACTCGTCTTCGAAAGTATCGAAATAAGAATCGTCATTGGATTCGAATAATGAATTCAACTCAAGCAATCAATAACTATTTTAATTCTGATAATTGTTTGCAAGTTTTTCAAACTCAAGAAAATCTTCAAAATGGAAAACTTGAAAAATATACCCAAAGTAAGAATCATTAGAAGGACCGTAATAACTATAAAAGAAAAACATGATTACCGAATTGTTTTTAGATGGAAAATTCGATGAAAAGGTGCGCGACCGAGAATCAATGTTTCTAAGCGCTCAAGTATGCAAATCCTGCACAAAAGGTTAAGACAAAGAAAACAAATAAGAAAGGAAAAAATACTACGAAATAATAAAACAATTACAATCTAAAGCACAATCCCCGCCAACGGCGCCATTTTGATGCGAGGGGAACCGAGTGTTCGTGTAGGAACACTATCATTGATTTCAGCTCCCGCTCTAAATGCAAAAACCTATGCTACTACTACACTTGCGAGGCAAGCACAGCGGTAAGTCGGGTATCGTAAGAAATCCACAGGGAGTGTTTGAATTTTAGATCGGTAATTAATTTATTACTTCAGAAATAAAAGTGTAAAATAAATAAAAGGAAAGGTAATGGGGGGGGGTTATGGTGACAAAAGAAAAGAATAAGTTACTCTACATAAAAGTAAAGCGAGGATCGAAAATGCATTCCACCACACGAGTAGAAACGACTACTAATTAGAATTCTGATTTGAAAGCAATTAAATCGAGCATTTTCAGTTAAGCATAAACTTCACGTAAGAAGGAATTTAATCCAAAGTTGCTTGAATAAACATTTAATCAAAAATAGTCACACGCGGATTAAATTCGGATTGTCGCCATAAACTCTAATGTTTCTTGACAAAGAAAGATAAACGCATATCAATCCAACTTTTATACGCCCAATTTCAATTAACTGCAATTTTGCACGAAACCCTAACTTTCGAGGTTCAAACCCGTTAATGGCGGAACACAACCCCGACCCTATTTATCTAAGGGCGCAACATGAAATAACTAATTAACCTACAACTAAACTAATTACAATTAGAAATAAATTAATCTAGGCAAGAAATTATATGACAACAATGGAAATAAAGCATGTAAATAACAACTATATTAAAGAGACAATGAATAGTACACAAAGAAACTAACATAGAAATGGAAAATGGAGTAGGGCCAAAGATCCTTACAAACCCTAAAATCTAAGACATAAATGAGATATTCTCTCAAAATGAGAGAAATGAGTTTATATACAAAAAAAATCCCATGGTAAACTTGTAAATAAAAGGGAAGAAAAATATATATCTGCGGGGCTGAATCAATTCGGGGGATGTCCGAATCGATTCGGGTAAGGGAAAATCTCGAGACTGTAATAGGACGAATTGATTCGGCTAAAATCTGAATCGATTCAGAATGGAAGATCTGGCACAATGTCTCCACCCGAATTGATTCGGGCTAAATTCGAATCGATTCGGACCTACAGGTCTTGAATCTTCTCCCCTATTTTGGTATGTTGTAATTCCCTTTCGCTCAAAATGTCACACCCCAAACCCAATATCCATACTAATCATTTATTATTAGAATAATTAAATCATAATCTAGAGCCCATTGGAAATATAATTCATCTATCCATATTTTACTGTATAATGCGCATAATCAACATAATATTATTATTGTACCATAACGAAATCAATATCAGAGTCATAATTTAAGCGGACATACAATACTATGATTAACTACGATAAAATTTCACAATCATCAACTCAATCCATACTAACGCAAAATATACAATGTGTGAGTAAATTAAAATCTTCAGTGTGACAATGATAAAATCCCCACATTTAAACCCCGGCTCCTTCCAACGGTGCAACTCTCAAAGTTACTGGTCATATGGTATTCTAGTTGGCAGCATAGAAACCTGAAATTGTTAAAATATAACTGTAAGCATTAAGCTTAGTGAGGTACTCCTTCCCTACAATGTAATAACAATTCTATATAGAATAAGTGGATATAAAATCCGAACAATCCTGCCCATTGGCAATAACAAATCCTGGAGCATAAGTTCCAACAAATCATTGGATCTTTGTCCAATTCCAATCCTGGATCATAAGACCCAACCAATCCTGGATATTTTAATATCCAAACAAATCCTGAATACCGAAGTATTCAAACAAATCCGCTCTTAGAGCTATATTCATATTTATATATGAAACAAATCATAAGTACACTCACCTTGACAGTTTAACTGGATTTTCCCTTGCCTTTATCCTGTACTTGTTCAATCAACTCTCCTTCCCTTCCTATCATTCTCACAATATTAGTATCATCATAAGAATATTAATAGTCCAAAGAATAACTTCAATCATAACTCAATTCATAAGCATCATATTATTCAATTCAAATCATTCATTAAAATGAAGTCCCATCTAGACTCAGGTTCTGATATCTAACATATTCAAATTACAGCCCAAACCCTTTTTAATTATTCTTGGTAATCCAATCCTTATTATATCATGTTTCCAAAACAAAATACGGCACATCATTCCGAGTTTCCTAGAGCAAAATAAGCCTATTTCTTCACTACATAGCAAATCTGCCCTATAGGCTCTTTTATCGTTCATTCAACTTCCAGGAATTTTCATGATTTTTCTACATCATAAATTTCTATGATCTTTCACCCAACATCAGTAAACACATTGAAAAATATAAGATTAAAGTTTCATAATTTTTAAGGTTCGTTTGCTATGTCAAGCAAAACACCGAACACATGGCGGGCATATTTTCACCCTTAGGGCAGATTTCTTACCCGAACTTCAAACCCTCACCAAGGACTCATTTGTTGGTATTTTCACATGATTTTCGGATATGTCATACATATATGAGTCCATGTTAATATCCAATTGGAAGCAATCGATTCCAGTAACTATACAAAAATATATGGAAGTTTGAATAAACAAAGTTTCTAAACAAAGCAATCTTAGGGTTTTGTACATTCAACTTAACTTAAACTTGCATATATCCATACATATGCACCCAAACATGAAAGTTCAATAAAAATCAAGGATTTATATCATATAAATCGTAAATGAAAGAAAAAATAGCAAGATTCATGGTTGGAATTACCTTAGGGGCTTTTTCGTAATTTTCTATGAATTTTCTTCAATTTTCTCCTCACTTTTTCTTCCTAACTTCCAACTTCTCTTTCCTTAGGCTTAAAATCTCTCATGGCTGCATTTTGGCTGAATAAAGAGGTAATTCTAATGGTTTGAGGTCGGCCAAAGCCACCACCCTTCCCAACCAATGAGAATAAAACATTTGTTGCCATATTAAGACAAAATACTACTTAACGGATGGACTACTTTGCCCTTGTTTCGTAATTTTGGTATAACTTCTCACTCGAACCTCCGTTTCATTCACCGTTTGTTGTGTTACAACCATAACTCACTTGTCTTTAATTATGTAGTTTTCACCTCAAGTCAATTGTTATGTCATAAAGGTCAAAACTAGCCTTAAACATGGACATTCCTATCGAAACCTTCAAATTTTGTATTTGTAACTAATTCGACATTTCATGCTTTTTGGAGGTAGGATTAGACTAAACATAATAAATTAACATCACATATATTAATAACACACTAATCATATCACACAAGCTAGGCATGATTTACGTATAATTAATCATAATTATATTCGGGTTGTCACAATTCTCCCCCTGTTAGGAAATTTCGTCCTCGAAATTGACATACCTTGGTTGTCCGAATCAAACAAATAGGGATAACGCATTTTCATGCTATACTCACTCTCCCATGTAGCTTCTTCCATGGAATGCCTTCTCCACACAACTTTCACAAGTGGGATCACCTTTGATCTTAATATTTGTTCTTTCCTATCAACGATAGCAAGCGGTTCTTCCACGTAGCTCAAATCTTCCTTCAACTCAATAGGTTGTTCCACCAATACATGTGAAGGGTCTGCTACATACTTTCTCAACATAGAAACATGGAAAACATCATGTAACCGAGATAATTCTGGTGGTAACGCTAACTTGTAGGCAACCATCCCGACTTTCTCAAGGATTTCATAAGGTCCAATGTAGCGTGGACTTAATTTCCCTTTCTTTCCAAACCTCATAACTCCTTTCCATGGAGATATCCGAAGAAACACATAATCCCCTTTCTGGAATTCCAAATCTTTTCGTCGTTTATCCGCATAACTTTTCTGTCTGCTTTGAGCTATTCTCATTCTATCTTGAATAATCTTCACTTTTTCAGTGGTGACTTCAATTAATTCTGGACCCTCTATCTTCCTTTCACCAACTTCACCCCAACATATCGGTGTACGACATCGTCTACCATACAAGGCTTCATATGGAGCCATACCAATAGTAGACTGAAAACTATTGTTATATGCAAATTCTATCAAAGGCAAATATTCATCCCAATTACCTTTGAAATCAAGCACACAAGCTCTAAGCATATCTTCCAAAATCTGTATTGTCCTTTCAGACTGCCCATCTGTCTGGGGGTGAAAAGTCGTACTAAACTTCAAGTTAGTACCCATAGCATACTGCAAGCTATCCCAAAATCTGGATGTAAAAGTAGGGTCCCTATCTGAAACAATAGATACCGGTGCTCCATGCAATCGAATAATTTCATTAACATACAATCTAGCATACCTATCAACTGTATACGTAGTCTTGACTGCTAGAAAGTGAGCGGACTTTGTCAATCTATCCACCACTACCCAAATCGAATCTGACCCCTTCTGAGATCGAGGAAGCCCAACCACAAAATCCATCGTTACATGATCCCATTTCCATTCCGGTATCGGCAATGGCTGAAGCAGACCAGTAGGTTTCTGATGCTCCACTTTCACTTGCTGACATATAAGGCACCTCGCAACAAAATCAGCTATTTCCTTCTTCATATTATTCCACCAATAATGCTCCTTTAAATCCCTATACATTTTAGTGCTACCAGGATGCATAGTATAAATGGAATTATGAGCCTCATCTAAAATTTCCTCTTTCAATCCACACACATTAGGCACACAAAACCGATGCTTATACAATAAAGTGCCATCATTCACAATACAAAAATCTTCAGACTTACCATCTCGGAGATCTTGTCGTTTCTTCTCAAGGAAAGGATCTTGACTTTGCAAATCATGAATACGGGTAGCTAACAAAGGCCTCACGCTTACATGAGCAAAGAATCTGTCCCCATCTGCTAGCTGCAATTCCACTCCCATCAATCTCAACTCCATAATATGAGCAACTCTAGCACATCGAATACACGATAACCTGCCTGAAGCCTTTCTACTCAAAGCGTCTGCAACTACATTTGCCTTTCCTGGGTGGTAGTGAATTGTACAATCATAATCTTTAATTAACTCCATCCACCGCCTCTGCCTCAAATTCAACTCCTTCTGAGTAAACAAATACTTAAGGCTTTGATGGTCAGTAAAAATTTCACATACCTCACCATATAGATAATGACGCCATAATTTCAAAGCAAATACAATAGCAGCAAGTTCCAAATCATGTGTAGGATAATTACGTTCATGTGTACGCAACTGCCTAGAAGCATAGGCAATAACTTTACCATGCTGCATAAAAACACAACCCAACCCCTGATGTGAAGCATCGGTATAAACAACAAAACCATCTCCACCATGCGGAATAGTAAGAACAGGTGCGGTTACCAACCTCTTTTTCAATTCATCAAAACTATTTTCGCAATCAGAATTCCATTCAAACTTAACATCTTTTCGAGTCAGTTTAGTCATTGGTAAGGCAATCGAAGAAAATCCCTTAATAAACCTTCTATAATACCCAGCTAAACCCAGAAAACTCCTCACCTCAGTCACATTATCGGGTCTCTCCCATTTCACAATAGCCTCTACCTTTTTAGGATCAACACATATACCATCTCCAGAAATAACATGGCCTAAAAATGCAACTTGTGATAGCCAAAATTCACACTTGCTAAACTTGGCATACAACTTCTTATCTTTCAACAGATTCAAAATAGTTGTGAGATGTTTTTCATGTTCAACCATATCATGGGAATAAATCAGAATATCATCAATAAAAACTATCACAAATGAATCAACAAAAGGATGCAGTACCCGGTTCATAAGATCCATAAATACAGCTGGAGCATTAGTCACCCCAAAAGGCATCACAAGAAATTCAAAATGACCATACCGAGTACGGAAAGCGGTTTTAGAAATATCACTTTCCTTCACCCTCACCTGATGATAACCCGATCGCAAGTCTATCTTTGAAAACACTTTAGCACCCTGCAACTGATCAAACAAATCATCTATACGAGGTAAAGGATACTTGTTCTTAATTGTAGCTTTATTCAGTTGCCTATAATCAATACACAAACGCATGGTACCATCTTTCTTTTTCACAAATAAAACTGGCGCACCCCATGGAGATACGCTAGGTTGTATGAACCCCCTATCAAGTAAATCTTGCAATTGAATCTTGAGTTCTTTCAACTCAGCAGGTGCCATTCTATACGGTGCCATAGAAATAGGGGTTATCCCTGGTGCTAATTCAATACTAAATTCAACTTCTCTTTCTGGAGGTAACCCTGGCAACTCACTAGGAAACACTTCAGGAAAATCCCGTACAATAGGAACATCGACTAATTGTAAAGCCCCCTTCCTAGTGTCAAGAACATATGCAATAAAACCCTCACAACCCTTACTCAATAATTTCCTCGTCTGAATAGCAGAAATGATGCAACTGGGAACAATTTTCCTTTCCCCCACAAATTTAAATTCAGGCTCACCAGGCATATTAAAAACAACTTCCTTATGGAAACAATCCATGGATGCATGATATTTGGATAGCCAATCCATTCCCAGAATTATATCAAAATCAGAAATATCCAATGGAAGTAGATCTATAACTGTATCTCTAGACCCCACAGTCAAAACACAATCATGAAAAACATATTCAGTTACAACCATATCCCCCATAGGCATATAAATACCCAACCCCACATCTAAACGAGCACACGGTATATTCAAGTATATGGCAAAAGCATAGGACACAAAAGAATGTGTGGAACCAGGATCAACCAAAACATAAGCACTTCTATCACTAACAGAAAGTGTACCTGTCACCACATCTGGCGTAATCTGAGCTTCTTTCATCTTAAAGACTCGTCCACCTGGCCTGGAACCACTAGCTTGTCCTCTACCCACACTCTTCACTGTACTGCCTGGAGATAACATTCTTCTTGCTACTTCACTATGTGCTGCTGGAGTCTGTGCCAATTGCGGACAATTCTTCTTAATATGCCCCACTTGATGACAATGGTAGCATTCCAATCCCTTAAGCTTAGGACACTCAGATTTATAATGTCCTTCCTCTTTACAAAAGAAACATGTAACACCTCCTATTGGGGCCTCACCTCTCCCTGACTTTCTGGCTGAACCAAAAGATCCTCCACCCCTGGTATCTCTACCAAACCTCCCCTGACCTCTACCACTATCTCCACCACCTCTCTGAAATTTATGAGGTTCCACCTTAACACTTCCACTCTCACCTCCCTTATACTGAGATGCGTCGAATCTACTTTTCTTAAAACTCTCTCTGCTCGCCACCCCTTGGTTCATTTGCCTTTCTGCTATCATGGCTTTGTTTACCAGAGAAGCATAATCTTCTAACTCATAAGTGGCTACTCTATTTTGTATAGGCAAAATCAGTCCATCTTGAAACTTACTACATTTATCTTCTTCCTCCTGCACATACTTAGTAGCAAATCTAGACAAAGCAGTAAATTTAGCATCATACTCCCTCACAGACATGTTCCCTTGGGTCAAATTTATAAACTCCCTCAGTTTCTCCCTCCTATAGACCTTAGGGAAATACTTAACATACAAAGCTTTAATAAATTCAGCCCAAGTAATAACATCAGTACCTTCCATCCTGGGCACCAAATGGTTGCTGGCTTCCCACCAATATTTCGCCTCTCCTTTGAGCTTAAACACAGCTAGATTCACTTTCTGGTTATCTGGAACCTTCATAACTGCAAAGATAGTTTCTAGATCCCTGACCCACATCTCGGCTTCCGTAGGTTCAACTGACCCTGAATATTCTGGAGGATTCAACTTCAAAAACTTCTCATGCATGGAATCTTTCATTTCCTTCCTTGCCTCTTTCTCAATCCTGGCCACAGTCTTGGATTCTAGATATCTAGCCTGTTGTTCTGCCATTTGCGCCATATTTCTTTCTTGTTGCTCTGCCATCCTCATCATTGCCTGCGCCATTATTTGCATCTCTGTAGGCTGCTCTTGCTCTCTAGCCCTTCCAGCAACACTTTGCTCCACTTCAGTATTCTCTGTACGAGAAGCGACTCCCTCTTCTCTAGGTTGTCCATTCCCAGGTTCCATCTGGAATTATCTGTAATACAATAAAATTCTAACAACCAATATAAACAGTTTACAGTACTAAACTATTTGTTAGTATATAAACAATTCAATAATATCAAATCAATCAATAACTGCCATCTAATCGTCACACACGTCCAGAATTAATAACCTAGACGCTCTGATACCACTAATTGTCACACCCCAAACCCAATATCCATACTAATCATTTATTATTAGAATAATTAAATCATAATCTAGAGCCCATTGGAAATATAATTCATCTATCCATATTTTACTGTATAATGCGCATAATCAACATAATATTATTATTGTACCATAACGAAATCAATATCAGAGTCATAATTTAAGCGGACATACAATACTATGATTAACTACGATAAAATTTCACAATCATCAACTCAATCCATACTAACGCAAAATATACAATGTGTGAGTAAATTAAAATCTTCAGTGTGACAATGATAAAATCCCCACATTTAAACCCCGGCTCCTTCCAACGGTGCAACTCTCAAAGTTACTGGTCATATGGTATTCTAGTTGGCAGCATAGAAACCTGAAATTGTTAAAATATAACTGTAAGCATTAAGCTTAGTGAGGTACTCCTTCCCTACAATGTAATAACAATTCTATATAGAATAAGTGGATATAAAATCCGAACAATCCTGCCCATTGGCAATAACAAATCCTGGAACATAAGTTCCAACAAATCATTGGATCTTTGTCCAATTCCAATCCTGGATCATAAGACCCAACCAATCCTGGATATTTTAATATCCAAACAAATCCTGAATACCGAAGTATTCAAACAAATCCGCTCTTAGAGCTATATTCATATTTATATATGAAACAAATCATAAGTACACTCACCTTGACAGTTTAACTGGATTTTCCCTTGCCTTTATCCTGTACTTGTTCAATCAACTCTCCTTCCCTTCCTATCATTCTCACAATATTAGTATCATCATAAGAATATTAATAGTCCAAAGAATAACTTCAATCATAACTCAATTCATAAGCATCATATTATTCAATTCAAATCATTCATTAAAATGAAGTCCCATCTAGACTCAGGTTCTGATATCTAACATATTCAAATTACAGCCCAAACCCTTTTTAATTATTCTTGGTAATCCAATCCTTATTATATCATGTTTCCAAAACAAAATACGGCACATCATTCCGAGTTTCCTAGAGCAAAATAAGCCTATTTCTTCACTACATAGCAAATCTGCCCTATAGGCTCTTTTATCGTTCATTCAACTTCCAGGAATTTTCATGATTTTTCTACATCATAAATTTCTATGATCTTTCACCCAACATCAATAAACACATTGAAAAATATAAGATTAAAGTTTCATAATTTTTAAGGTTCGTTTGCTATGTCAAGCAAAACACCGAACACATGGCGGGCATATTTTCACCCTTAGGGCAGATTTCTTACCCGAACTTCAAACCCTCACCAAGGACTCATTTGTTGGTATTTTCACATGATTTTAGGATATGTCATACATATATGAGTCCATGTTAATATCCAATTGGAAGCAATCGATTCCAGTAACTATACAAAAATATATGGAAGTTTTAATAAACAAAGTTTCTAAACAAAGCAATCTTAGGGTTTTGTACATTCAACTTAACTTAAACTTGCATATATCCATACATATGCACCCAAACATGAAAGTTCAATAAAAATCAAGGATTTATATCATATAAATCGTAAATGAAAGAAAAAATAGCAAGATTCATGGTTGGAATTACCTTAGGGGCTTTTTCGTAATTTTCTATGAATTTTCTTCAATTTTCTCCTCACTTTTTCTTCCTAACTTCCAACTTCTCTTTCCTTAGGCTTAAAATCTCTCATGGCTGCATTTTGGCTGAATAAAGAGGTAATTCTAATGGTTTGAGGTCGGCCAAAGCCACCACCCTTCCCAACCAATGAGAATAAAACATTTGTTGCCATATTAAGACAAAATACTACTTAACGGATGGACTACTTTGCCCTTGTTTCGTAATTTTGGTATAACTTCTCACTCGAACCTCCGTTTCATTCACCGGTTGTTGTGTTACAACCATAACTCACTTGTCTTTAATTATGTAGTTTTCACCTCAAGTCAATTGTTATGTCATAAAGGTCAAAACTAGCCTTAAACATGGACATTCCTATCGAAACCTTCAAATTTTGTATTTGTAACTAATTCGACATTTCATGCTTTTTGGAGGTAGGATTAGACTAAACATAATAAATTAACATCACATATATTAATAACACACTAATCATATCACACAAGCTAGGCATGATTTACGTATAATTAATCATAATTATATTCGGGTTGTCACACAAAAGGTCATAACTTCTTCGTTTGGACTTAGAATCGTGCACAGTTTGTGTCCATGCGAAGCTTGTTCAGAGGGATTCAACTTCCGTGAAGACATTAGGCCAGTTTCCCAAATTGTAAAATAAAATGTGCTTGCATGTGCGATTGTACGGAACTTCGCCAGAATGCATCCAAATTTCATACTAAGCATCCAAATACCTACAAAATCTCAATTAACACCTTCAAAGCATGCATATATAGAAATTAGAGGTTGTCTGGTTAACGAGCATAAATATAGGGATTAAGATACCCGAGGGGCTAATAATGTGTAGGTTAACGGGTGAAATACGTAATATTTATGTCATATCACACCCCCGAAGTTACACATTGCTAGTCCCTAGCAATGAAATAGGAATCAACAAGAACTACAAGTAAACGAAAAGAAGGATACAAGTACAAAATTAGATGAAAAAGATAATGCCACTTTCACAGGCGAATGATTGCATTTAGCATATGCAATATGTCGTTAAACCCCTAGGTTACCCAAATAGACGAGTGTCGTCTCGTGAGGGTGTTCAGGGATGAAACCCATAAACATCAAATAGTTTCCTCATAATATGCCCAACCCAACATGTGACAAACTTAACAACAACGAAAAAGATTTCAAACAAGTTATTAGCATATTGAATGAATTCAAACTAAAGTCTGTTGTTAGTATCAGGTTGAATGCACCACATAGAATTGAAACTTTAAAAGTGGGAGGGGGGAGAGAACATGCATAGTATGATTTGGTCAAAACGTAAATAATCCGGATAAATGACATTAAAGCATGCATATATTCAATCCTCACGGGCATTACACTCATCAAATCAATTCACTTGAAATAGGGAGGTAACACACGAAACATGCGGACATACAGAGTAAATATAAATGGAAACTAGGCCTTGGAGGAGCTTGTGGAAACTTAGTCTTGGAAACTGGGCCCTGAAGAAGTTTTCTTGGAGTGCGTTAGGACTTCCATAGAGGCCTGTTTGGTGGAGCTTTTGTGGCTCCCGTTAAGGCCGCCTTTGAAGGTGGAGGAGTCACCCATCTTCACCACCGCCACCACTTTAGAGTCGTTTAAGGTGGGGTAATCTACTCTTGTTACATTGGAGGATCTATTTGATAAATATTGTAGTTTTATTGTAGTGTATGATTAAGAGTAGGAATATAAGAAAAATTATGTGTTATTAGTAATCTGAAAATGCACATTTTTGTGGAATAAAAATGCTAATAAATATTATTGTTATGTGTCTTCTATTAAATCTAAAAATAGACATTTTTGTTGAATAAAACTGCTAGAAAATATTATTGTTGTGTGTCTTCTATTAAATCTGAAAATAGACATTTTTATGGAATAAAAATGCTAGAAAATATTATTGTTGAGTGTTTTCTAATAAAAAAACTAAAAATGGATATTTTCATGGAAGAAAAATGTAAGAAATACTATTTTGGTGTATTTATAGTGAAAAGTAAATAATAAATATTTGTATGGAAGAAAAATGTAAGAAAATGTCATTTTAGTCTATTCCTAGTAAAGAGAAATAATAAACATTTTTATGGAATAAAAATGTGGGAAATGTTAATTTAGTGCATTCCTAGAAAAAGGAAATGTTGCATATTTTATAGAATAAATTATGGAATGACATTAGTCTCGTCAAATAATAATGATATAAGTATTTCCAAGTTATTAGAAGGAAATGTATGTTTAAACCATTTAATAGGATTTTAGAATTTTAAAGTCCACTTTCTTATGCATATAAACATTTTAGTATTTTGTAAATAAATATATGGACAAGTTTAAAGAAAGTCTTGTTGAGTTTAAGCATGACATAAGGCAAACGGAAATTTGCGAGCTTAAATGTAAGGATGTTACTTAAGTGTTAAAGGGTTAAAGTGACAAGTGTGAAAATTGGGCAAAAGTGTGATAGTTGAACAAGTGTTAAAAATGGCTAAAGTGTTTTAATGTTAAGTTGGAGACTTAATAACTATTTTGAGAAATAACACTTGTTAAGGAACTAAATGGCCAGCTTGGCAAATAAAGGGATAAATTTATAATTTACTTAAAGTGGAACATTTTTATGGAATAAATATGTTAAAGAAGGTCTTTACGCTAATTTGAGTGAAAATCAATCTAAGTCCTAAATGCGTGAATGATTTTTTTATGAATCACGTATGTGTGGGTGGGGGACTTAAGAAGAAAAGAAACTATCTTCCAAGTGTTAATGGAAAAACGGACGGTGTCCGGGTTTTGGCTTCAGTCAGATAAAAACTACGGAACTGAAATAATGTGGACATTATTAAGATGTTAAAACACATAGAGGAACTCGAATGACACCGGAATAAAGCAAGAAGGATCCGAAACCCTTGGGTGAAAATCCCTAAATCATTATCCAGAGCATATGGTGCGCATAGTCATCGGTGTGGAGCCCGTGTAAGTATTTGGTAAATGAAAGATTTTAAGCAAGATATAAAAGGAATAAGGAACATGTTAAGAAATGGGTTGGGGGGTAAAACTTGTTAGTACAACCTAACTTGAATGAATAAATTAAATGTTCCAGAAAAGGGTGAAATGGACAAGTAAATGTGTAAATATATTAATGTCCATAAGTTAAGATAAAAACATCTAAAGTTAAGTGGGCAAATGGGTGACTAAGTAACCTAAGTTGTTAAACCCCTAATTTTCATTAGCATGTGTCGAAAGGTTTTCAAATGATAAACAATTATTTTTTAACACGATGAATGCTTGCGTTGAAATGGTACTTTTCAATGGAAATACTAAAGTATATTTTAATGAACCTAAAGGGGTGATTTCGGTAAGGGAGTGGGTTGGAATGAATCAAGTGTAGTGGTTCTAAGTGTGGAACCGGGTGTATTAAACAAAGTGAGAAATGCTATGTATGAATAAAGGAAGTCTTTTCAAGATTAAGGTAAATTAATCTAGATGTGTAAAGTTTTGTAAGTAAATGGTTAATGCATTTGAATATGTATTTTTCAAAGGTATATCTATATCTATGTAGATACATATATATTTTTCGCATGCCTGTGATTGTAGCGTGTGAGTATTCCTTTTTTATGCTCATTTATATACTACTTGTAAATTCCCACTGGGCATAGGCTCACACCCTCGCTTTGTTACAACAGTTTAGGTGAAGGTTCATATTATGAGGGCGTTATACAGGTAAGTGTACTTTATTTATTTTACGTTAGTAGCTCAGTTTACTCAGACTCGTGGTGCTCTCCATGGGTCCCACACGTAGTTTATCTTGAAACTGGACTCTCATGCTAAATAAGCGAAACGTTAATCTAAAATAAAATTGGACTATAAATATTATTTAGGTTGTTTCATTGCACTTCACACCTAATGCTCGGACCAGACCAAATTTATTCACGGGTAACTAATAAATTCGATTCGGGTTGTTACAAGTGGTATCCGAGCTCTAGGTTCAAGATTCCTTTAGGGTGTGACACGGTGAGGTTGGTATTAGATCTTTCGACATTGGTATTGGTTTAGTCTAGTCAAGCTAGTTTGGTTACGGTTATGGTTCATTTCCTCTACGGTTTTGTCTAAGAGGTTAGTACGACATGTAAGTTAGTGCCAAGTGGCATACGATCAAGCTAATTGCTATAAATCTGTCTCTCATTTCTGATTTAGTATGTAAATAATTTATGAGTGTCCACATAAGCCAATGGGTGGCGACACCATGGTTCGTAGTGTGAGGTGTTTTGTGTTCTGGCCCTTATAGACGTAGAGACTTTAGAGACATTTATAGATTGAGATGACGCCCATTAGGTGAGTGGCACCAAATTGTGGATAATCAACGGTAGGGATTGATTATTATAGCATCATAACTATGTAATGGGAAATCGTGATTTAAACTATATGTAGCCTTGGGTGTGACACATGTGAGAGGTGAATATCGATGTGATGATTAGGCAAAATCGATCCCTGGGTAATATCGTGGTTGATCGTAAATTTGGTGATAATGTAAATTTGGGTGGTTCAACACTTAGAGATAGGAACCTTATGCCTTAGTTAAGTATGATGTTATCCTTGTGGGTGAGCACCTTAGTGGTTGTTATCCAATGAATGTACCTTACGAGATGTGATTAGAGTTACGGGCCATTTGCGGCAAACCTTAGGTAAACCATCGGGGTAGTGATTGAAGGAGTAATGCAACATTTGAATAGGATCTTTAGTGATACTGGTAGTGTATACCTTGGGGTGTACAGGTTATATGTCGTGTCTTGTATCCTACCAAGAAGCCTTAGTAGTAATGGTAACGTCGTGAGGTATTCGTTGCGACTTAAATGGAACCTTATGAATTTTTTGATAGAAAATAAGTAACTGGATAATGTGCTTATAAGTGTTAGTCCCGTGGTGAGAACGTATTAGGTCCCTTGGTTATGGGCTTGAATTTAGTATGTCTCAATTTATGTACCTTGACTACGATATGGGTTTAGAAAATCTTGAGGATTGAGGTAACCTAGGAATGAAACTTAATAATCATGGTGACTTAGTAGTAAGTAAATGAGTTGTGATGTTTTAGAATGGGACCCCTTGTCGCGTCATTAGGGTGAGCCTCCTTTTAGCCAATACCCGACGTCCGATGTCCTACTAAAACCTGAACGGTTTAAATTTAAAGTTTGGTGGTTGTAATTAGGCATTTAGAAATAGGATCTCTTGTGGCATTCGTAAGCATGAGCTTTAGTGTTCGTAGGGAATGCTCGACATCTGAATCCTCCCAATATATATATATATATATATATATGTGTGTGTGTGTGTGTGTGTGTGTATGTATTTGTGTCAATTAGTAGATTAGCACATACTATGAGTTCCACATAGTAACGCAATTCAATTATAGCGGCTGAACACTCATTGGGAATCAAATGATGTGGTATAGTGAATTTAACTATGTGCTGGCATTCTGCGTATGCACGCGGGTTACGTTAAATGCCCTCTGGAGACAAGTACTAAGGTGGGTTGATGAAATTGACCTTGGGTTAGTAATTTTGGTAGGCGTGTAATATCATTATTGATAACTCCTTGGAGTCGTATACGAAGGTTTAGCTAGCAAGATGTTAATGCGAGCGGTAGTCATTCCCTAGCAATAGTGAATCTGAGGTTGTGTACCATGTATTACAACGATGATAGTTTGTCTCTTCAAAACGTTGGGATTTATTATTGTATTAAGGAGTATGTGGTGTCGATTTCATAGTGATAAAATCAAGGTTATACGTCATAGGTCATGGTGTGACTGGTGGTTTCTTATAGTAGATGTGTAAGACCTTTAAAGAAATAATTGAATTTGAGGTTGTCACCTATGAGGCATTAGGAATCATTGTTGTATTACAGTTTAAATAAGTGATGGTAGGACATTAATGACTTTAGTACGGTTAGATCATGTCGATTTGTGGCAATACCTTGGAGTTAGAGCTACTGCATTTTTTATAGATATGTATCATGTATGACCTTCGAGGATAATTTAGAGAATAGGTTGATCAATGCTAGGTAGTTCCCCTGGGAGACTTAAAACACGATGAGGTTTGTTATGGCTTTTAGAAATAGCACTCGGGATGAAGTGTTAGTCATAGTTATGGCACCTCAGTGTGCTACCGGTATGGTTGGTGACGACTCTGTCTAAGGAAATCTTTAGGCATGAGTGATGATTGAAAGTTGATATGCCATTGGATTGATTAAGATTTGGGATCATGTAGGTTGCGCTAAGGGCAGATGCAATGGTTCATGAGTTGGATGTTTGAAACTACTAGAGCATTGTGTTTCAATTGATTAGAATGATCTCAAAAATTGAGGTTAGCTACCGCATGTTGAAATTTTAGAGGTCTATCTATGACAAGTGTCAAGAGAAGTAACTTCGCCTTGAGATAGAATAGTTGTTCTTACCATTGATAGATTGGTGGAATTAGTCCTAAGGAGGGAAGCCTAGCCTTTCATCTTCCTGAAGGAATTGGTTCTGTATTCCGTCCGTCTGGAACTGATGGATGACTCTTGAGTAGAACTCATCAAAGTTAAGAGGCCAATCTAGGGCACGTGGCAAGGCTAGAGGTCTTGGAGAATATCGGTAATAAATGGGAAACTTTAAGTGTACATTATGGGTTCGTACTTCGGGTGGTTCGATTCTTGGTCGGAATTTGACTGTTTTCTTTGGTGAGGAAGTCTCCTAATTCATTGCCTTCTTTCTCCTTCCTTGATCCCGGTAATGGGAATTATTGATTAGTTTTTATACAGGGATGGCGCTGCATAAACTCAGTAGTGACGGTATCTGAGTGCGCTCTTCTTCGGACGCACCTTTATTCTACAGCAGTCTGTGTGAGCGTGTGTTCTCTCACTTTTACATATAGTTTACATATGTTTCTTAATTGTTCTAGGATAATAGTCTTGTTAGTTAATCGGTATAATTAATTATGACTTGGTTGTGTATTTCGAGGTTATAACTCGAGAATATTATGAACATGGGCATTGAGAAGATGATCGCTTGTATATGTTCTTGTAGTAATACTCAGGGTGACCCTAGGTCGACATAGGCATCTCGTAAGGGACTTTGGTCGGATAGACTCGTGTGATGATGTGATTGCCTGAGAAGTCATTGATGAGTACAATTATGAGTGTTGAGATTGTATAAGCCTAAACTGGGTGTAATTCGAGAATTAATTGAGGAAACTTAGGTTGTGAATCCTAACGTGGGCATGTTAATCAGTCCATTAGATCTTTAAGTTTAGACCATAGCGTTGAGGATGCTTAGGATTTGAAACGGGTTGTGGGTAACGGGATCATAGATTGTTATAAGCCAAGAATTTCGAGGACGAAATTCCCACGGGAGGGAAGTTTCTAATACCCTGCCCTTATAAAATTAATTAAATCATATATATGGGTTGTATATGAGAAGGAATAAAATTATAGTTGAATTAAATAAAGAGAATTAGTGGATTATTATATGGATTATAGAATTATTGGCTATTGATTAATTAATATATATATATATATATATATATATATATATATATATGTGTGTGTGTGTGTGTGTGTGTGTGTGTGTGTGTGTGTGTGTGTGTGTGTGTGTGTGCACGCTTTTTATTTAAGTTGTAAACCATTCGGACAATGTGTGTAGACAAATAAAGAAAATTAAGGCCCAAACCCCCAATCTCCCATTTAGAATTATTGCTCCCCGAATTAGTGAAAATGATATATATATATATATATATATATATATATATATATACCTGTTGAGGGAATGAACTGTGAAAAGATAGAAAACTAACTTCGACACTATTCCCGCTGTCGTTCAAACGATGCATAGGGTCGTTCAAATGAAGGGAAGTTTTTGTTCAAACGACGAGCTCTGTCATTTGAACGTCGTTGAAAAGAAATCCATCTATGACACCCCGCCTAATTAAATACCGATTGATTAGTCCTTTTTTCAATTAATTCAGAATATCCAGTTGGTTCAGAATATGCATCACTGTCGAAAACTTTATGATTAACTCTAACCACATAATATTTAAAAAGGTTGATGTCAAAATTTTATCTTTTAATTAACATAAAAATCAAATTAACCAATTACTAATCATACACCATTCAAACGAGTCACATATGAAATAAAATGACTAAGGTAATAAATGAGACCGGAGTAAACACATCCAGCCTAAGACCCAAATACAATAATCCAACAAAAATAAACCAACTATTGAAAGGAATAAATTAATAGATACACCACTCTCTGACTGTCTCAATAAGTAAAAAGGGGTGACATGTCCTAACTGAAATAGCTAACTGAAAATCGAGGAATGAGAATCATAAAGGCGTCTACTACCAAGTCTTGTAACTTCCACAACAGCTATAGCTCATCAAATGAATGGAACTCCTATCCTTGGTGTCCCTGTGGATGGGCACCTAAAATGATTTGATAAAAGAAAATAGATTTGTAATAAACGGGTTAGATCCCGAGTTGAAAATAGTTTAAAAACCAGCAAGTGCTTAAATGAAAATGATAGCACATACAGTGTACATGTTAGATCCTCGTACTCTCACTTGAGATAATCACCTCTCATCTATTGTGCACACCTAACGCATATATTTAACCCATCCTAGTTATGCTACCCCGCCAAACTAGGCGGAAGATAACTATTACCACACTAATAATTTCATGCGTTTAGCCATATCACCCCTATCCCATATTACCACATGTTTAAGGATGGTTATCCATATACATGACCGTTATTCTCATAGGTATAAATTTTTCTCACTAAGAATATTTTTAAATATCGTTAATTCCATATGTACTAAACACGCACATAAGAATAAATAACACGTATACATATATTTATCTCTATATATATATATGCTATACCATCACCCCTGGGTTAGGTCCCATTGGTGCAATGCATACTCTACTATCATGACCCGGTGCATCGCTCAGTACATGAAGGACTATAGGTTCAATCTCTCGCGAACCTTCAAAACAAATACACATATTGGAGGTGAACATAGTTCTAAGTCTATGGGATACGCACACAACTACGCACCCATATGACCGTCAACACTATCGTTCTCACTGATAGCCCGTACTAAGGTTCTACCTTATAGTGATAGTTTGTCTTCTCAATATATGATCATTCACAATGCGCAACCTCCACCCGATAGGAAGCAGCGTGGGTATGTAATACACACAATAATTCAACAAATAGGAACATACACACAACCTATAACAATCATTAGGTATTCACGCAACCCCAATCCCCAAATTTATATGTAGTATTATTATCTATAATACTCACATTAATACATCCGCACGATTTGCCTCTATCGTTACATACTCTGTGAGGCCCTCTCATTTTAACATATACCCTTAATAGTTACACAATCTTGTACCCATTAGTCTATGTATTAAAGTCACTCGAGGGTAGCACAGGTCATTTTCTATCATTTGAATTAACCTCCAAAGATTTTAACTCGATCGGGTAAAAATAAAAATATCTGAAATCTCGTTAGAAGTGGGGGACACTACACCAAATCTTCACTATTGTCACGGTCATTAACCTTGACAAGTTGGACTTGTCAAGGTCAATGACCGTGATAATTCGGGGTAAGATGACTTTTTTTTGTCACGGTCAATGACTGTGATAAGTTCGTTAGAATTTTCACGGTCGTGTCAAGGGTCATGTCCATGGCACGTTTAGTCACGGTTAAAAACCGTGACAAAGCCTTGACCCAATTCTAGGCAAAATTTAAAAAAAATCTGTTGGGCAGTATGGCCACTGCCCAGTAGTATATTTGTACATGTTATAGCAACGTTGTACCTGTTCAAACATCATATATCCAAACAAACTAAAGATAATGCAAATATATATTCAAAATAGAAACTATTTAAGAAGAAACAACATCACCATCAATTATCTCAAATCTACAAACTATTTAGTTGGAAAAGAGATTTTGTACCGCGACGCTCGAGGACACCTCCTTATCCTTCTCTTCTCGTCCGAATATCCACATAAGTATAGAGCATATGTGGCCTACCCTCAGGGCCACTCCCTGTCCCCTGAATTGAAATAAAATAAAATTAGTATCCGCCCCGCTAATATAAATAAATATAAATTGAAATAGAAATTGACATATAAATATAAATACATTACCTGTAGTGTCACCCAAACAGCTAACTTGAGCTCATATGGCACCTCCTTCCAACTAATGTACCCCGGGCAATCGTGTCAAATATAATTCTCTTCATATATAAACACTAAGAAATTCCATAATCCTATGGAGTTATGCGCTGCAAATTCCTTCCAACCGTTATGTAGCCAAAAATCAGCAGTTGAAGTTGTCAATTTCACCTTTCAATGGTCTCCCATGTTTTTCTAGAGGTTCCAAGTGGTGGGGTATGGAAAGTGAAGTTGACAACTTCAACTGGTGATGTTTAGCTACATAACGGTTGGGAGGAATTTGCAGAGCATAACTCCATAGGATTATGGCATTTCTTAGTGTTCGGATAGACGAAGAGATTCAGTCTCCTCTCCACAAATAGGACACCCCAAATAACTATGTACTAATCACCTATTAAAGGTAAGAAGCGTATATTCATGGATTAGTATAAAGAAAACTTAGATGTAATTGGAATATTTATGTATTAATCTCCTCTCCACACACGCACACCACACAAGAGTGAAAATGATAAAGTGCAAATCAATTAAAAGCATTAAAAATGGATGTTTCAGTACAAATTGAAATATTTATTACAAATTGAAAAATTGTTTCAAATTCGGGTTATCATAAAAAATGGATTGATATTCGGTAGGAGCAGCCAAGTCATCCACACTACTATTTAGACGCCTTAGAGTGTGTTGGACAATTGACCACGGCTCGTTGTCGATATACTCCGAATAAAACACTTGATTAACCTTTTGAAATGCACAAACAAATGGCTCATCGCTCACGTGGTCGTTGCTCTTCAACTTGGACAAGTCAACCATGATCAAATTGGTGACAGGATCAACTTTACAAGCATTTTTATCCTCAACTCTTACCCAGTCACAGTAAAATACATCCTCTTTGAAGCTTATATAATACAATTCAAATATATTTTGGATTACACCATAGTAAGTCATTTCAGCTTCAACGACGTTTTTATCTTTTGCGCTCGCTCGGAAGATAGTAAGAGCTTTGTATGAAATTCCCGAGTTCTGTACATTTGTACTTTCCTCGTACACTTTAGCACCGAAAATGTAACCGTTCAATTGATACTTTTTGTACTCTTGTACCACGAACAAGGGTCCAGTGGCTAGACGAGCAAGCCTTGATGTCGCATCACCCGTCTTTAAGAGCTGAGAATATAGATAAATTAATTATATTAGTGGTAAAATTTGAGTGTAATGTAACGTTATATAACGACTGTTTTCATTATAATTACCTCTTGTGTCAACCATAGCCTAAATTCGTTGTTTGATTGTACCATTGTTTTTCGACTTTTATTGTTCTCACGGACTTCATATTTTCTGCATATTACAAAATTAATCATGTATAAAATAATCTAAAATAATGTTAAACATTATAATAATCGAAACTTACTTTTTTCATTCTTCGACATCTTCATGTGTGTCAAATAGATAACGAGCTACTTGTTCATGTTGCAAACTCGTTAATTTCACTTGTTTTCCCATCACATGACTACCATCATCGACGAATTCATCAGCGTCATCAACGTTGGTCGAGTCAGGCATATATTCCCGAGTATATATTGATGACTCCATGGTGATGTATTCCTCTGCAATTGATCATGTAATGTATCGCGTATTCTTGACGTAATATTTAAAAACTTTCATCAATCTTTCAAACGGATACATCCACCAATATCTAACTGGACCACAAAGAAGTGCCTCGTCACATAGGTGTACCAACAAGTGAACACTTATGTCAAAGAATGCTGGGCGAAAGTACTTCTCCAATACACAAATCGCTTCGATCACAGCCAATTTTGCGGCCACTATGTGTTCTCGATTCACTACCTTCTCACGCAAGAGGGAGAAGGTAATACTAATTTGCATAATAGCCCTACGCAAATCCTTGTGCTTGGAGAAACAGTTCTTAAACAATAGAGGAACCAATTGCATGATCACATGCCAATCGTGGGACTTACACTTATGTAAATCATGAGTAGCATAATTCACAATCCTTTGCAAGTTGGACGAAAAAGTAGATGGGCCCTTCAAATTATATATTGTGTCTAGAAGCACCTTCCTTTCCCCACTCGTCAAAGTAAACGCACCAGGGGGAATTATTATCCTTCCCCTACTATATTCTTTCAACCATAGTTGTGGCTTAAGTTTTAACGTTTTAAGGTCTTTTCGTGCATTTTCTCCATCCTTCGAATGACTCCCCCCAAGGCAAGTACCCACAATATGTTCAGCGAAGTTTTACTCTGCATGCATCACATTAAATATATGGTGCACCGGGTTATTCTTCCAATAAGGCAAGTCAAATAAAATTGACCTCCGAGACCATGCCTTTCTTATCTCAGTTTTCATTCCCAGTTGGGGTCTTCTTATGCTTGACATTCTTAAATTTGGGATTCTTACCTGGCATATTAGGGCCACATTCAGAAGATTTAATTTCAATTTATGAACCCGAAATTTTTCTCGGCGGTAGCCTATGTTCAACTTCGCCCAATAAAAAATTGGAACCTTTCTCAGATCTAAAACTATGAGCTGGGGGTAAAAACCTCCTGTGGAGATGGAAAGTCATTGCCTCTACAATCCATGGTACTATGAAAAATCGCTTTAATCTAGGCCCAACGGGAAAATATTTCAATACTGTTTTAGGCACTTTTGAGCTTGTGTCTTCCTTACTAGTAGATTGGACATATCTAGGTTCATCGCATACCGGACAACAATTGAGATTTTTATACTCCTTTCGGTATAGTATGCAGTCATATACACAAGAATGAATCGATTTATACTTCATTCCCAAACCTTTCAAATTGTTCTTCAAAACAGGATAGTTATTTGGAAGTGTATTCACATTGGGTAATAAGCCCTTCACCCATTTCAGAATTCCCGTCACGCTATTTCCAGACAAACCGTACTGCGTCTTCAAACTGTGCAAACCAACCATGGCATGTAAAGTTGTTTGATCTTTCTCACAGTCAGAGTATAACGGTTGGGTCGCCTTAACTTTTAAACTTTGGTAGTCATCGTCAAGTTTTATCGTGTTATCTTCACGACCACTTGAATCTTCTACATCATCAGTAACCTCATTCTCCGCTGCTTCATAAACTCCGTACGCATCATCAACTAAATCCTATAACATATTATGATCTACGTCGTCCCCTTCTACATCTATTCTACTTGTTGAAGGTTGTTGTGAAGGTTGGTCGGGGACAAAAGGAACTTTCAATTCACCGTGAAAACTCTGAAATCGATAACTATCTTGCATACCCGATCTTAACAAATGTAGTTCAACTGTTTTCCACTCAAACACCTTACCATTCTTACACCTAGCACACGGACACGGAAACTCTTCATCATTATGACATCTCTTTGCATATTTCACAAATTCGTTAGCACCTCTGCGAAACACATCCCCCATTCTATTAGTTTCACCCATCCACTCATTGTATTTCGGATATCCCATCACAGCTACCATAACTAAACACCTATTAAAGGTAAACCAAACTTAGATTTATAGTATGTTTTATTTAATTATCCCATCATTTAATTATCCTATTAAAGGGTGAGTGGTCCTATCCCATTCAAGACTGCATTTTTCTGTAATATACTTAACAGCTCATGCACATTGTTACAATTTGAAAAAAATTCGACAGCATATCCCAGTAGTTCTCTAAGTACACGACGTAGATTGGCAGGTGTGAGTGTTATTTCAATTGATCAATTAAAATAACAGTCACACTTGTCAATCTAGTATGTACCCAGAGAACATTAAGATACGACTGCAGAACTTCATCCAAAAGTAACAACTTTAAGCCAATAAGAATATTATACAGAAATTATACAGTCTCAAACTGTCCAAACGGGACAATTCGAGAGATCTCATTACAGGGGTAATGACTCTCGAACGGGTCTAAGGTCTATTGAATGCGTACGCATAAGAACTAGAATGCTAGTATCTATGCGCACTATATTTAATTTCAAGTATGTTTCATTTAATTATCATACTATATATATATTGTTCGATATACAGAGTAATATTCAAAAAAAAGTTGAAAAATCCCACACCCATATGGATAATAATCCAGTGGTCATGCCACTTTTAAAACTAAACAACCAAACATTTACTAAACAAAATAATCCAACACCAATGTCAACAACAAATGTGTATCCCGTACTCCTTCTAATTCATCTACTCAATTAATTCATTTCATCAATTAAACTAACAATTAACGTATATAATTATTAATTTACTAATTTACACTGAGGGGCAATCCTGCTTTCATATGGTACTTGCACGATATTAAGAGAATTACAATGGTACCTTGACTTACCCCGCCTCCCCCCCCCCCCCCCCCCCACCCACCCCACAAACAAATTGACAAATTCATGGGTTAATTCAAATACAAAAATAAATTCATGGGTTAATTCATGGGTTAATTCAAATACAAAAATACAAATTCATGGGTTAATTCAAATACACACCCATCCACCCCCACCCACCTCCCTCCACACCCCCCACTCACCACATATACACACACACACCACATACACACACACACACACAATAGCCCCCCACCCTGCCCCACCTCCCTCCTCACCCACCACCCACCACACATATACACACACACACACACAACAGCCCCCACCCTGCCCCACCCCCCACACACAAGCACACACACACATGCATATATATACACACACATATATATACACACAAACATATATATAAATGGAAGAGAGAGATAGAGAGAGAGAAAAATAAACCTAAAAGTAGAGAGAGAGAGAGAGAGAGAGAGAGAGAGAGAGAGAGAGAGAGAGAGCAACGTAGAGAGAGAGAGAGGGAGGGAACGGCGGGAGGGAAAAAAGAAGGGGTAAGGGTTATTGCTGTAGAAGTTGTCACGGTCGTGTCAAGGTCATTGACCGTGACAATTATTTAAAGAATTGTCACGGTCATTGACCGTGAGAAGTCCGTGACAAGTGAATTTGTCACGGACTTTTCACGGTCAATGACCGTGACAATTCTTTGTCACGTTCGTGTCAAGGTCAATAACCCTGACACAAAATGCGTGTTTTTTGTCACGGTCAATGACCTTGACAAAGGTGGCCGGCTGAAAGGTGACAATTTTGTCATTTTGGTATAGTGGGAAAAATCTCGTTCGAACGAAACTTCAAATGAATTAATAGACTGAATTCTTGTTTGAATTCTCGTTCGAAACAGGTCGTTTGAACTAGGTCATTCGAATGAAACTTCGAACGAACTATTCTCTAAATTCTCGTCAGATGGGTCATTGGAACTTTCATTTGAATGACTCGGGTCGTTATAACGGCTCAGGTCGTTAGAATGAGAAAATCGCAGTTCGTCCCTGTCAATTCTAATCCTGCATTTTTCCATCTTTTCATCATCCAAATTTCTCAAACTCTCAAATGCAATGATTTAAAACCATACCTACTAGTAATTGGATGATTCCCAACATATTTTTAACTTCAAATTCTTAAAATTATAATCTGAATTCAAATTTATTCCTCAAATCATCAAAAGCCCCAATTTCACATAATCACCATTAATCACCACTAAACCCAAATTTAACTTCATGATTTCAACATATAAAGTTTATATTTCTAATCCCTAATATATTGTTATTTATCTACATGCAAAACCTATATCACAATCATAGGTTTAAACCCCAATTTCAGTCCCAATTCCATAAGATCATGAATAAACCACCAAATAAATTAACATGGACATTATATGCTCTAAAAAATAACAAGACAGACACTTGCCTTTTCACGAAGGTCTGATTCGTCGCTTGAAACTGGTATAGATGCGTTCCAATCTTCCAGATCTACACATTAATGGTGTTTTTTATGAAAGGTGACTGGGTTTGGCTTTGGAACTCCTAGGAACCTCTTCTCCTTCTTCCTCTTGAACTCTCTCTATTTATTGCAAATCATAACCCTAACTACTAATACGTAAGGGATAATATATTAATCTAATTTTCGTCCATTAATTAATCCTAATATTTTAAAAGACAAAAATACCCCTATGGGGTGTCGGGTTGGCCTAAATTTTCCCTGGACTCCAAACTAAACACCCGAGTAGGATTTTCTGACTATCTTGACCCTTCCGGACACATTTCTCACTCAAAACAGCCATCCGAATAACCAAAAATAATATTACATTAATATTCCTCATTTAAGTCACGACATGTTTCACACGCGTGTCCCAATTAAGTTTACTGTAACTATCGTATTTTTCACTCATGACAACTTTAATATGTTCATAATCATATATTACTTTACTCACTAAGTAATATTCAACATAACTCATGTCAATAAATACTAACTCTTAGGTGACATGGCCAACCCAGGTTGGTCGCAAACATTGCTTGTCTCAAAAATCCTGCTCGGATAGAACATCCAATACCAGGTGTATCCTCGCCATTGCCTCACTTAGGCCTAAGGAAGTGTGACGACACGACCTAAAAGGTAAAGTAAGGTATAATGGTACACTGAAAACATAATGGACTGGGGGGATACTCACTCAACGACCAACTCTGCCTAAATCAAATCTAATCGGCTGAAAGAACCCAAGATAACTGAACAACAAATCAATGAAGTAAAAAAAATACACAACACCTGTTTAGTCGGCAAATCGCCCAAAACATAACTATTTTATTACATCATTACATATACAAAGAGTTACATGTACTTAGTAATTTAAAACATAATGAGAATTAGATCGTTGAGCAAGATAGTCAGGCACTCGTGCTCTTCGGCCATCATCCGGGTGAGGAGCTAATTCCTCCTCGACTTCGTCTGAACTTAGTTCCATGAGATATCTTGGGATCGCATCTATGGGAACCCATCCATCATCCCTTCTCAATGGGTTTGGCATCAAAGTTGAAGGAGAGATCTCATGCCGATACCAGAGAACAGAGTTCCTAGGGACTCGCAACTCCCTAAGAGCACTCAACCACCCTCTTATGAAAGATAACTCCTAAACCTCCTTCAACTTCATTAGAGCATCAATCCAACCCTGATTGTAGACATCAGCCCAAACCTGCCGAGGAACTTTTTTGAACTGGTGCCTCAGTAAGGTTACATCCCTTTAAAGACCAGCGGCTATCACATATGCCCTGCGAACGTCAACTCGCAGCTCGGTAATCTCCCTAGATGAATCACTATCAATAGTACCAGCTCGTCGCCTAGTCGATGAAGAGGAACCACGTAAAACTCAAGGGGAAATGCTCGGTGCATTCTCCCTAAGTCACGAGACTTCCCTCGTTAGAGCATCATTCTCTTGTTAAAGGACCTCTCCAACTTGATTAACCTCGGAAGCATTCAGAAGCTTAGCCTTCAGAGCATCCACCTCTTCCTGAACAGAAGAGCCGACCTCCTACATCTCCTAAAGCCTATCTTTTAGCTTCGTAACGAGCTCTGACTGGTCCCTATATACTTGATTCCTCGACCTAAGGGACTTGCAGATTTTTACAAAGGCACGGCGAACTCGGTTGCTCACATCGGGACCAAGAATTTTTCCTAGGTTAGAGGTAGTAAGAATATTTCCTCAATATCGATAAGCTATAAATCATACGAGCATCAAGAATAAATAAATCAGTATATGAAGAGGAACAGAACTTTATTTCAGTAAGATATAAACAGTTTAAGTACATCAACGAGAAAAAATAGAGATATAAAAAATATAAAAGCCCCTTAAGAAGACTAGATGGAAACCTCAGTCTTCTCTGAGGATGCTAGTTGCTTCCCCTTATCCACGGGAGGTCCACATGCATCTCCCTCGGATGGAACACCCGTCATTCCTTGGTCAAGGCGGACATCAGAAGTAGTAGACGGGATAGCTGGAACACCTTCATTGGCAGTAGAAGACGACACCTCATCCACAATAGGCTTGGGACCAGGGTCATGCTCGTCAAAGAGGGGGGAATCAACATCCACCTCGGCAGTGAGCAAAGCCCAATCCCAACCCTTCTTAAAGTTGAGGCGGTTGATGTAGCCGATTTGAGCCTCAGTATCCTCATATGTTGCAAGCCACCCAGGATTGTACGAGCTCTCCTTAAGGGTGGTAGCCTCATATTCCATCTTCTTCATCTTCTCAACCAGCTCTTTATTCTCCTCAACTACCGTAAGCTTGCTCATTCAGACCAAGTCATAAGACTACCTCAGCTCCTCGACCTCCTTATTAACTTTGGCCAAGGAAAGGTCGAAAGACTTCTGAGCAGCAATGGCAACCTTCAATCTCGCCTCCAACTCAGCATTTTTCCTCGCCAGCTCATCGCGATTGCGATAGAGGACGATGAAGTCTGATACAAACTACAGAATGAAAGAAAACATTTAGCGAAGAAGGTATTAAAAATAACTATAAGAGTAGAGAAGTAAGAAAAAATTTACCAAGGCTAGCCCTTGACTTTCCTTTAGGGCTAACTGGTCGATCCCTATACTTGATGACCTCTGGCGATCGGCTGGCAAGACTGCTCTCTCAAGCACCACCGGAGCCAGCTGAGGGGAGAGAGAAATAGAAGCCCCCTATGCTAAGGCAGACACAGGCACCAGAGATTGCCCCGTCTTGGTCCTCACCTCTTCTATCCTCCTTTCTTCTTCTCTCTCCTTCTTCTTCCTCTCTTCCTCTTTCTTCTTATCCTCTCCCTTCTTCCTTGCGCTCTCTCTCACTAATGCCTCATCTTTCCTCTTCCTCTCCTACTCATTACCCACAGTTTGGGAGCCAGTGGCAGTATCCCCACTCCCTGACTTTTCCTTCTTCAACCTGCGAACTAGTGCCATATTGTCCTCATCATTATCCTGGATTAAATTTTTCCTAAGAGGGGCCATAGTTTCCTCACTGCAGCTTTCGAAGCCTCTGAGTCCACCAAAACCTCTGAACCCTCCTCCGAACTGGAAGATTCTTCGTTGCTTGAACTCTCTTTACTAGAGTCACCTTCAACTTAACCTCTATTAGCCCCCACGCTATCTTCACCAGAGCTTCTTTCCTCCTCATCCAACTGGATTGGTCCAGCCTCAACCTCTTCTATGATATCAAGGTGAGGAATACTATCCACAGGTCGAGCGATGAAGTCGGACCCAATGTTCTTATACTCCAAAAGGAATGCAGTTGATTGCGGATGCTCACCGTTAGCCAAGCATTCCCTGATCTTCCAATCCTTGATTAACTCAGCATCTCGAACTTCGTGGAGTGCAGGTTCCAAGTTCTTTGTCTTCGCTAAAAAATAAATGAGGAAAATATAAGAAATACAGTATACTAACAAAAAATCAATGAGCATAACAAAAGCTATGTCTACATATGTACTGCTCCCCATAAAAGGGAATCAAGGGTCCCCTATACCTTTTTCCCTCAGTTTGAGGAGGGAACTGCCAGTTCCTGGCAATAAACCCTTCTTGCCATTAGTCCTTGTGGGAATTAGGTAGATTGACTACCAATACCCTGTCAGGACTCCTAGCTTTCAGATAGAGGAGACCAGAGCTTGTTCGAGGAATGGTATAGTAATAACAAAGATCAACAAGACCTAAATTGGTGCCATAGAGTTTATTGATCCTATGTACACCATTCACACTCTTCCATATGTTCGAAGAACATTGGGCAGGAACTATATAGAAATAATTTTAAAAAATGCAAAAACAAGCGATTTGGGGGAAAAGTAAAACCCCCTTGGGACAACAGAAGAACATGAACCCAATGCCCATACTCAATGTCTCAAACATTACGAGGGACAAGGGCACATTCAATGTCCACCCAGTTAGGAATGTTGTAAAACTCCCTAAACTCAGTTATTGACCTATTACCTATTCTTACCATCAGAAAAGAGAAAACCCTTGCAGCAATAAAGTAGAAATTTCAACAGAAAAGAAAAGCGAAGAACTGTGGAGAACTTACAAAGTAAAAATTAGTTTGAGATGATGCAAGGCCACAAGCAAGGAAGATGGAAGGGCAAAAAAGAGCTCAAAAACAAAAGAGAGGCCTGAAAGTGAGAAAATGCAATAGGAAGATGAAGAAATCTTGAGAATGTGAAGAAGTTTGAAGCGACGTCAGAAATGGCCTCTTCAAAAAAATTTAAGATCTCCCAATAATGAAGCACGAAGAACGAAGTGAATATTTTGCCTAAATCTACTTGGGAACGACATTTCGCTCCCAAAAGTATCTCGTTATTCACAAAAATGCCATTAGAGCTCTTATTTAAAATTATTTAGCCCAAATTGTGACCCAAAAATTTCAGGGGCAATTATGGGTACCACGTTTATTTATCTTGGCCCAGAGAAGTAGTCAGCCTAAGCCCTATCAATAATAGGGAAAGCCCGACCCAAACTCCCAAGCCTTATAAACGATTAATTAGCAGTGACCCATTCAACCCCTAAAATTTCTCAGGAGATATTCTAGGGATTATAGGCTAACGTGGAGGTGCCCAACACCCCCACTCTCCGAAAATTACATGTATAAATTGAACCCCCCAGCTTGGGGTAAAGGGTATGAAATTTGTAAACACTCCCTTGGAGAACAAGAGAAATAAAAATAGAGAGCACCACCGTGGACGTAGGAAATTTTGTCGAACCACGTATATATTGTCGTGTGTGAATGCAGCTATTCTAATTTATGTTCTTTATTTTTCTAGTGATCGCATTTGCTTATAATTTGTGTTGAGATTTATTGTCACCACAATTGGCACCGTCTATGGGAAGAGACTGTTCTTCCTATAAGAAAGCCTTCACCAACAAGAACCTAGAATGTCTGGTTACAGCAGCAATCCCCTCAAGCAGGGGATATTCAAGAGCAACCTATCCCACGAAGGGTTAGATCTGAAGTTCGACGCTCAAACCCAAGGCCTCGTCCATAACGGCAGGCCTCAGAAGAAAGATATGGACCAGCTATGTCCACATAAGTCTCCAGGCTGAGCGACGCCTACGAGGCTAGGCTTCAAGAGCAAGAGAAAGATACTCGTAAGCAGGAAGCCGAGATTGTTTCTCACCTCAAAAGAAGACTAGATAAAATGGAGAGAGAACTCCATCGCAATACAAGGCAAAGTTATTACCCAACTCCTAGCCCTCAGGCGAGCAGATCCGTAGTCGAGGAAAGAGTCCAAGATGTGGATATCGAAGAATTGAAGAACATATGTCAGCTAACGACTGGTCCGAACAACAACCATCAGCTGGCCGTTATAGGAGCCCATGCCGAGGGAACGATGACATACAAAATTTGGTCCGGAAAGAAATGGACCAACACCCAGCACATCGGGGAGCCAGATCGACCAGAGAGCTAGCCAGAGGAACTCTCAGGACCCAGATGAAATCCCCCTTTTTAAGTCAAATAGAGGAAGAAGAAGCCCCCAAGAAGTTCGCCATGCCCAGATTCATTTTTATGATGGTAACACTGACCCCATCGACCATGTCAGAGAGTATAGGCAGTCCATGACCCTTTGAAGCCACAAGGACGCACTGATGTGTCGAATTTTCTCATCGATCTTGCACGACGTGGCTCAAAAGTGGTTCGATAAACTACCCCACCGATCCATCAGGAACTTCGAATCCTTAGCAGAGCTCTTCACAACTCGATTTATTACAAGGAGCTCCCATCCAAAAAGGATGGACGTTTTGTTGACTATGAAGAAAAAGGCCTAGGAAAGCCTTAGAGACTACACGAAGAGGTATTGGGAGCTATTCAATGAGGTCGAGAACAGCTCAGAGTAGGTCACCGTTACATCCTTTAAGATTGGCTTATCCAACTCTTGCCTCTTACACCAGTCCCTCACTAAGAAGGAGGCCACCGCCATCGACGACTTGATGGCTCGTATTGAAAAATACACCAAAGTTGAAGATGTGAGCCATCTCAATGCAAGGGAAATGGTTGTGCCAAATTTGTCGGCAAGAGAAGCGACAAAACTGAGAGTCAAAAGAAAGGAAGTAAGAATGGGAGAAAAAGCGACACTAAGAATGGGAATAAAAATGATGCCTCCAAGGCATTTCAAGCAGTAAACACAGTTTTTAAAGAACCGATCTACAAGATTCTGGCAAAGATCAAGGACGAACCGTTCATTAAGTGGCCCAAAAAGATGGATGGGGACCCTTCAAAGAGAAACAACGTATTGAGATATGCTTTCCACAAAGAGGGCGGTCACAAAACCGAGCACTGCAAAGCCCTCAAATCTCACCTTGAAGAGTTAGCTCAAACTGGACAGTTAAGAATATTTGTGGAAAAGAAGGCTGAGAAGGTAGCTGCCAATAGAGATCAAATGCCTAACAATGTACTCGAGGAAGACGTCGGCCATGAGTTTTCAGTAATTCATGGGGCGTCCAACCTCAAACAGATTCAAGGAAACACATCTCAGATGGAAGTCAAAAAGCTTACAGCAGTAATGCAAGCTTTTCAAATCGTGGACCTAATTGGAGTAAGAACCACACACCATAATGCATTGATCATTGCACTCAGGATAGCTAACTATGACATCGACAGGATGCTCGTCGACCAAGGTAGCTCATCTGAAGTAATGTACCTCGACCTGTTCATGAAGTTGAAGTTAAGTACCGCCGACCTAAAGGAAGCCACTGTTCCTCTAGTTAGTTTAGCTGGAAAAGCAACCCTCCCTTTGGGAAAGAGCGTCTTGTCAATAAGGGCAGGAAATATCTCAAAAATGATCGAGTTTATCGTGGTCGACATTGATTCACCCTACCAAGTAATCCTCGGCAGAGGATGAATGCACGCGATAAAGGTCGTTTCATCTACCTACCATTAGAAGCTCAAGTTCGTGACCGAGTGAGGAGTGGTGGAAATCCATGGAGACCAGGCGATTGTGAGGAAGTTCTTTATAGTAGCCATCAGTCCCAAACCAAAGAAGAAGGATGAAAAAGTTAGGAGCAAGGATGAGGAACAGGAGAGGCTAATTCCCTCCAAATAGCAACTAAGATATGGAAGACTAGTAGAGGAGGAGAGGAGGCTCCTCCCCTCTGAAAGAGTCATCGAGGACCTGGAGGAAGTTACAGCCAGCAGCAGTTCAAGTGAAAGAAAGTTCTTGATTGGAACCTCACTCCCCTACCACTAAAAGAGGGAGTTGGTCACCCTACTCCGAAGTAACCTAGATGTCTTTGCATGAAAGCCTTACAAACTGCTCGGGATTAATCCGAACATCACCTGTTATCGACTGGACGTCGATCTAACTTTCAAACAATAGCACAGAACACTATTCGAATTGCACCAAAAAAATCCAACACATGAGAGAAGGAAGTTGAAAAACTATTGGACTTCACTGCAGCACACGAAATGATAAGCTACCCAGATGCATACTCCGGGTATCACCAGATCCCTCTGTACGAGCCGGATCAAGACAAAATAACATTTATAACCATATTCAGGTTATATTGCTACAAGCTTATGCCCTTTGGACTCAAAAATGCAGGAGCAACTTACTACCGATTAGTCACCAAGATGTTCAAAGACCATATGGGCAGTACTATGGAAGTCTACATCGATGATATGCTCGTCAAGAGAAAGATCAAGGATGACCACCTCTCTGACCCATCAAGGACCTTTGAAATCCTCAGGAAGTATCGAATGAGACTCAACGCAAGCAAGTGTTCCTTCGGCGTCCAGTCAGGAAAATTCCTTGGGTATTTGGTCAGCAAGAGAGGTATCAAAACTAACCCGAACCAAATTTATTCCATTAACAGGGTGCAGGCCCCCCGTACGATAAGAAACGTGCAGAAACTCAAGGGGATGCTCTCCGCCCTAAATTGTTTCATCTCAAAGTCATCTGAAAGGTGTCACCCATTCTTCCAGTTGTTGAAGAAAAGCAAAGGTGTGGAGTGGAACGATGATTGATCGAGGGCATTAGAGGGGATCAAAGCTTACCTAAGCAAATCACCCTTGCTCATAATCCCTCAAGAGAATGATTCTCTATACCTTTACCTTGAAGTATCCAATCATGCTGTAAGTTCTGCACTGGTATGCGAGGAAACGGGAATCCAGCACCCGGTCTATTACATGAGCAAGACTCTTTTGAACGCCGAACAGAAATAGCTACCACCGGAGAAACTTTCCTTTGTGCTAGTGGTAGCCTCAATGAAATTAAAACACTACTTTGAAGCCCACTCCATCGTCATACTTACATACCACCCTCTTAAAGCAGTCCTGTGAAAAAAACCTTTCTGGAAGACTATCAAAGTGGTCCTTCTAGCTTGGGTGATTTGGCATTCAGTTCCAGCCGAGGAATGCCATCAAAGGACAAATCCTCGATGATTTCATCGCAAATTTTAAAGGAGAACATCCTTTCGATCAACCCCAAATAATTCATCATAATGAAGTTCTCCCAGTGTCAGGCATTTGGAGACTAGTCATTGATGGATCCTCTAATTCCAAAGGGGCAGGAGTAGGCATCGTGTTGATTACCCCTGAAGATGAAATACTCGAGCAAAGAATCAGGCTTGGATTTGAAGCCTCCAGTAATGAAGCAGAATATGAAGCATTGATCGTGGTCCTACAAAAAGTGCAAATGCTCAGAGCAAGGCTATTCCAAGTGTTCAGCGACTCACAGTTGGTCTCCAACCTGATAAGTGGGGATTTCAATGCCAGATATGAGAGGATGACAGCCTATCTCACCACTACGAAAGAATTGATGGCCAACTTTGAACAAGTCAGTGTCCAGCAGTTTCCTAGAGGACAGAACAACCATGCTGATGCCCTAGAAGCCTTAAGCTCAATGATTAACTCCGACTTAAAGAGGACAGTTCAGATTGATTTCCTTAACTAGCCAAGTATCAACTAGACCGACGACCTGCCAAGCGTGGGGCATGTTCTCCAAATTGAGACATCCCCTAATTGGATGGACTCCTTAAGGGATTATTTGAAGGATGGTGTGCTACCAATAGATAAGAAAATTTCTCACCGGATAAGAGTCAAAGTTGTTCGCTTTCACTTATCTTCTGAAGGCAAGTTGTATAAGAAATCTTTCACTGGCCTTTACCTCCAATGCATTCATCCACGGGACGTCGAGCAGGTCCTGCATGAACTCCATGAGGGAATTTATGGAATCACATTGGGGGCAGGTCGCTAGCTTTTCGAGTAATGAAATAAGGCTAATGGTGGCCGTATATGCAGAAAGACGCTGGACTCTATGCTCAAAAATGCGAAAAGTGCCAACTTCACGCACCTATGGTTCGCCAGCCAGCTAGCGACCTGAATTCACTTACCAGCCCATGGTCTTTCACCCAATGGGGTATGGACATTGTGGGCCCTATACCCATCGCAGTCGATAATCGCAAATATCTCTTGGTCGTAACAGACTACTTCACCAAATGGATAGAAGCAGAGCCACTGGTAAATATTAGAGATGCGGACATGATAAGATTCATATGGAGGAACATTGTCACTCATTTTGGGATCCCCAAGACTATCATCACCGATAACGGAACCCAGTTTAAAAGTGGCCTCTTTCAGGGTTTTTACAGTGACCACGGGATCAGGTACTACTTCAGCTCTGTGGCATACCCTCAAAGAAATAGAGAGGCTAAGGCTTCTAACAAAATAGTAATTGATGGATTAAAGAAGCGTTTGGAGTGAGACAAGGGAGCATGGGTAAACAAACTACCCCACATCCTATGGGCTTACCGCACCACAACGCGGCGAGCAACTGGACAAACACCATTTGCACTGACGTATGGGATAGAGGCAATTATCCCCTTGGAAGCTGACCTCCCCACCATGAGGTCTGCCCTAGTCGACCAAGGCCAAAACGATGCATCATTTCTCGCTGAACTTGACCTAGCTGAAGAATAAAGGGAGCTGGCTCTAGTGAAACTAGCAGCCTATCAGCAACAGCTAGCAAGGCACTACAACAAAAAGGTCAATCCAAGAGCATTCCAGGTTGAGGACTACGTCCTGAGAAAAGTTTTTGGCAGTGCCTTGTGAAACCATAGGATAGCAAGCTAGGACCAAACTGGGAGGGGCCATTTAAGGTGATTAGAGACAACCTGCAAGGATTCTATCACTTAGAAACGTTGGAGGGCAGGAAGATACCTAGAGCTTGGAATGCAGCCAATTTGAACAAATTCAACTTCTAGTTCTCTTTTCTAATTTTTTTAACTCAGTGTTGAATTTTCAATTCATTTATGATTAATGAAATTTTTTTAGAAGTAGAATTTCATGGAGTGTTGATTTTTCTCAACTACATTATAATTCGTGCACTTTCCAAGTCACGGGCTTCCCTCTTACCATACAAAACTAATACATTGAAGAACTTCTTAAAGCAGGGTCTATATGTAATGGCCCTCCTCAGGCATTCATCAACAGACAGGAATGGAATCCTAGCTTGCCTCTGGCATATTAAAGCCCTACAGGGGACCCTTAGGCAACATGGCCAACCCTGGTTGGTCGTCAATATTACTTATCTCAAAAATCCTGCTCGGATAGAACATCCAATACCAGGTGTATCCTCGCCATTGCCACACTTAGGCCTAAGGAAGTGTGACGACACGACCTAAAAGGTAAAGTAAGGCAAAATGGTACACTGAAAGCATACTGGACTGGGGGGATACTCACTCAACGACTAACTCTGCCTAAATCAAATTTAGTCGGTTTAAAGAGCCTAAGATAACTGAACAAGAAATCAATGAAGTTAAAAAAATACACAACACATGTTTAGTCGGCAAATCGCCCAAACATAACTATTTTATTACATCATTACATATACAAAGAGTTACATATGTTGAGTAACTTAAACCCTAATGAGAACTAGATGAATGAGCAACATAGTCAGCCACCCGTGCTTTTTGGCCATCATCCGGGTGAGGAGCTAATTCCTCCTCGACTTCGTCTGAACTTGGTTCCACGAGTTTTCTTGGGATCGCATCTATGGGAACCCATCGATCATCCCTTCTGAATGGGTTAGGCATCAAACTTGAAGGAGATATCTCATGTCGATACCAGAGAATAGAGTTTCTTGGGACTCGTAACTCCCTAAGAGCACTCAACCACCCTCTTATGAAAGATAACTCCTTAAACTCCTTCAACTTCATTGGAGCATCAATCGAACCTTGATCGTCACCATCATCCCACACCTGACGTGGACCTTTCTTGAATAGGTGCCTCAGTAAGGTTATATCCCTTTAAAGACCAGCGGCTATCACATACGCCCTACGAATGTCACCTCGCAGCATCTGGAATCTCCCTAGCTGAATCACTATCAATAGTACCAGCTCGTCGCCTAGTCAATAAAGTGGAACCACTTAAAACTCGAGGGGCAATGCTCGATGCATTCTCCCTAAGTTGTGAGACTTCCCTCATTAGAGCATCATTCTCTTGTTGAAGGACCTCTCCAACTTGATTAACCTCGGAAGCATCCAGAAGCTTAGCCTTCAGAGCATCCACTTCTTCCTGAACAGAAGCGTCGAACTCATCCATCTCCTGAAGCCTATCTTTTAGCTTGGCAATGAGCTCTGACAGGACCTTATAGTCTTGATTCCTTGACCTAAGGGACTGCATATTTTTATAAAGGCACGACAAACTCGATTGCTCACATCGGGACCAAGAATTTTTCCTAGGTTAGAGGGAGCAGGAATATTTTCCTCAATATCGATAAGCTATAAATCATACGAGCATAAAGAATAAATAAATCAATATATGAAGAGGAACATAACTTCATTTCAGTAAGACAAAAAGAGTTCGAGTATATCAACGAGAAGAAACAGAGATATAAAAAATACAAAAGCCCCTTAAGAAGACTAGCTGGCAACCTCAGTCTGCTCTCCCAATGAGGATGCATGGAGAACGAAGTGAATCTGTCACCTAAATCTACCTGGCAACGACGCTTCACTCCCCAAAGTATCTCACAATTCACAAAGATGCCATTAGAGCTATTATTTAAAATTATTGAGCCCAGATTGTGACCCAAAAATTTTGGGGGGCAATTGTGGGTACCACGTTTATTTATCTTGGCCCAGAGAAGTATTCAGGCTAAGCCCTATCAAAAATAGGGAAATCCCGACCCAAACTCCCAAGCCTTATAAACGGTTAATTAACAGTGACCCATTCAGCCCCTAAAATTTCTCAGGAGATATTCTAGGGATTATGGGCCAACGACATGTTTATATTGAACCCCCCTGCCCAGGGCAAAGGGTATGTAATTTATAAACACTCCCCTGATAATAAGAGAAATAAAAACAGAGAGCACCACTGTGGACGTAGGCAATTTTGTCGAACCACGTATATCTTGTGTCGTGTGTGATTGTAGCTATTCTAATTTGTGTTCTTTATTTTTTCGGGTGATCGCATTTGCTTATAATTTTTGTTGAGATTTATTGTCACCACAATGTCACCACTGCACATGTACTAACGGCACTACCTTTGACCTTAATTTCCTCTCGCTATAAGCTAGGATAGCAACTGGCCCCCTCCTCATAGGTACTGTTAGGTTGTAGGTCAATCTCCTCTAAAGCAATATGAGTGTGGGCCATGTCATCCTGAAGATATCTCCTCAGCGAAGAAATATAGAACACGTCATGAATCCTATGCAAGTACTCTGGTAACCCAAGTCTATAAGCGACTGGCCCAATTCACTCAATAATAGGAAATGGCCCTACGTACCTCGGCGCCAACTTCCCTTTCTTCCCAACCCGCATTACCCCCTTCATAGGAGATACTCGTAATAACACATGGTCCCCCACATTGAACTCCCTGAAGAACCTCTTGGCATCGGCGTAGTTATTCTGTCTATGCTAAGCAACCCGAATACGGCTCCAAATTATCTTAATCCTGGACGAGGTATCCTAAATCACCTCTGGACGAAGTAGCTTGTTGTCCCCCACCTCAAGCCAACACTCTGGAGAATAACAAATATACCATATAATGCCTCAAATGAAGCCATGATAATAGTAAACTACTGGAGTAATTATAATCAAACTCCACCACTGGAAGGTACTGCTTCCAACCCCCTCCAAAATCAAGGATACACATTCGCAGCATATACTCTAACATATGATTTTTCTGCTCTGTCTTCCCATCCGTCTGTTGGTGATAGGCCAAACTCAAACTTAACTTCGTACCCATGGCCTCCTGGAAGTTCTCCCAAAATTGGGACACAAAGATCTTGTTCCGATCGGACATAATATCGATGGGAACCCCGTGGAGTCTCACTACCTCTACAATGAAGATCTGGGTGTACTGACCCGTAGTATAATCGGTCTAAATTGGCAGAATATGAGCTACTTTGGTTAACCAATCCATAATCAACCATATGGAATCGTGACCCCTCTGCGAGGTAGGCAACCCTGTGATGAAATCTATGGAAATAATCCCATATTTCCACATAGGGATCTCTAACGACTGTAGGAGCCCTGGCGCTCTCTGGTTGTCCACTTTACCAGCTACTAAGTGGCACATTTCGAAATAAACTTTGCAATGTCCTTTTTCATTCCACTCCACCAATACTGTCTCCTCATATCCTGGTGCATCTTCTCCCCTCCGGTATGTACCTTAAATCTTGATGCATGCGACTCCTCCATCTCTGCATGTCATAACTCCTCCCCCTCTCGGAATACAAGTCTGCCATTAAAGCGTAAGCCCCCATCTGAGCTCACAGAATACGACTCTCCCCCCTCGGCTAGAAGTTGTACAATCCGATCCTGATAGAATGTGTCGGCCGTCTGAGCCTACATCACCCTAGTAATGACTCGGGTGTAACTGTCATCACTAATATGAATGAGCGGGAAACCGCATCATGATGTCCTAGTTCCTTCCACTTCACCTTCCACACCTCGGCCACCTCACCTGCTGGCCTACGGCTTAACGCTTCTACTACCACATTAGCCTTCCCCGGGTGGTAATGGATGTTGAACTAATAGTCCTTCACAAATTCAAGCCACCTCCGCTGACGCATGTTCAATTCCGGCTACATCAATAGGTACTGCAGTGACTTGTGATCTATGAATAGGAGAAATTTCTCCCCCAAGAGGTAATGTCTCCGTACCCAAAGTTCAAACACGATTGTCACTAACTCCAAGTCGTGGGTGGGGTAACTCCTCTCATGAGGCTTAAGCTTATGAGAAGCATAAGCTATGGCCTTATCCTCATGTTGAAGCACACCCATAAGTCCTAGTAAGGATGAATCAGTATAAACCAGGTATTCCACCCCCCGCCTGGGCAGTGCTAGAACTGGTGCTGAAGTCAGCTTATTCTTCAGCTCATCAAAAGACAACTGGAAAGCATCATCTCATATAAATGTCACCCCTTTACGATTCAAATACTTTTTGTATTTTGCATACAACTCGTGCTCTTGGAGTGTCTATAAAACCAACCTCAAATGCTCAACATGCTCCTCCTCAGTCTGGGAGTAAATCAGGATGTCATCAATGAAGATAATGACAAACTGATCTAAGAACTCTTTGAATACCCTGTTCATCAAGTACATGAATATTTTCGATGTGTTGGTTAGCCAAATGGCATAACCCTGAACTCGTAGGATCCATACCACGTCAATAAAGCAGTCTTAGACAGGTCCACCTCTCTGATACATAACTGGTGGTATCCTGACCTCAAGTCTATCTTCGAGAAGTAGGCAGCATCCCTCAACTGGTTGAATAGGTCATAAATTCGAGTCAACGGATACTTATTCTGTATAGTGACCTTATTCAACTCTCGGTAATCAACACACAATCATAGCGACCTATCTCTCTTCTTTACGAATAGTACGGGAGTTCCCCAAGGAGAGGTACTCCTACAGATGAAGCCTTGTCCCAATAGTTGCTCGATCTAATCCTATAACTCCCTCATCTCCGTAGGAGCCATACGCTAAGGTGCGCGGGCTATCGACCGAGTGCTCGACGTCAAGTATATCAAAAACTCTATCTCTCTACTAGGCGATAGCCCTGGTATATCCTGAAATATATCGGTGAAATCACGAACAACCGGAATCGAATCAAGTGGAATCACCACCTCTTTAGAGGTCTCCTCCTCTACATAATATAAATGGGTGGACGAACCTCCCTCGGGACGAGGCATCGCCACCAAAAACATCTCCTGAACTAGTATGGTAAACACAATACTACGACTATAGCAATTAATCATTTCCATATACATAACTAGCCAATCCATCTCGATAATAGCAACATACTCGTGCATATCTAAGATAAGCATGTAGGATTGTAAGATCAATCTCCCAATCTCTAAGCCCACTCCCTGACTTATAAAGAATATCAAAGACCCATAGCCTAATGGTGAGTCTACACTAGTAACGGTACTTTCTGTCGTGTCTAATAACCCTATGGCGCGTGCAAAACTAGTGATAATGAAACTATGTGAAGCCCCTGCGTCAAATTATATCTGCCCCAAGGTCCCGTGAATAGAAAACGTACCCTCAATCACGGGTGGAGCCTGGGGAACTGCGGCCTGGTGAACATTAGAGACATGCCCATACTACAGTTGTACCTACTGGATCGGAGCTGTTGGAACGGCTGGCAAAGCTAGGATCTATGGTGGTGATGGGACTGGAAATATCGATCGCTGGGGTGCCTAACGATTGCCTTGCTGCTACTGCGAGGCTCTACCCTTCTGAGGAAAATCTTGATGTTTGTGGCCAGTGTTTCTATAACCAAAGCACCTCCCTGGAAAGTGTCCTCCCCTCTCTTCATGCTGTCCTCAGCCCTGATGGCCATTACCACCCCTCCCTTGGCCCTACTGGCCATGCTGAAAGCACTGCTGACCCTGCTGGCCCTGTTGGCCCTATCTAAATCCTCCTTATCCCTGTCGGTAATCACCTAATATTAACCTCTTAGTAGGGTCCCCTGATGGGAACTCTGCTCATCCTAGCTCTACTAACCCTAAGCTAACTATACCCTGCTGGCACCATTACCTCATGTCCTACCCTACTGGCTGGACTCCCCCACTCGTTTGATTCCTTTCTGATGGAAGTAGTGATCGTGGAAGTGTAGTAGGGCAGTGTTAAGTACATTGGTATACGTGCCCAACAAAAGATTACCTAAAAGGTGCTGACGAATCCTTTAAGTCAATCCGTCCATAAACATCTAAATTTTCTTCCCCTCAGTAGGCACCTCATCTGGCACCAGATTAATCAATCTCGTAAATTCTTCTTTATACTCTACAACCATATTCCCCTCCTAGGTGAGATCCAGTAATTTCTTCCTCAACGCAGTCTGAATGGGGGAAGGGAAATATTTACGGTCGAACCGCACCCAGAAGTCCTGGGGAGTCATGTTGTCTCTCTCCTCAACAGTGGCCCACAACTCCAGTGTCGCTCCCACTGGCTTAAAAGTAGCTAGTATCTTCCTCTGAACCTAAGTACACTCATACATCCTAAAGTGCCGCTAAATGTCCTTTTTTTACTGGCCCGCTACCACAACATCTGAACTCCCTATGAAGTCCGGAGGGTGTGCCTTCTAGAAGGCATCTCTGACTCACACCCAAGCAGAACGGAATGAGTAAGCTAGTGTTTGGGCCACCAACGGTTCTTAGGGTGGGGCCTACTGTACCACGACCAAAGATACATTTACTGCCTACGCTACGATAGCGACAACCTACGCAACCATCATTGTACCCTAGGTCGGAGCTAGCTGGGGCTCGGTATGGGCATCCCTAAGATCTCGTTATGCACGCCTGGGAGGCATCTGCAATGAGATAGAAGCTTTATAAGTTCACGGTAATATCTCAAATAGCTGAAGACATAAAATGCGCAGTTAATTAATACAACAGCCCTAAATATAGGGCTCTATATCAAAGAAAGATACGCTGGAAGCATAACAAGCTGCACAGACCCTAAGGAATTTAGAACCTGATGTTCTGATATCACCTGCGACACCCCACCAAATTAAATACCAGGTGATCAATCATTTATTAAATTAATTCAAAATATCCAGTTGGTTCAGAATATGCATCACTGTCGAAAACTTTATTATTAACTCTAACCACCTAATATTTAAAAAGGTTGATGTAAAAAAAATTTCTATTAATTAACATAAAAATAATGACTAATCATACACCATTCAAACGAGTCTCATGTGAAATAAAATGACTAAGGTAATAAATGAGACCAGAGCAAACACATCCAGTCTAAATCCCAAATACAATAATCCAACAAAAATAAACCAACTGCTGAAAGGAATAAATAAATAGATCCACCAGTCTCTGACTGTCTGAATAAGTAAAAAAGGGAGGCATGCCCTAACTAAAATAGCTAACTGAAAATGGAAGAATGAGAACTATAGAGGCATCTACTACTAAGTCCTGTAACTTCCACAGCAGCTACAGCTCGTCAAATGACTGGAACTTCTATCCTTGGTGTCCCTATGGTTGGGCACCTAAAATGATTTTACAACAGAAAAGAAATTGCAATAAACAGGTCAGAGCCCAAGTTGAAAACAGTTTAAAACCCAGTAAGTTCTTAAATGAAAATAATAGCACTAATAGTGTACATGTTAGATCCTCGTACTCTCACTTGAGACACTCACCTCTTATCTATTGTGCACACCGAACACGTATATTTAACCCATCCTAGTTATGCTACCCTGCCTAACTAGTCCGAAGATAACTATTATCACACTAATAATTTCATGCATTTACCCGTATCACCCATATCCCGTATTACCACATGTTTAAGGATAGTTATCCATATACATAAGCGTTATTCTCATAGGTATTCACTTTTCTCACTAAGAATATTGTTAAATATCGTTAATTCCATATCTACTAAACACGCACAGAAGAATAAATGGCAGGTATACGTATATTTATCTCTCTATATATATGTTATATTAGCACCTCCCCCTTGATACAATGCATATTCTTCTATCATGTCCCGGTGTATCGCTCATTGCATAAAGGACTATAGGTTCAATCTCTCATGAACCATCAAAATAAACACACATATTAAAGGCAAACATAGTTCCAAGTCCATGGGATACGCACATACCTATGCACCCATATGACCATCAACACAATTATTCTCACTGATAGCCCGTACCAAGGTTCTATGTTCTAGTGATACGAATCAAAACCCCTCAAAGGCTCCTCGAGATATGATCATCCACAACGCGGAACCTCCACCCGATAGGAAGCAGCGTATGCATGTAATACACACAATAATTTAACAAATAGGTACATACACAAAACCTACAACAATCAATATGTATTCATGCAACCCAAATCCCCAAATTTATATGTAGTATTATTATCTCTAATACTCACATTAATGCATCTGCACAATTTACCTATATCGTTACATACTCTGTGAGGCCCACTCATTCTAACATATACCCTTAATAGTTACACAGTCCTCTCCCCACTTATCTATATATTAAAGTCACTCGAGGGTAGCGCATGCCATTTTCTATCACTTAAATTAACCTCCAAAGATTTGAACTCGACGGGGTAAAAATTAAATTTCTAAAATCTTGTTAGAAGTGGGGAAAAAACTCGTTCAAACGAAAATTCAAATGAATTAAAGGACTGAATTGTCGTTGTAATTCTCGTTCGAACGAGGTCGTTCGAACCAGGTCTTTTGAACGAAACTTCAAACGAACTATTCTCTGAATTCTCGTCAGATGGGTCGTTGGAATTCTTGTTCGAACGAGGTCGTTCGAACGAGAAAACCACTGTTCATCCCTATCTATTCTAATCCTGCATTTTTTCATCTTTTCATCATCCTAATTTATCAAACTCTCATTCTAACTCAAATCCAACTATTTGAAACCATACCCACTAGTAATAGGATGATTCCCCACATATCTTTAACATCAAATCCTTAAAATTAGAATCCAAATTCAGATTTATTCCTCAAATCATCATAAGCCCTAATTTCACGTAATCACGATTAATCACAACTAGTCCATATTTAAATTCGTGATTTCAACATATAAAGTTCAGATTTCTAATCCCCAATATATTGTTATTCATCTACGTGCAAAACCCATATCACAATCATAGATTTAAATCCCAATTTCAGTCCCAATTCCATAATATCATGAATAAACCACCAACTAAATTAAAATGGACATTATATGCTCTAAAAATTAGCAAGATAAACACTTGCCTTTTTACGAAGGTCTGATTTGTCGCTTGAAACTGGTATAGATGCATTCCTCTCTTCTTGATCTACACGTTGATGGTGTTTTTGGTGAAAGGTGATTGGGTTTGGCCTTGGAACTCCTAGGAACCTCTTCTCCTTCTTCCTCTTGGACTCTCTCTATTTTTTGCTGAACGTAACCCTAATTGCTACTACGTAAGGGATAATATATTAATCTAATTTTTGTCCTTTAATTAATCCCAATATTTCAAAAGACAAAAATGCCCCTCTGAGGTGTCGGGTTGGCCTCAAGTAGACTTTTCTGACTATCTGGACCCTTACGAACACATTGGCACACTCAAAACATCCATCCGAATAACCAAAAATAAAATTACAATAATATTCCTTATTTAAGTCCCAACACGTTTCACACGCGCGTCCCAACTAAGTTTATTGTAACTGTCGTATTTTTCACTCACGACAACTTTAATATTTTCATAATCGTATATTACTTCTCTCATTACGTAACATTCAACATAACTCACATCAATAAGTACTAACTCTCGTCACGCTAGTAATTATTTAATTAAATTCGGATTACTTATAAATAAATTTTCCATTTTTAAGTCAATTAGTTCCATAATTAAAATCATTAAAAATACGGGGTATTACATACTTCCCCCCTAATAAAGCAATTTTGTCCCGAAAATTAGAAAAATAATGGTATACCTGAAAAGAAATCCTTCCCCCTTTGCGCTGTCAGCACTTGAACTAATGATCCCATTATTTTCTCAGCTCATTCTGACCAAAACAGACGAGATAAACATATTGCTTTACCATGAGAATAAAAGGAAGGAGCGTATGATTTGCAAGTCTGCGAAACTAGCACAATAATATTCTCTATCAAAGGGAGAACCCTCGATCAACACTTACGTGTCAATATTTTGGAGCTTGATAGCGGGAATCAGATTTATCGAACGTTATCTTAGATAATTGTAGGGTTTGTGGCTTGGTGTATATAAGAGAGAGAGAGAGAGAGAGAGAGAGAGATGGGAGCTTGGGTGGTGTAGACACCTCACTATGTTACCCCCAAAACTCTCCTTAGGTCCCTAGCACCTCCCTTTATCACTACAAACCCATATTATACCCCGAGTACTGACCTAGAATCCTTCGGGCACTCCCAGGCTCCGTTTGACCAAAAGTCAAAGTCTTTAACTCGATCGAGCAAGAATTAATCTTCAAAGGGCACTGAAACCCCTTTCCAACGGTCCAACCCGTGCACGATTCTGACTTACCATGCGGACGAACGACCCATTTTCCCTCGAAACTCAATCAGGAGGCCACCGAGCGCTCCCGGACTCTTTTTGGCCTAAGTCAACACTTCAAATCGATCGAGACTGAATGAATCTTTGAAGGTCACTAAAACCCATTTTCAATGGTCTGCTCCGTTCATGATTCCGACTTACGGTACGGACGAACGATCCGTTTTACTCTGAGAGATCACCGAATTCTTACAGGGCCCGATTGACCAAATTCAACTCCCCAAATCGGATCAAACTCTTTAGAATGTCAAATTACATCCCCTAACCTTTCCAACGATCCACCTCGTGCGCGATTCGAACTTACCATGCGGATGAACGATCCATTTGCATCTGATGATTCCCCGTCCAATGGACTGACAAATGCTTTCGAGCCATATTTGACCCAAAGTCAACTCCCGAACCCAGGAGAAATCCAAAGGACTTTCAAAGATCTATGAATTAACTTTCCAACTATCTACCCCATGCACAATTTGGATGACCAATTTTTGCTCTGCGAATGATTTTTTGAAAATGCTTGAAAGACACTGCCAAACGGCAGGTCCCAGACCCTGCCTATCAGTAGTGTGCCTAAACGCACCTGCCGATTGGAAGGAACGGGTCTATGCCAAACGGAAATGCCCTGGGCCTATAAAAAGGAGGCCTGACCTCACTTGTAAAAGATAGCCCAGATCTGATAGGTATCACTCTCAGCAAATCTAGAAAACCTCTCTCGAAGTCAGCGCGATTTCCACATCCAAATCCCTTCCCAACCTTCATTTTTCATCATCCTTTTCATCAAACTTGGTGAATTCAGTACCCTTCATCATCATCCAAGTGCAAGGGCTGCTCTCCAACATTCCAGATCAAGCTCAAGATCTTCAAGAAGGTTCAATTTTCTCAACTCTCTCCTTAAATTCTTATAAATTCTCAATAACTTGTTTTATTACTTAGTACTTTTATTATCCCATCTCACACATCCTAATATAATTTTTTTTAGTATTATTGTACATCCCTTATTTTCATATATATAAAAAACCAAAAAACAAGAAAAAGAGGGTTTGCTCATAAATTCCAAACGGGAATTCTCATACTTTTCTTACACTTTTCTCACAACTAAAACACTTTTTCTACACACACACAAATAAGAGAATCCCCCGGTTGGATTTATGGGATAAACCCCACCCCTCGTTTTGCATGCGAACTACGTGGACTTTGATGCCTCTATAGGCTACGTAGGCATCTCGGGGTAAAACCCGAGACTCGAAACCTATTTTTACTTTTTTTCTCATTTTCTATCTTTCTCTAAACTCCACTCTCTTATATTATATATATACATATATTGGTTCTTTTTGGAGTATTATTCCACATGCGTTATCGTTCCATCATAACGGTCAACGTAAGGATAATAGCGTAAATCCTATTTTCTAATATTTTTATACCTTCCTACGGATGACTCGCGTTACCTCTTCCATTGTGCAAGTCGATGATTCCTATCTCCACTATATATACACATGCACACATATCACGGGGGAAATAAAGGAAAATAAAAAAACATGAGAGATCGAAAGGGAGGAATGGGTGCCTAACACCTTCCCATTTCGTAACTTAGCCTCCGGACCCTTTTCGAATCATTTTAATTTCGTATGCATGAGTATGTCGTTGGATGTTGTCCTTCGGGATGGCTCCCTTTCTTTTATCTGTTTTGAGTAAAATAGACTGGCGACTCTAATCTCTCTACACCTCACCTCAAATGACGTCGGTCGAAGCGCTCCCGAGAGGGACGCACGGGACCTAGGATCCTCCATTGCACACCCGCCCGCCACGAGGATCTGGGAGGGGGATGGTCATAGGTAAATGAAAAACACGTACAGTATCAACCTTAGGGAGTTTTCTAAGAACTCACGAGTTCTCCCCCATTTTCCTACTGTCATCAACCAATCCTCGTGCCAAACAGTGTAGAAACTACACCCATTCTTCTAGGCATTTAGTTTTCCCCCATTGTTAAGATATAAAGCTACGAAAATATGAGAGTCGTTGCTGGGGGTTTGATAAGGACGTGTTATTAAAAGAAGATGAGTGTGTTATTAAAGGTATTTGAAGAGGGGGATGGAAACAGTGGCGACTCCGTTGGGGATATCCTTATGAGGGCTAGACTTTATTTACATGGGTGTTATGTTTGTTTATATCTTCCCCATTTTTGCATGTTCCCCCTTTTTCCATGTATCTCCCATACTTATGCTTCTATTCACACACTTGTAGAAAATTATCCATGTACACTTCGCACCACGTGCACCTAGGGTCATATATATCCATATGTTGCACGCATCACCCTATCCATACTTGGTGTACCATTGGTACTTGCACTTTGCTCCCTATTTGAAATAATCAAGAAAGACATTCTCATAAGATACTAATAAGAGGATCATGCATGATCCACACAACATCACCAAAGAGCATTGTTATTTACCAAATTTTAACCCAGTAACTGGAGGGTCACTTCGTGATGGGCGCTGGTCTGGCAGGGCGCAGTTAGCCTAAGCGATATTACTCTCGCCTTCCATTGGCCAAAGTACCTTCGACGTATATCGAATGGTTCCCCTGCATCATACCGCTTGATTGAAGTCATGACGGGAGGTATATCGCAGGTAACTCGTTCACGTACGCTGAGTGTATCAAATTCGCTCTATGGTGAGGCAATTCACGAACACTCAGGTATATCAAATGGCTTGTCCACACGTACCGATTGCCCGCAAGAGCAAGACATATATCGTGGAAGTCATGCCAAGGGGGGGAACCCTTTCATATTCTCCCAACCAACTGCATACCCACATATAGGTGTCAAGCCTAGGACACACATAAGATTTCCGATTTCAACTCGAAACTCTACCGAAATTCCAGGTCGACCTGCCGCCCGAATTTTCGCGCATTTTTAAAATGGGACCCTACCCGTGAGCCTGGTCACAAGTCCAGCCATAGCTTTGCATATATTTCAAACCCAATTTTTCTAGGCTCAGGTCCCGTTCGGCATTTCATTTTGTATTTAGGAGAATTAATACAAGTGAAAACATAATAATTATAATAATCATGCCGAGACCGTCTCCAAAGGGAAAATTTTCCTTTTTCTTTATCCAAAATCCAAAAACATTTTTTCCTTTCCTTATCAAAAATCCAAAAACATTTCTCCTCTCTTTATCAAAAATCCAAAAATATTTTGTCTTTCAATCTCGAAAAAAAAATATCAAATAAAAAAAAACATCCCTTTTCCTCAAAAATAAATCCCATTTTACGCCTTCTCAAGTCGATCGCAAACCCTTGGACTGGCTCCTTATTGGCTTCGGTCTTCAGTCAAGTCACCTAGAGTTCTGTTTGTTCCCCTATTACTTCTTTTGAGTTTGGAATCCATCTGCTTTCCATGGAGAACACAGATCAAGTCCCCGTTATGCAGCCAGATCTGACGACAGTCCTAGCTCAGCTTGTGTCCAAGATTGACAACCTCCAAACAGAGGTCCGAGAGATGCAACGAAACTAAGTTCCCGTTCCTCAAGAACCCGAGGCCCTATTACCTCGTGCTATGGATCCACCCAAGCCCATCTGGGTTCTCAAAAAATGTCAGCACGCTCCACGTGCCCCTCTTGCTAATGGGTCATCGCTTGCCCAGCTTTCGATGTCGAATCTTGCCCAGCATGGGGCTAACTTACCTATGATCATTGATTCGAAGAAAAAAGAGATGAAAAAAGTCAAAGAAGACCTCAAGATGATCACCAAGAAGTTTAACCAAGTCAGAATCTTGGGGAATTACATGGACTACACCCACATGTCTCCTTATCCTACAGCAAGGTTACCTGAGAAGTTCAAGATGTCGAATATCGAGAAATTCGAAGGAAGTGGACCCCCAATTGTTCATATCTGAAGTTATCACTGTTCCATGACTCTACTAGGGGCTACCGAAGAAGTGATGACCCAATTATTTTAGCAAACTTTAAAGGATAGTGCCCTCCAATGGTTTTTGTCTCTCGAAGAGTCCAAAATTCTTAGCTGGGAGGATGTAGCCCACTAATTCATGTCGCAATGCAAATACAATGAAGAGCTTGAGGTCACCCTCCGTGATTTAGAGTTGCTCAAACAAAACCCTGGAGAATCAATCAGTAACTTCATCGCCCGATGGAGGGAAAAAGCAGCAACCATGACCAATCGGCCTTCCGAGGAAGAACAAGTCAGCGTAGAGAAGAAGAGCTTCTTACCTCATGCTCGAGCAATGATGGGAGGACAATACTATCCCCACTTCCGAGCTCTTAAAAAAGCAGGAGTAGAAATTAAGGAAGATCTTGCTAAAATAGATGTCGAACCGAAGAAGGTGTCCGGACAGTTCACCCCAAAAAAATATGATAAGCCTACCAGTGCTACAGTCTCAACCATCAACAACATCTCTTAACCAACCACCTCATGGGTGCCAGAAAGCCTCCATGTCCCAGTCTGAAAGGAATACACTAAGCTCCATGCTCCCCTCTCCAAAGTTTATCAATCCTTGTTAAGCCGAAACCTTATCAAACCTTTGGATCCCCGTCCATTTCCAAACCCACTCCCAAGAAACTTTAAGGCAGATGCCCATTACGCCTTTCACCAAACTGATGGACATACCATCGACCAATGCTTTCACCTCCGAAACATAATCCAAGGTCTAATTTACTGGGGTACCATCGCCCCACCAGCCAATCCTAAGCCAAACACTACTCACAACCCACTTCTAAGTCACTCCAATGCCATATTTCTAGAAGAAAACCCAGAATTTGATACCTCAACTCAAATCACACCCATGTACTCTCATAAACCTCTCCAAGTTTGCCCATATGTCCTCCTACACCCTGCTAGCCTCGCTGATTAGGCACTGTCACTCCTTACTAGAGCATGCATCGTTGTCCGTACCCATTCTGAAAATAGAGGCATGGAATTGTCAGAAGTGTTAAACCAACTCCTAGAGATCGGGTTAAAATTGCCCTCACAAATGGTCATTGATTGCCAGAGGTTCAGTAAGATGTTCTTGAAAGCACGAAAATAGTCCCGAGAGTCAGATAGTTGGGTGGTACCAATCAATGAAGTCAGCCTGGATGATGTCGTCTAGATTATGGCAGAATTATTCAGGCAAACCAACAACATTTATTATATGACCGAGTTACTTGATGCTCTGAAGCTACAGGGCGCCTGGTCCCTTCACCCTTACACATCCCCGCAGAATGGGATGACCTGTATGAAGAAGCCATTGAAGTTGTGGAATGGATTGGCTTTGCATGGAAAGACAAAATTGTTGCCACCGGATGGGGGGAAGAATTCAGAGATTCGAATGAAGAGCAAGCTTCAGAAAAAATTGGCACAGTAGCCGACATGTGTTCAATGATATCATTTGAATAACTCCTCGAAGAAATAAACAAGGTGGAAAAACAACCCAAAATCGATGAGGAACGGTATTCATGTTCTTCCCTTCTTTAGTAAATCACATGACCAGATCAGGGAGGCATTACCAGATTCCAAGCTCACTACCAGAAAATGACAAAGGGAAGGGTGTTAAAAACCTTCCTATGCCAGAGATGACCCTCGAGGAGAGCAAGATCCTAGATTAACTAAATAAAAATCAAGCTAACATCACTTTATGGGGGATTTTCATGACTTCTCAGCTGCACAGAAACTCTTTGATCAAGTGGCTCACTGGATCCACAGTTCATCCTTCTACCACACCAGAAGAAGCGATAAATTTGATCGGATCCTTAACCTCTACCCGAATGCTATCCTTTTCCAAAGAATAAATCCCCAAGATTGGGACAAACTACAATCATGCACTCAACATCTCTGTCGAAGTTATGGGGAAGTTTGTACCACTCTCTCTTGTTGACAATGGATCCGCCTTGAATGTCTACCCACTGAGAACCTTCAAATGTTTAGGACTGAAAGAAAACGACCTCACTCCAACCTCCGCTACTGTGAGTGCCTACGATAATACCCGTCGGGAGGTGATGGGATCCATAAATCTCATAATAGGGGCTGGCCCTATAAAACTTGTCGTTGAATTCCAAGTTATTGACATCCCATCCTCTTTCAACCTATTACTAGGACGACCTTGGCTTCACAATATCAAGGGAGTGGCTTCCTCACTCCATCAGAAATTAAAGTTCTTCACCGATGAACGGGTCATTACCATCTTGGGTGATGACGACAATGCCGATGGTGCAAGTACCAGCGATCCAATCCTTAAGATACAGCACGGGTCAAATGATATGCTCCTATCAGGATTCCGAGTAGAGCCACTTCCACTCCCGACAGGGGATGACTTTAAGGAAAGGGTTTGTCCAGAATACAACCCTCATGGCAACGTCGGTATGATTTAGATGTTCAGAAACATACACTTCAAGCCCGAACTGGGGTTAGGTCAAAGACAGCAAGGGATACTTGAGCCGATTGAACTAAAGAAGGCTTTCCCTCCTTATGGTTTGGGATATCAACCGTCAGAACAAGAGCTCAAAATGATCTGCATGTATCGACCAAAGAGAGGACTAGAATGCATCCAGACTATCCCAGGTGACTCCTTAAACGTACAATTCATCAAAGAGGGTGAAGACTTCCCCTTTTATGGCTTTTCGGAACCATGGTATGATTATACAGACAAGAAGATGAAGCCTAGAATGGAGATCTTCTTCCAAGACAGCTACCCATAGGCTGAGAGTTCCCAACACCAAGTACAACTGCTCATCAAAGATATCAAAAAGACTGAGGAAAGTAACTCCAAAGATTCCTTCAACTTGTAGACACTGGGGCTGACACTCTGCATGGTTCACTTAGGCACTACATCACTGGATCCATCCCACCTGATTAAAGCTGCTGATAGACCACTCCTCAACTGGCATGCTACGCCAGTTCTACCTGTTGAAATCTCCCTTAATCCTAATGTTTACCCCCTTTCTTCTTCTGTTGTCCATCCTTGCTCAAATGTAATCGAGTCCTCTTTTGACGAGGTTCTCAATGCTATTTTTCTTATTAATGAAATAAACGAAGATCTTGAGTATCTTGTTGTGCCTTACATTAATTTTTTGGATTCTAATCAAACTTTTGATGATGATGATTCTGCAAATGAACAATTCTTAACTGATCTAAATAAGGTTAATAATAAACAACGTAACCGCGTTTAAGTTAATGAAGAAGAGACTGTTGTTGTTAACCTCGGTTCTAGTAGCCAACTGCACGAGATTAGGATAGGGGATACCCTTGACGAGCATGAGCGTGCAAAACTTGAAGAATTGCTAAAGGAATTTGTGGATGTCTTCGCATGGTCCTACGACGATATGCCCGGCATTGATCCTGAAATAGCTCAACACGAGATCCCCACTCTCCCAGATTACAAGACGATTAAACAAAAGTTGAGAAAGCTCCGTACCGAATGGTCGCTCAAGGTCAAAGAAGAGGTGGTCAAAAAATTGAATGTAGACTTCATTTATGTGATCGAATATTCCACATGGCTAGCCAATATAGTGACCGTGCTGAAATCAAGAGGAAAAGTTCGGATATGTGTAGACTATCAGGATTTGAACAAAGCCTCTCGAAAGGATGATTATCCGTTACCCAATATCGACATGATCGTGGACAACGCAGCTAGTCATGCTCTCAAGTCATTCGTCGATGAAATTGCCGGAAATAACCAAATCAAAATGCACTCAGATCACCAAGAAAAAACCGTATTCATCACCCTATGGGGAACCTTTTACTACATCGTTATGCCATTTGGTCTCAAGAATGTTGGGGCTACCTACTAGAGGACTGCCACAACCATCCTGCACGATCTGATTCACAAAGAAGTTGAGGTCTATGTAGATGATATGATTATCAAGTCCAAAACTAGAGAAGGTCATGTTCCTTCTCTCCAAAAGTTCTTCGAACGACTGCGACAGTATCAGATGAGACTCAATCTGCAAAAATGCATCTTTGGCATTACAAAAGGAAAACTCTTAGGATTTATGGTCAGTGAGAAAGGGATAGAAGCAGATCCTGCCAAGCTGAAAGCCATACTTGAGATGCCACCTCCCCGAATAGAGAAAGAAGTTAGAGGTTTCCTTGGGAAATTACAATACATCAACCCGTTCATCAGCCAGTTAACCTCCATCTATGAACCTATCTTCAAACTCCTCAGAAATGATTCAACTAAAGTTTGAAATGAGCCATGCCAAGAAGTTTTTAACCGAATCAAACAATATCTGACCCAACCCCCAGTATTCATGCCACCACAGCCTGGTCTCCCCTTACTCCTATGCCTAACCATAACTGACAGCGCAGTTGGGACTTTGCTAGCCCAATACCTTAAAGATTCTCATAAATAAAGAGCCATCTATTAGGCCAGTTGCAAATTAGTCGGGTATGAGGTTAACTACAGTGCTTTGGAAAAGGCGTGTATCACACTTGCCTGGGTCACCCAAAAGTTGCGGCACTACATGCTCGCCTTCCCCATCAAGCTTATATCCCGAATGCAAGCCATCAAATACCCGCTTGAGAAACTCGCCTTGTTCAGCCAAATGGCCCGATGGTTGATGCTCCTAACCGAGTTCGATATCGTGTACGTCACGCAGAAAGCCATGAAAGGAAGATCCATCTCTGACTACCTCGCTAATTACCCCATGGAAGAAGCCGATGTCTGGATCTCTAAATTCTCAGATGAAAACATCCTTTGCACTGCTTAAGATAAAATTCGTTGGCAAATGTTCTTTGACGGCGTTGCCAACAAAAAAGGATATGGAATTGGGATACTTCTGATCGCCCCAAATGACTCCCACACTCCAATCGCCATCAAGCTGGATTTCCCTTGTACCAACAATATGAATGAATACGAGGCATGAACGGTAGGCCTCAAAGTTGCTCTTGATAAAGGTATTCAATGCCTAGATGTCTACGGAGATTCCACCCTCATCATCGATCAAGTGCTCAGAAAGTGAAAAGTCAAGGAAGAGAAGCTCCAACCCTTCCATGCCCACTTAGAAGAATTAGCCTTCCAATTCTAAGATATCACCTTCCATTACCTACCTCGAGCAAAGAATAACCTAGCTGATGCCCTTGATACCTTGGCCTCTATGGTCGACATGTCCAAAGGAATAACAATGACCCCCTTACTTATTCAAAAGCAAGACAAACTAACCCACTGCTACCATGTTGAGCTCGTCACCACAGAAGATACCGAGATAGCCAATTATTGGTACTATGATATTTGGCACCTCCTCAAGCATGGTAGGTATCCCGAGGGTTCCAACAAGAAAGATCAAGCAACCCTTCGAAGACTGGCTGCCCAGTACATCATCTGTCACAAAGCACTGCTCAAAAGGAACTTTGATGGAACCCATCTACACTGCATCACAGGGGCTGACATTGAAAAGATAATACAGAAGATCCACATTGGGAAATGCGGACCCCACACAAACGGTCACATGTTTGCCAAAAAGATCATCCGATAAGGCTACTACTGGACCACTATGACCCAGGATTACACCGCCTATGTTCGAAGATGCCTCAAATGCCAATAATTCTCTAACCTTCAACATCTGTCTCCACGTGAATTATACAACATGACCTCTCCATGTCCGTTCTCCACCTGGGTCATCGACATCATAAGGAAGGTTACACCGAAGGCTTCCAATGGGCATGAGTTCAACCTAGTTGCCATTGATTACTTCACCAAATGGGTCAAAGCGGAGTTATACGCAGTGCTGAATGCTAAGAAAGTGGCCAAATTCATCAAGAAAGACATCATCTGCTGGTATGGGGTTCCGCACGAGATAGTATCAGATAACGGGTTACATTTCGAGGTAGAAGTTACAGAAGTGGTCAACGAGTATGGGATTCAGAGGCATAAAGTTTCTCCCTACCGACCTTAGACCAATGGTGTAGTTCAAGCCACCTATAAGAACCTCAAAGCCATCATCAGTAAGATGACCGAAAGCTGTCGGGATTGGGCTGATCGGATCTCGTACGCCCTCTGGGGCTACCGAACCTAAATCTGAACCTCTACTGGGGCTACCCCTTACTTTCTAGTCTACGGCATGGAAGCAGTCCTACCCACTGAGATGGAAATACCCTCAATACGTGTCATGATTGAAAGCAAGGTCAGTGAAAAAGACTGGTGCTAAAGCCGTCATGACGAGCTGACCCTCCTAGACGAAAGGAGATTAAAAGCACTATACCACATACAAGGGTACCATCGCTGAATAGCGCGTTCATTCAATAAGAGGATCAAGAACCGCGGTGTCCGAGAAGGGGACCTGCCCCTCAAAGAAATCATAGAACCCATCTGGGACCCCAGAGAGAAATTCAATCCCAATTGGAGCGGCCCCTACATTGTCAAGAAGATCATGTCTAGCGGTGTTGCCTGCTCACTGATTTAGATGGGGAAGAGATGGCTCGTCCAGTCAACCTGGACCGTCTTAAGAAATTCTACCCCTAGTCTAAAATCTCGGCGCGCTACATCTCTTCTCATCTCCCTTCTATTCTGTAAAAAATAAAATAAATAAAAAATAAAAAATCTCTTCATTTTCCTCTACCCAGAACTACGTGGGCCTGATCCTCTGAAAAAAACAATTTTCAAACAAAATTAAAACTTTTTAAAAACCCCAAAGGTACGTAGACAGCTCATACACCTTACATGAGCATGTCCCTTTATTTTTCACAAAATACTATTATTTTCTTATCTCCGAGAACAACAGTCAATTCTAACATATATTTGAACAAAGGGATTATATATGACTTAGCGATCGATAGAGATAATTCACACAATAAAAAATTCATCAAAAGGCACAGCTGGATGATCAGAAAATTGTTTATTTCACTAATAAGAAATTATAATACACATTACATAAGAAGAGGAATGGATAACTCCCTTCCCCCTACCTTCCTAAAAAAGACAAAATAAAATCCCCACATTTATTACACAATAAACTCTCCAGGAGTCCTACCCACAGCTACCAGAGGAGCCCGCTCCGTCATCATCATCTGCATCCTGGGGTCCCTAAGTTTCCCCTGCCTGAACAGAGTGTTGCAGACACTCCGTGGACCGATAAGCTCGAACCATCTTCGGAAAAACCATAACACCTCCTTCCATGGTCTCAAAAGAGACAAGCCACTTTTCTCTAGTCTCCACTGCCAACATCTTGCTAACTACTCTCCTCCACAACCACTTCATATAATCCCCAGGGATATGCCAAACTCTCCCAACAAACTGAGAGGGACGGGCCGACGGACGTCGATTCTCCCACATAAATCCAAGACGCAGGAACAGACACTCGGTAAAATCCTCTACCGAAAAAAAAATTTAGTGTCCGAGGTGGCACGACCTGTGCGCAGCCAAATTGGCCTAGAAGCCGCCAAGGGAAATAAAAAGAGGTCTGACTGAGACCAACCATCTGCATATACAGGTATTCTCCTAGCTCCAAAACAGGCAGCAACTGTCCCCACCAAGGCACTGACAAGTACAGATTCCGAGCCCCATGCTCCACAAGACAATTCTCCCAGCTCTCAATATCCAAGCCAACACTGAAGAAGTGACGTGAAAAGAAGTTGGGTATAGCCAACCAAGGATATTCTGGAAGAGTCACCAGGCGGAGTCTTTCAGAGAACCACATGAACAGCATCACGGGCCTACCCCGTAGGAAGTCAGAACGAACTTCTCGCCAGGCATCCAGACCGTTCAGGGTCTCTGCCAGTATCACCGCCGTAGGATTACGACGATATGACATCCATGAAGTAATGGCTGCAAGTTGTGGATCCACCTGCAGTTCCCCAGTCACCAGTAGCAATTTTAAAACCAGGACCAGAACAACGGCTCCGGCATAACCAACATGACCTACTTCCCATAAAGGCACGGGTTGTAACCACCACCGGGAGGGAGATCATTCCTCCATCCACCAGTGATCTAGTCACCGAAGGTAAAATATGAAGAAGCCCAGCCAGCAAATCCATAGGAAAACGGGAAAATTCGGGTAAAGTCGCGACAACACTGGGATTTATCCCCAGCATGACAGAAAATTTCTTGTAGGTAGGACAAACTTCATCCAACCCAAAGAAGAATACATGGTCTTCGGGGTACCAAAATTGTACCGCCGCCATCAGCATGTTCCACTCAATGGACCGATTGCGCCACAAAGAGACTCTACGCATGTTGAAAGTATCGTAGTCGATATTATAAGAGCACATCGCTTCCAAGGCTTCGAGGTAATTAGCAAACTCAATGATACCAGGGAGAGACATCTTGCAGGACTAAGAGATAGTAGGCAAGTAAGTAAGAATATGAAGGTGTGATGAAAACACTCCACCCCTACCCCTTTTTATACTTGAGAACCCTCACAAAAGACATAACCCCTACATAAATCGGAGGGAATCCTACCCCACAAGGTACAAGAAGCTGAAGAGGGCACTAATCAAAAGCTTTGAATTGATGGGACTGGACTTGACTGCCGATAGGCAGGGCAAGGGACTTGCCGATCGGCAAACCCCATTTTGGGAAATTTTCCTTTTTCTTTTTCTATCAAAATCAGAAAAGCCTAATAAAAATAAAATTGATATTCTCAACAGAATTTCAAAAAAATCCTCTTCCACTCCTATATAATTTCCCATTTTTAAAAATTTACTTCAAAAAATCCTAAAATGTCTCTTTTTACGGTCTCAACAGCAAAGTAAAAGGCGCATGTGTATGCATTCACTCACCATTAACAATAAATAAAAAATCCCATTGCATTGCATATATATATTCTTCTATGTTACATCAAATTTTGCAGGAAATAAAAGAAAAGAAAAAAAACAACGGGACTCAGCCCGAAGCCACATTCTCTCTCTCTCTCACCTACCATTCACCGCACTCTCTAAGAGTTTCCAACCCTGCGACGCGCTCTCTTTCCCCCACGACGAGACGACGCACCACCACTACCAGAGTCAGAGTCCTCCCCGGACGAAGCAGACGACACCAAGCAAGAAGGAACCGGGACCGCTTCCTGAATATGGGCAGTCACCAAAGATATCCAGTCCCTCAGCAAAGTGGTCGACACGCAGACTTGGTACAAGTAAAAGGCAAAATCAGTATCAAAAGAAGGATCAAAATAGAAAAGGAACCAAAAAGAGGAAGAAGGTATACCGCTGGACGAATAAACTCCTCTGTCAAACCCAGCACCTCCGAATCCATCGCAAGAGGACGATGCAATATGGGGACCATCCCTCCATCAGCCCGTCGAATGTTATATGAGGGGGTATGCAATCGAACAAAGGGAACCTTTGAAGTCATCGCCGCCGCAGATGCCGACGGACCACCGTCACTGTGGGAAGACGCCACCGCCCGACTCTAACTCGCAGGAGGGAAAGGTAAGGCATCATATATGTTGGGTATCATAAACCAGCTCGTCACAAAGTCCATATAGTCATACGGTGTAGCCGTATCAGTGTATAACAAGTAGGACTCGCCGATCATAGTCACAGTCCTTGTATCCTCCGGCAACAGCCGCTCCCACCTCATAGATATAGGAGGCTGCGCAGGCGGCACCACCACCTCCTCCTCCATAATCTGCAGAACCACCCGCTCCCCCAGATACCAAGAGTGGCCTAACTCATGCACCAGCAAATGCCTCATCTCCGCATTCACCCCGGTCTCCCCCGTATCCTGAATGGCTGTCCCCCAAGGGTAAAAATTTACCTGAAAATCCCAGTAGGCATAAGTCAATATAGATTCAAAATGAGCTAAAAAAACAAGGCTAAAATGGAAAGAGTCTTACTCTACCACTGTTCAGGACATTCAAGACCTAACACACCGCCTCCAGAGAGAGGGATCCCTTCAACTATCGATTGGCCTTGCGCCATCGATACAATCGGCAAAAGTTCCCAACGGTATCATCCTTCAAGGCAATCAGCTGGGTATTGCACCCAATCACCTCATAGAACCACGTCTGCCAAAGACAGGAATTCACAATCAAAAAGAGACGCATAAGGAAAATGCGAATGCATGAAAATAAAATGCGTAAATTAAAGAATACCTCGAGGAGATACGTGGCTCCAGTAAAAGTTTATCGGCAGCACCGGCTGAATGCGTCCAAAGAAAAATAGAGGGTCTCCAAAGTCAGGCTCCCCCAATCATAGAGAGGGATGTTCGAAAACATCCTCAAATACAGCAGGAAGCACAAATGGATGACGTCGCCGCTCGACGCCACCATGAAACCTCCCTGCACCAAAAAAATGAACAATTGGGCCATCTGCCTCACCTGCAGCCCGTCCTCCACATCAATCACCAGGCTCAACAAAACATCCTTCAACAAGGACAGCCGGACAGAGACTATCCTCCCTACGTCACCAAATTCCGCCCGCACCGCCTCCGACCTCACCCTCAGAGAGCAATCCACCTCTATCTGCTCCCCATCGCAATCCATCCCCAGCAGTTGTTGCACGTCTATGGGAGTCACGATCATCTCCCAAAAACCGAAATGGAAGGTGTGGGTAGTATCCCACCATCTCTCCCCCAGAGCACATAAGACCGTTGTCGACCGAGGCGTCTCATCCAACGCGGACGCCAACCTCCCAAAACCCGCTGATGATACCACGCAACGCACCACAGGAGGAAGATGCTCTTAAACATCCTTAAGCCCCATCGTCCCACTGGCACGCATGTTCTTCAAAGAGATATAAGACTGTCAAAAGAAGAAACCTTGTAAAAATTCAAGAAGGAAGGAAAAATCACCAAAAAGAGAAGCATACCAAAAAGAGAAGAATGCCAAAATAACCGCCAGGGCTCACCACCCTCGAAGAGCGATGAAACGATGGCTCCCATAGCAAGGTCTGCTCATCCACAACCGGCTCGAATGAGTCAAAGGATTTCTCTCTCCCCAAAGCAAGAGGTGCCCTGGCCCTCCACTCCACGTTCACCCAGTCATCAATAGTCAACCATTCCCTATGTGTTGCAGTGCTCACAAAGGCAGCCATTTCTTAGAGATTGGAATACTTGAATGATTTGCAGAATAAAATCACAGAAAGAAAGAAAGCAAGATGCTATGAAAAATGAGGGGAATTCGCCCCCTTTATATTGGATGCCAAGGGTCATGCCGATCGGCATTGGCCCCCCACCCACCGATCGACAATGTCCCCTTACCTTCCCGAGGCAGTCCAAAAGTCTATGCCACTGTCTAATGGCACCCTCTGAACCATGCCGACCGGCACTCCCCTTTAAATTTCGTACAAAAATTTCCAGAAAATACGAGAAAGCCCTGAAAAATTCTCAGAAAATTCCTAAAAATCCTAGGAAGGATTTAGAACATTTTTACCAAGAAAATTTCACACTCCCTCAAGCAAAACCCCCATTTCCCCAGCAAAACTCTCAAAAACCAAGTAAAACTCCTCCCGGAAATATCCCCGGAGGATCTCTAAAGATCACCCCCTATGCCCCAAAGGCCTCAATTTTGCCCAAGGAATACATCCAAACCCTGGGCCACCTAAATCTCCCAAGTGGAATTTTGGCTATTCCTTCAAAGGATGCAAAAGATTTCCCCAGTAGTCGGCTCCCCAGCCCAAAATAGAACCACAAGATAAATCTCCACGACAGAGTTCCCCAAGAACATCTCAACTTAAGCCCGCAGAATCGGCTTCGACACGCAGAATTGGTCATCTCACCCTTAAGCTCGTAGAATTGGCTTCGACCCGCAGAATTGGTCATCTCAACTTAAGCCCACGGAAGTGGCTTCGACCCACAGAATTGGTCATCTCACCTTAAGCCCGCAGAAGTGGCTTCGACCCGTAGAATTGGTCATCTCGCCTTTAAGCCCACAGAATTGGCTTCGACCCGCAGAATTGGTCATCTCACCTTAAGCCCGCGGAATTGGCTTCGACCCATAGAATTGGTCATCCCACCTTAAGCCCTCAAAATTGGCTTCGACCCATAAAATTGGTTATCTCGCCATAAGCTCGCAGAATTGTCTTTGACCCGCAGAATCGGTCACCCTAATCTCCAAGCTCGCAGAATTGGCTTCGACCCGTAAAATCGATCACCCTCACCTTCAAACCCGCAGAATTGGCTTCGACCTACAGAATTGGTCATCTCAACTTAAGCTTGTAGAATCGGCTTTTACCCACCGAATTGGTTATCCCCATCACACTCCATAGGTCCTTAGAATCGGCCTCGACCCTCTGAATTTGTTATCCTCGATCCCTTAGGTCCTCAGAATCGGCCTCGACCCTCTGAATTGGTTATCCTCCCTCAAAAGCATCATGCGGAGTCTATTCGATGGCTATTCTTTGTTCTAAACTCACCCGTTGAGGGGCTCTGTAGACACCCCATTCTGTTACCCCCTAAACTCTCCTTAGGTCCCTAGAACCTCCCTTCATCACTACAAACCCAGGTCATACCCCAAGTACTGACCAAGAAGCCATCGGGCACTCCCAGGCTTCGTTTGACCAAAAGTTAAAGTCTTCAAATCGACCGAGGCTAAATGAATCTTCAAAGTGCACTGAAACCCCTTTCCAACAGTTCATCCCATGCGTAATTCCAACTAACCATGCGGACGAACGACCTATTTTCCCCTAAAACTCAATCAGGAGGCCATCGGGCGCTCCCGAGCTCTGTTTGACCTAAGTCAACTCTTCAACTCTACCGAGACTAAATGAATCTTTGAAGGGCACTAAAACCCCTTTCCAATGGTCCGTTTCGTGCGCGATTCTGAATTACGGTACGGACGAACGATCCATTTTACTCTGAGAGGTCATCGAATGCTTCTAGGGCCCGGTTGACCAAAGTCAACTCCTCAAACCGGATCAAACTCTTTGGAATGTCGAAGTAAATCTCCTAACCTCTCCAATGATCCTCACTGTGTGTGATTCGAACTTACCATGCGGATGAACGATTCATTTGCGTCCGACGATTCCCCGCCCAATGGACTGACAATTGCTTCCGAGCCATATTTGACCCAAAGTCAGCTCCTGAACCCGGGAGCGGTCCAAAGGACTTTCGAAGGTCTCTGAATTACCTTTCCAACGGTCTGCCCGGTTCACAATTTGGATCAATGGTTTGCGCTCTACGGCCGATTTTCCAAAAAGGCCTGAAAGACACTGCCAAACAGCAGGTCCAAGACCCTGCCTATCGGCAGTGTGCCTAAACGTACCTGCCGATTGGAAGGAACAGTGCTATGTTGATCGGAAATGACTTGGGCCTATAAAAAGGAGGCCTGACCTCACTTGCAAAAGATATCCCAGATCTGATAGGTATCACTCTCAGCAAATCCAAAAAACCTCTCTCGAAGTTAGCGCCATTTCCACATCCAAATCCCTTTCCAACCTTCATTTTTCATCATCCTTTTCATCAAACTTGGTGAATTCACTACCCTCCATCATCATCCAAGTGCAAGGGTTGCTCTCCAACATTCAAGATCAAGCTCAAGATCTTCAAGAAGGTCCAATTTTCTAAACTCTCTCCTTAAATTCTCATAAATTCGCAATAACTTATTTTATTACTTAGCACTTTTATTATCTCATCTCAGACATCCTAATATAATTTTTATTTAGTATTATTGCACATCCCTTATTTTCATATAAATAAAAACCCAAAAAACAAGAAAAATAGGGTTTGCTCATAAATTCCAAACGGGAATTCTCATACTTTTGTTACACTTTTCTGACAACTAAAACACTTTTTCTACACACACATATAAGAGAATCCCCCGGTTGGATTTATGGGATAAACCTCGGCACTCGTTTTGCATGAGAACTACGTGAACTTTGATGCCTCTATAGGCTATGTAGGCATCTCGGAGTAAAACTCGAGACTCGAATCCTATTTTTACTTTTTCTCTCATTTTCTATTTTCTCTAAACTCCACTCTCTTATATTATATATATACATATATTTGTTCATAGTGGCGTATTATTCCACATGAATTATCGTTCCATCATAACGGTCAACGTAAGGATAATCGCGTAAATCCTATTTCCTAATATTTTTATACCTTCCTATGGATGACTCGCTTTACCTCTTCCATGGTGCAAGTTGATGATTCCTATCTCCACTATGTATACACATGCACACATATCATGGGGAAAATAAAGGAAAATAACAAAAACCCATGAGAGACCGAAAGGGCGTAATGGGTGCCTAACACCTTCCCATTTCGCAACTTAGCCTCCAGACTCTTTTCGAATCATTTTGGTTTCGTATGCATTAGTATGTCTTTGGATGCTATCCTTCGGGATAACTCCCTTTCTTTTGTCGGTTTTGAGTAGAATAGACTGGCGACTCTAATCTCTCTACATTTTTACACCTCACCTCAAATGACGTCGGCCGAAGCGCTCCCGAGAGGGACGCGCGGGACCTAGGATCCTCCATTGCACACCCGCCCGCCACGAGGATCTGGGAGGGGGATGGTCATAGGTAAATGAAAAACACGTACAGTATCAACCTTAGGGAGTTTTCTAAGAACTCACGAGTTCTCCCCCATTTTCCTACTGTCATCAACCAATCCTCGTGCCAAACAGTGTAGAAACTACACCCATTCTTCTAGGCATTTAGTTTTCCCCCATTGTTAAGATATAAAGCTACGAAAATATGAGAGTTGTTGCTGGGGGTTTGATAAGGACGTGTTATTAAAAGAAGATGAGTGTGTTATTAAAGGTATTTGAAGAGGGTTTTAATGGAAATTTTTCTTGGAGTGTGTTGGGACTTCCATGGAGGCCTGTTTGGTTGAGCTTTTGTGGGTCCCTTTAGGTCCACCTTTGAAAGTGGGGGAGTCACCCATCTTCACCACCGCCACCACTTTGGGGTCATTTGAGGTGGGGTAATCTACTCTTATTACATTTGAGGCTCTATTTGATAAATATTGTAGTCTTATTGTAATGTATGATTAAGAGTAGGAATATAAGAAAAACGATGTGTTCTTAGTAATCTGAAAATACACATTTTTATGGAATGAAAATGGTAGTAAATATTATTGTTATGTGTCTTCTATTAAATCTGAAAATAGTCATTTTTATGGAATAAAAAGGATAGGAAATATTATTGTTGTGTGTGTTCTATTAAATCTGAAAATTGACATTTTCATGGAATACAAATACTAGAAAATATTATGGTTGAGTGTTTTCTAATAAAAAAACTAAAAATGGATATTTTCATGGAACAAAAATGTAAGAAATACTATTTTGGTGTATTTCTAGTGAAAAATAAATAATAAACATTGTTATGGAATAAAAATGTAAGAAAATGTCATTTTGGTGTATTCCTACTAAAGATAAATAATGAACATTTTTATGGAATAAAAATTTGGAAAATGTTAATTTAGTGCATTCCTAGCAAAAGGAAATGTTGGATATTTTATGGAATAAAATATGGAATGACATTAGTCTCGTCAAATAATTATGAAATAAGTATTTCCAAGTTTCTAGAATGAAATGTATGTTTAAAATATTTAATAGGATTTTAGGATTTTTAAAGTCCACTTTCTTATGCATATAAACTTTTTAGTATTTTGTGAATAAATATATGGACAAGTTTAAAGAAGGTCGTATCGGGTTTAAGCATGACATAAGGCAAACAAAATTTGGGAGCTTAAATGTAAGGATGTTACTGAAGTGTAAAAGGGTTAAAGTGGCAAGTGTGAAAATTGGGCAAAAGTGTGATATTTAAACAAGTGTTAAAAATGGATAAAGTGTTTTAAGGTTAATTTAGAGACTTAATAACCATTTTGAGAAATAACACTTGGCAAGGAACTAAATGGGGAGTTTGGCAAATAAAGGAGTAAATTTGTAATTTACTTAAAGTGCAACATTTTTATGGAATAAAACTATTAAAGAAGGTATTTACACTAATTTGTGTGAAATTGAATCTAAGTCCTAAAGCGTGAAAGATTTTTGTATGAATCACGTGTGTGTGGGTGAGGGACATAAGAAGAAAAGAAATAATCTTCCAAGTGTTAATGAAAAAACGGACGGTTAAGTCCGGGTTTTGGCTTCAGCCGGATAAAAATTATGGAAGTGGAATAATGTGGACATTATTAAGATGTTAAGACACATAAGGGAACTCGGATGACACCAGAATAAAGAAAGAAGGGTCTGGAGCCCTTTGGCTGAAAAGCCCTAAACCACTGGCCAGAGCATATGGTGTGCAAAGCCGTCGGTGTGGAGCTTGTGTAAGTATACGGTAAATGGAAGATTTTGAGAAAGATATAGAAGGAATAAGGAACTTGTCAAGAAATGGGTTGTGTGGTAAGACGTGTTAATACAACGTAACTTTAATGAATATATTAAATGTTCCGAAAAAGGGTGAAATGGACAAGTAAATGCATAAATCTATTAAGGTCCATAAGTTGAGATAAAAAAAAAGTTAAAGTTAAGTGGGAAATGGGTGATTAAGTAACCTAAGTTGTTAAACCCCTAATTTGCATAAGCATGTGTCAAAAGGTTTTCAAATGATAAGCAAGTATTTTCTAACACAGTGAATACGTGCGTTGAAATGGTACTTTTCAAAGGAAATACTAAAGTATATTTTAATGAACCCAAATGGGTGATTTCGGTAAGGAAGTGGGTTGGAATGAATCAAGTGTAGTGGTGCTAAGTGTGGAACCGGGTGTATTAAACAAAGTGAGAAATGGTATGTATGAATAAAGGAAGTCTTTTCAAGATTAAGGTAAATTTATCTAGATGTTTAAAGTTTTGTAAGTAAACCGTTCATGCATTTGAATATTTATTTTTCAAAGGTATATCTATATGTATGTAGTTACATATGTATTTTTCGCATGCATGTGATTATAGCGTGCATGTCATTTCTATACTACTTGTATATTCCCACTGGGCATAGGCTCACACCCTCACTTTGTTACGGCAGTTTGGGTGCAGGTTCGTATTTTCAGGGTGTTAAACATGTAAGTGTACTTTATTTATTTTACGTTAGTAGCTCTGTTTACTTGGACTCAGGGTACTCTACAAGGGTCCCACACGTAGTTTATCTTTAAACTGGACTCGCATGCTAAATAAGTGAAATGTTAATCTAAAATAAAACGGGACTAGCAACAGTATTTAGGTTGTTTCATTGCACTTCACACCTAACGCTTGGGCCTGATCGGGTTAACTCACGGGTAACCCATAAGTCCGGGTCGAGTCGTTACAGTTCTAGACACATCTTGATTTCGTTTGGATAATACCGAATGTCCACATGTCCAAATCTAAATGAAACTACTTTTCTTGACAAGTATATTAGTTTTAACATCTTTCACATGTGAACATGATTTGCTTTTAGAATATGTACTTTGTGCCCTTTCAGGCGGATTCCTTTATTTTATAAACCCTGCATAGTATTCACAACGTTAATTATAGAACCATAATCAATCCACGACTAACATAAACCCCATTATATTCTTAACACACCAATGACATGATATTATGTTTCTTTTCAAACTATGCTTGAATTTCTTGTTATCTTTTTTGCATGTCCTTTCTTCTTGCATAAAAAGCATATAATGGGTTTCTTATTGTTAATAGATGCTTGCTCTTCCCGTTTATAAAAGAACCTACTTGTTTTTCTTTTTTTCCTTTTCTATTGTCCTTTTTAATAGAGTAGATGGACACCACTCTAGTTCCTTTGGATTCAACCATCCTTCTTCTTTAACACACATGATCAACAACTCATTAATTGACCATTTATCTTTATGTTGTAAGATATCTTAAATGGACCAAATTGAGGTGGAAGAGAGTTAACTATTAAATGGATATGAAATGATTTGGTGTTAGGACATAAATTTCTAATTGAGTCCCTGAATTGTTTTGACTTAATTCCATGAACAAAACTGTGTTTGTAATATGTCATAGGGAGATTTTTATTTTGTCACGATCCCACTTGGTCTATGACGTATTGAAAAAAATTGAAGGCAAAGCTACAAAGACTTAATCATGCCGATGTTTAATTGGTGCAAGTTTATTCGTCTTCAAAGTTAATTGCATTCTGAAATCACTCAGGTATGAATGCGTATAATTAATGGTGCTCGGAATTGTTTTTATAAATGATATGGATGTATTTTTATTAAGAAAAATATTTTAAAATGTTATTTAAAGTGTTTTTAAGTGTTTACACTACGTTTTAATTCTGATATACTCTAAATAGAGTTTGACTTATTTGGATCTCCTTTAAGAGAGACGTTTTGAGCTAAAAGTCAAAAAGTCAAACTGCCACGTCAGCTCGTTCAAACGACATAGGGATCTCGCTCGAACGAGATGCCTAAGTCGCACGAATGACATGGCCTTATCGTTCGAATGACATGTTTTTTGAGGCGGCGCTAAATTGTTATTTAAAGCGTGTTTCTATTAGAGTTTCGTAAGTGTGCATTCTGGAAAACTGTTGACGAACCAAAAACTTGTTTGTACATGTTTTCTAAGGTTTACAAAGCATAAACACATCCTTAGAGTTTTCAAAGATACGAGATATCATTCTTATATGCTTACGTGATCTTGCGGCACCAAACAAGTTTGTTCTATCATTGAACATCAAAGGATTTTGCGGTGAAAAAAAGAGAAGGACTTCTTGTTCGACATCGTAGACGAATCAAATCCATTCAATGGACACCGAGACATATGTGGACGCGTGTGTTGTGGATAGATATCATGGAAGATGAAATTTCTGCGCGGGCACTATTGAAGAACGGTATAAGATCAAAAGGAGCGTCAAGACCCATGGGGATCGAGTCTTAGTGTAAGACTAATCTGCCTTTGTAAAACCATTGTTCATAGTGATTGTCTGGCTTGGGCCGTCCGAGGTTATTTTCCCGTTTTGGGTTTTTTCCTCGTACATCCGATGTTGTGAGTATTCTTTACTTTATTTTACTTGCTTTAATCACTAGATTCATGTTTAGGATTAATCAAGATAAAATTGATTTAAAGTAAGAATTGGGTTTTCACAACTTGGTTTGGTGCATAATTACAAGTTGGTTAATTTTCTAAGAAAATTGATTTTGTTTGAAACACACACATATTGGGAACCTTTCACAAATTGGTATCAGAGCGGGTAATTTATCGCGTGATCCTTCTAACCTTTATTATTTTCACCATTCAAAAATAAGATGCAGGATAAATCATTCGATAAAACTTCTTTTAAACTAATGAAAACATCTAATTGAAGGAAGACCAATCTTGTCAATCTTCAAGAAACCCTTTCTAAGTCTTAGAAGTTGATTGAAAGAAGTGTACAAAGAATATCTTGATGAAGAGGAGGCCACATTGGCAAGGTTGTCTGCAACATAATTTCCTTATCTATACACATGTTAAATCTAGAATTGATGAGAAGAGATAACCATAGAATAATATTCAATGGATTTTTTCATCTTCCGGGGAGTCTTCAATGGGTTTTGCACCATATGAAGAAGATATTTTGAGTCTATTTCAATAATAAGGTCTTTGATATCCAAATTTAGACATAAATCTAGACCTAATTTTAAATATTCAACTTTAGCAAAAAAAAAAAGGCTTGATTGAATCCCCACAAATTGAGAAAAAGCAAAGACGAAGTCCCCTTTGTGATTTCTTAAAATACCACCACATCCAAAATCACCTGGATTACCTTTTGAGGAACCATACTCATTTAACTTAAAAAGATTTTGAGGAGGATTGATCCATGAAATATCTAAGAAAGAAGATGGTAGCTTGTGAATTTTCAAGTAAAATAAGGATGAAATATGTTGATCTTCTTACTTGACAGAGATGTAAAACTTAGTACCTGCAACCAAAAGAGTCATGAGAGAAATACATTAGAAATAATTAGTTCATGGTTCATCTGGATGCCATCAAAAAATCTTATGTCCCTTGCAAGCCAAATATTCCAAAATATAATGATAGGAAGGTGATGATAAAGAAATTGGATATGATCAGGGTACTTTTTGATCCACCAATATATAAACATAGAGTAGAAAGAGTATAAATTAAGCTTTAATTTAAATAAGTTGCCAAAATAGGTCCACACTTGAAGTGCAATAGGACCATTCAAAAAAATATGGGTGATGTTTTCTTCATGAGCATAGCAGCATATGTATCTGGATACCAACCGAATATTAAGCTTTTTAATCTGAGAATCAAGAGGAATGGCCTGATGCAACAATTTCCAATAGAAAATGGAATGTTTGATTGGACAAGAAGATGTCCACGAGAATTTACAAACCAAAGTAGAACGACATTGAGTAATACTGTAATTGTACACAGATTTGAAGGAAAATGAGCCATCAGTAGTTATTGTCCAGATAAAAGAATTTACGTCTTTCATAATAATATCCTCAAAACTACTATAAAAAGATCTTATCCTTTTAAGGACACGAGAACCTTGTGAAGAAGAAATTGTTGGAAACAGCTGTCTTTGGCAGCTGTTAGGTGCAAAAACTTTAAACAGCCTTTAGGCAGTGTCCCACATCGGTGGGAAAGATAAAATGTGTTGTGTATATTTACAATTTTTTGGGAATAAAGGTTCAGCCCTTTGGGTATTCAATGTTTTGTGGGTATATGGGGAAGACCCAATGGGCCAAGTCACGCGCGCGCCTCCGCCGCCGTCCGTCCGGCCCGGCCCGTGCCCGTGTCCGGGTCTTGGGTTTGGGCTCAATAAGAAATAACTTTTTGGACAAATAAATTAACGATTTTGGCAGTTAAAAATTAATTTTTTAACGGTAATTATTCTGAAAAAAAAAGTGTTTTATTCCGTGTTGATTTCTTCAACCGAGTTGCCCACTATTTCGCGCGCCGCCGCCGCCGTCAGCCCGGCCCGTGACCGTGTCCGGGTCCGGGTCCTGGGTCTTGGGCTCAATAAGAAATAACTTTTTCGACAAATAAATTAACGATTTTGGCCGTTAAAAATTAATTTTTTAACGGTAATTATTCCGAAAAATTAAAACGTGTTTTATTCCGTGTTGATTTCTTCAACCGAGTTGCCCACTATTTCCAGATTTTTCTCCACGTTGTTTACCAACGTCTCTTTTCTTTTTGCCCCATAAAAGAGGTTGTAGCCTCCGTTTTTTATACACAGTTTTCAACACATAATTTCTTCTACAGTTCGAAAAAAAAAATTCCTTCTCCCAGAATAATTTGTTTTCCCTTTCCAGAATAATTAATCTCGTTCGTTGTACTGATTAATTATATTATTTTAGAATTGAGCAATTAATACAGGATGGGTGTACACAGACCGGATAACCTTAAAGAGAGCGACATTGTCCGCGACTCAGTCGTGTTCTTGACTGTCCAGTTCGGGATTTCTTATATTTTTCTGCCCCAGATTTATTTGCTCCAAAATTGGGTAATTTCGTTCCTAATTTTAATTCTGCATTTAATTATTTAAATTGCTGCTACAACAATTTTAAGGTGTTCTATATTCTGCCATGGACGAAATTAACTCAAGTAACCTAAATAAGCCTTTCAAATATGAAGGCACTCATTTTAAACGTTGGAGCAAAAAATTGCTATTTTATTTAACTACGAAAAAAGTCGCATCATGTGTTCAATTTGACAAACCCGTAGTAAATAATCCACCTACTGTTGAGGAAAGCAAAACAATTAGAACTTGGGAGGAAAATGATTTTTTTGTGCAAGAACTATATTCTGAATGCTCTAAGTGACGAACTTTATGACTATTATGCCAATTATAAAACTGCGAAAGATGTTTGGGACGCACTTTTTAAAAAATATGACACGGAGGAGGCGGGTGCTAAAAAATATGCCGTCGGCCATTATTTGAAATTTCAAATGACGGATGACAAATTTGTTGTTGCTCAAACCCATGATTTGCAAATGATTGCCCATGAAATTATTTCCGAGGGCATGGCTTTAGATGAGCAATTTCAGGTGGTTGTAATTATTGATATATTGCCTCCACAGTTCAAAGAGTTTAAAAATATTTTGAGGCATAAGTCTAAAGAATTTTCACTAGAGTCATTAATTACTAAATTTAGAATTGAGGAGGAATCCCGAAAACAGGACTATAAAGATTAAATTCTTGTTGTGTCTAACAACAAAACTCAGAAAAAGAACCACACTCCAGTTGTTTTAAAAGCAAAACGGAAAAAATATGAAAAATCAGAAAAAGAGCCACAACCAGAATTTTAAAAATCAGACTCAGACTCAGAATAAGTATAAGAACCCTGGAAATGGACAGTCTAGCAACTCGGGACAGTTTCTCTATTTCAAGTGTGGCAAGCCTGGCCATATGGCTCGCAAATGTCGCAATGTGCCACAAGAACAAGAGAATTTGATCGAAGAGGACCTATGTGCTATGATTTCAGAAATCAACATGGTTAGCGGTGCCGAAGGGTGGTGGTTGGATACTGGCGCTTCCCGCCATATCTGTTATGACCGTAGTCTGTTTAAGACTTATTCTGAGACTGCAGATAAGAAGGTGTTGTTGGGTGATTCTCACTCCACTGAGATTGCTGGTACTGGAAATGTGGAATTGAAGTTCACTTCGGGAAAGACTGTTATCCTCAAAGATGTTCTTCACACTCCCTAGATAAGGAAAAATTTGATTTCGGGTTATCTTCTCAACAAAGCTGGCTTTACTCAAACTATTGGTGCTGATTTATTTACTTTGACCAAAAATGGAATTTTTGTAGGCAAGGATTATGCCACTGATGGGATGTTTAAATTGAATGTTGATGCAATGAATAAAATTTCTCCTTCTGCTTATATTGCTTGTTCATTTAATATTTGGCATGCTAGGCTTTGTCATGTTAATAAACGACTTGTTAAAAATATGAGCACTTTAGGATTAATTCCCGAATTATCATTAAATGATTTTGAAAAATGTGAATGGTGTAGTCAAGCAAAAATCACTAAGACACCACATAAATCTGCTTTTAGAGAATCTGAACCACTTGATTTAATTCATTCGGATATTTGTGAATTGGATGGTGTCACAACTAGAAATGGCAAACGTTATTTTATAACTTTTATTGATGATTGTTCCGATTATTCATTTGTGTATTTAATGAAAAATAAAAATGAAGCGTTTGACATGTTTAAAATTTTCCTAAATGAAATTGAAAATCAATTTAATCGGAAAATAAAAAGGTTACGTAGTGATAGAGGCACCGAATATGATTCTGGACCATTTATTGAATTTTATAAAACCCACGGTATTTTTCACGAAAAAACTGCACCTTATTCGCCCGAAATGACCGGTAAAGCCGAAAGAAAAAATAGCTCATTAACTGAATTAGTTGTTGCTATTTTATTAAATTCAGGGGCTGCCTCACATTGGTGGGGTGAAATTATTTTGACTGTGTGTCACGTGCTTAATAGAATTCCTAAGACTAAAATGAAAATATCTCCTTATGAAATTTGGAAAAATATTAAGCCCAACGTGTCATACTTTAGAATGTGGGGGTGCTTAGCCTATGTACGTATACCCGACCCTAAAAGGTCTAAATTGGCAAGTAGAGCATATGAGTGTGTTTTTATAGGCTATGCTATTAATAGCAAAGCATACCGATTTTATGACTTGAAAAATCAAGTAATTATTGAATCAAATGACGCCGATTTTTATGAAGATAAATTTCCTTTTAAATTGAGGATTAGTGGGGGCGAGTCATCCACTAATATTTCTTTAAATAAAAATAAAGAAAATAATGAATCCATTTTAGAAATTCGAAAAAGTAATAGGGCTCTTGTAGAAAAAGATTTGGGTCCTGACTTTTATGCTTACACTTTAGAGGAGGATCCTAACACTATTTAAGAAGCCTTATCTTCTTTAGATGCCGATTTATGGCAAGAGGCTATTAATGATGAAATGGATTCTTTGGAAACAAATAAAACTTGACATTTAGTGGACCTTCCTCCTGGATGTAAAACAATTGGGTGTAAATGGATTCTTAAAAAGAAATTAAAACCTGATGGCACTGTTGAAAAATATAAGGCACATCTTGTTGCTAAAGGTTTTAGACAAAGAGAAAATGTAGACTTTTTTGATACATTTTCACCCGTGACTAGAATAACGTCTATACGTGTACTATTTGCTATAGCTGCCTTAAATGATTTAATTGTACACCAAATGGATGTTAAAACTGCATTTTTAAATGGAGAATTAGAAGAAGAGATTTATATGGATCAACCTGAAGGTTTTATTGTACACGGTCAAGAAAATAAAGTATGTAAATTAGATAAATCTCTTTATGGACTCAAACAGGCACCTAAACAATGGCATGATAAATTTGATAGCCTAGTCATCTCTAATGGGTTTAAAATAAATGAAAGTGACAAATGCATTTATTATAAATATGTTGAGAACATTTGCACTATTATATGTCTTTATGTTGATGACTTGCTTATATTTGGTTCTAATATTCATGCCGTAGAAAATGTTAAATCATTATTATGTGCTAATTTTGATATGAAGGATTTGGGTGAAGCTAGTGTAATTTTGGGAATTAATATTACTAGGTCAGAAAAGGGACTTTCTTTGGATCAATCTCATTACATTGAGAAAGTTCTAAAGAAATATAATTACTTTGACTGTAAACCTGCTAGTACTCCATTTGAACCTAGTGTAAAGTTATTTAAGAACACGGGCGATAGTGTAAACCAAAATGCTTATGCAAGCATTATTGGTAGCTTACGTTATGCTACAGATTGCACTAGACCTGACATAGCTTATGCTGTGGGAGTACTATGTAAATTTACTTGCAGACCTAGTATGGAGCATTGGCATGCTATTGAGAGGCTCATGCGGTACCTTAAAAGGACGATGAACCTCGGATTACACTATAATAAGCATCCCACTGTCCTTGAAGGATTTAGTGATGCAGATTGGAACACCCTATCTGATGATTCTAAGGCTACTAGTGGATATATAATTAGCATCGCGGGTGGTGCAGTTTCTTGGAAATCTAAGAAACAAACTATTTTGGCTCAATCCACTATGGAGTCCGAGATGATAGTGCTAGCTACTGCTAGTGAAGAGGCGAGTTGATTAAGAAACCTCCTGTCAGATATCCCATTATGGGAAAGACCGATTCCAGCCGTTTTGATTCATTGTGATATTACCGCGGCTATTGCAAAAGTTGAGAACCGTTATTATAACGGTAAGAAACGACAAATACGTCATAAGCATAGTACTGTTAGAGAATTTATTTTTACGGGTGTTGTGAGGGTGGATTATATACGGTCTGAACAGAACTTAGCTGATCCTTTGACGAAAGGACTAGCTAGGGAGAAGGTGTGGAACACCACGAAAGGGATGGGACTAAAGCCCTTGGATAAATGAGTCATTTGTGATAGTAACCCAACATATAGACTGGAGATCCCAAGAAATATGTTCAAAGGGTAATAACAAGTCACAAGTGATATGGGTTGAATCATGCGATTATTAATTAAAATAGAACGGGGTTTTACTCCGAGTCCATCCCTAAGGAGCATGATATCCTGAAGCGAGTTAAGGATGAGTTATGATAACTCTTAATGAGATCTATAGCTTTATTTTGAGTGGGGTACTTAGCTACAGGAGTATTCTTGATAGACTCACCCATGTGAATGTGGAAGTGTGGCTGCTTCCTATGGATATTTTGGGCAAATTCCTAGAGCATTCACTATACTGGGATAGAAGAACATGGCCGTAACTTGCGAGCTATTAGACTTACACCCAAGTAGGGTTGTGTGTGGGATGTTATCAGAGATAGAGTTCAAAACTACGGTTACTCTAGTATATTCTGAATCATCTTTACTACGTAAATGTTCAAGTCGAAAGACACCTTTGCTTATGCACAATTCTATGAATTATTGCTCGATAAAATGTTTTCAAGTTTTGCAAGTGGGGGATTGTTGGAAACAGCTGTCTTTGGCAGCTGTTAGGTGCAAAAACTTTAAACAGCCTTTAGGCAGTGTCCCACATCGGTGGGAAAGATAAAATGTGTTGTGTATATTTACAAGTTTTTGGGAACAAAGGTTCAGCCCTTTGGGCATTCAATGTTTTGTGGTGGGGCAGACCCAATGGGCCAAGTCACACACGCGCGCACGCGCCGCCGCCGCCGTCCGACCTGCCCGTGCCCGTGCCCGTGTCAGTGTCCGGGTCCGGGTCCTGTGTCTTGGGCTTGGGCTCAAAAAAGAAATAACTTTTTGGTCTAATTAATTAACGATTTTGGTCGTTAAAAATTAATTTTTTCACGGTAATTATTCCGAAAAATTAAAACGTGTTTTATTCCGTGTTGACTTCTTCAACCGAGTTGCCCACTATTTCCAGATTTTTCTCCACGTTGTTTACCAACGTCTCTTTTCTTTTTGCCCCATAAAAGAGGTTGTAGCCTCCGTTTTTTATACACAGTTATCTCCTAACAATTTTCAACACAGAATTTCTTCTACAGTTCGAAAAAAAAAAATTCCTTCTCCCAGAATAATTTGTTTTCCCTTTCCAGAATAATTAATCTCGTTCGTTGTACAGATTATCTATATTATTTTAGAATCGAGCAATTAATACATAATGGGTGTACACAGACCGAATAACCTTAAAGAGAGCGACATTGTCCGCGACTCAGCCGTGTTCTTGACTGTCCAGTTCGGGATTTCTTATATTTTTTTGCCCCAGATTTATTTGCTCCAAAATTGGGTAATTTCGTTCCTGATTTTAATTCTGCATTTAATTATTTAAATTGCTGCTACAACAATTTTAAGGTGTTCTATATTCTGCAATGGACGAAATTAACTCAAGTAACCTAAATAAGCCTTTCAAATATGAAGGCACTCATTTTAAACGTTGGAGCAAAAAATTGCTATTTTATTTAACTACGAAAAAAGTCGTAAAAAATAATCCACCTACTGTTGGGGAAAGCAAAACAATTAGAACTTGGGAGGAAAATGATTTTTTGTGCAAGAACTATATTCTGAATGCACTAAGTGACGAACTTTATGACTATTATGCCAATTATAAAACTGCGAAAGATGTTAGGGACGCACTTTTTAAAAAATATGACACAGAGGAGGCGGGTGCTAAAAAATATGCCGTCAGCCGTTATTTGAAATTTCAAATGACGGATGACAAATCTGTTGTTGCTCAAACCCATGATTTGCAAATGATTGCCCATGAAATTATTTCCGAGGGCATGGCTTTAGATGAGCAATTTCAGGTGGCTGTAATTATTGATAAATTGCCTCCACCATTCAAAGAGTTTAAAAATATTTTGAGGAATAAGTCTAAAGAATTTTCACTAGAGTCATTAATTACTAAATTGAGAATCGAGGAGGAATCCCGAAAACAGGACTATAAAGATGAAATTCTTGTTGTGTCTAACAACAAAAATCAGAAAAAGAACAACACTCCAGTTGTTTTAAAAGCAAACGGAAAAAATATGAAAAATCAGAAAAAGAGCCACAACCAGAATTTTAAAAATCAGACTCAGAATAAGTATAAGAACCCTGGAAATGGACAGTCTAGCAACTCGGGACAGTTTTTCTGTTTCAAGTGTGGCAAGCCTGGCCATATGGCTCGCAAATGTCGCAATGTGCCACAAGCACAAGCGAATTTGACCGAAGAGGACCTATGTGCTATGATTTCAGAAATCAACATGGTTAGCGGTGCCGAAGGGTGGTGGTTGGATACTGGCGCTTCCCGCCATATCTGTTATTATCGTAGTCTGTTTAAGACTTATTCTGAGACTGCAGATAAGAAGGTGTTGTTGGGTGATTCTCACTCCACTGAGGTTGGTGGTACTGGAAATGTGGAATTGAAGTTCACTTCGGGAAAGACTGTTATCCTCAAAGATGTTCTTCACACTCCCTAGATAAGGAAAAATTTGGTTTCGGGTTATCTTCTCAACAAAGCTGGCTTTACTCAAACTATTGGTGCTGATTTATTTACTTTGACCAAAAATGGAATTTTTGTAGGCAAGGGTTATGCCACTGATGGGATGTTTAAATTGAATGTTGATGCAATGAATAAAATTTCTCCTTCTGCTTATATTGCTTGTTCATTTAATATTTGGCATGCTAGGCTTTGTCATGTTAATAAACGACTTGTTAAAAATATGAGCACTTTAGGATTAATTCCCGAATTATCATTAAATGATTTTGAAAAATGTGAATGGTGTAGTCAAGCAAAAATCACTAAGACACCACATAAATTTGCTTTTAGAGAATCTGAACCACTTGATTTAATTCATTCGGATATTTGTGAATTGGATGGTGTCACAACTAGAAATGTGAAACGTTATTTTATAACTTTTATTGATGATTGTTCTGATTATTCATTTGTGTATTTAATGAAAAATAAAAGTGAAGCGTTTGACATGTTTAAAATTTTCCTAAATGAAATTGAAAATCAAATTGATCGGAAAATAAAAAGGTTACGTAGTGATAGAGGCACCGAATATGATTCTGGACCATTTATTGAATTTTATAAAACCCACGGTATTTTTCACGAAAAAACTGCCCCTTATTCGCCCGAAATGAACGGTAAAGCCGAAAGAAAAAATAGGACATTAACTGAATTAGTTGTTGCTATTTTATTAAATTCAGGAGCTGCCTCACATTGGTGGGGTGAAATTATTTTGACTGTGTGTCACGTGCTTAATAGAATTCCTAAGACTAAAATGATAATATCTCCTTATGAAATTTGGAAAAATATTAAGCCCAACGTGTCATACTTTAGAACGTGGGGGTGCTTAGCCTATGTACGTATACCCGACCCTAAAAGGTCTAAATTAGTAAGTAAAGCATATGAGTGCGTTTTTATAGGCTATACTATTAATAGCAAAGCATACCGATTTTATGACTTGAAAAATCAAGTAATTATTGAATCAAATGACGCCGATTTTTATGAAGATAAATTTCCTTTTAAATTGAGGATTAGTGGGGGCGAGTCATCCACTAATATTTCTTTAAATAAAAATAAAGAAAATAATGAATCCATTCTAGAAATTCGAAAAAGTAAAAGGGCTCGTGTAGAAAAAGATTTTGGTCCCGACTTTTATGCTTACACTTTAGAGGAGGATCCTAACACTATTCAAGAAGCCTTATCTTCTTTAGATGCCGATTTATGGCAAGAGGCTATTAATGATGAAATGGATTCTTTGGAAACAAATAAAACTTGGCATTTAGTGGACCTTCCTCCTGGATGTAAAACAATTGGGTGTAAATGGATTCTTAAAAAGAAATTAAAACCTGATGGCACTGTTGAAAAATATAAGGCACGTCTTGTTGCTAAAGGTTTTAGACAAAGAGAAAATGTAGACTTTTTTGATACATTTTCACCCGTGACTAGAATAACGTCTATACGTGTACTATTTGCTATAGCTGCCTTAAATGATTTAATTGTACACCAAATGGATGTTAAAACTGCATTTTTAAATTGAGAATTAGAAGAAGAGATTTATATGGATCAACCTGAAGGTTTTATTGTACACGGTCAAGAAAATAAAGTATGTAAATTAGATAAATCTCTTTATGGACTCAAACAGGCACCTAAACAATGGCATGATAAATTTGATAGCCTAGTCATCTCTAATGGGTTTAAAATAAATGAAAGTGACAAATGCATTTATTATAAATATGTTGAGAACATTTGCACTATTATATGTATTTATGTTGATGACTTGCTTATATTTGGTTCTAATATTCATGCCGTAGAAAATGTTAAATCATTATTATGTGCTAATTTTGATATGAAGGATTTGGGTGAAGCTAGTGTAATTTTGGGAATTAATATTACTAGGTCAGAAAAGGGACTTTCTTTGGATCAATCTCATTACATTGAGAAAGTTCTAAAGAAATATAATTACTTTGACTGTAAACCTGCTAGTACTCCATTTGACCCTAGTGTAAAGTTATTTAAGAACACTGGCGATAGTGTAAACCAAAATGCTTATGCAAGCATTATTGGTAGCTTACGTTATGCTACAGATTGCACTAGACCTGACATAGCTTATGCTGTGGGAGTACTATGTAGATTTACTAGCAGACCTAGTATGGAGCATTGGCATGCTATTGATAGGGTCATGCGGTACCTTAAAAAGGAAAATGAACCTCGGATTACACTATAATAAGCATCCCGCTGTCCTTGAAGGATTTAGTGATGCAGATTGGAACACCCTATCTGATGGTTCTAAGGCTACTAGTGGATATATATTTAGCATCGCTGGTGGTGCAGTTTCTTGGAAATCTAAGAAACAAACTATTTTGGCTCAATCCACTATGGAGTCCGAGATGATAGCGCTAGCTACTGCTAGTGAAGAGGCGGGTTGGTCAAGAAACCTCCTGTCAGATATCCCATTATGGAAAAGACCGATTCCAGCCGTTTTGATTCATTGTGATATTACCGCGGCTATTGCAAAAGTTGAGAACCGTTATTATAACGGTAAGAAACGACAAATACGTCGTAAGCATAGTACTGTTAGAGAATTTATCTCTACGGCTGCTGTGAGGGTAGATCATATACGGTCTGAACAGAACTTAGCTGATCCTTTGACGAAAGGACTAGCTAGGGAGAAGGTGTGGAACACCACGAAAGGGATGGGACTAAAGCCCTTGGATAAATGAGTCATTTGTGATAGTAACCCAACATATAGACTGGAGATCCCAAGAAATATGTTCAAAGGGTAATAACAAGTCACAAGTGATATGGGTTGAATCATGCGATTATTAATTAAAATAGAACGGGGTTTTACTCCGAGTCCATCCCTAAGGAGCATGATATCCTGAAGCGAGTTAAGGATGAGTTATGATAACTCTTAATGAGATCTATAGCTTTATTTTGAGTGGGGTACTTAGCTACAGGAGTATTCTTGATAGACTCACCTATGTGAATGTGGAAGTGTGGCCGCTTCCTATGGATATTTTGGGCAAATTCCTAGAGCGTTCACTATACTGGATTAGAAGCACATGGCCGTAACATGCTAGCTATTAGACTTACACCCAAGTAGGGTTGTGTGTGGAATGTTGTCAGAGATAGAGTTCAAAACTACGGTTACTCTAGTATATTCTGAATCATCTTTACTACGTAAATGTTCAAGTCGAAAGACACCTTTGCTTATGCACAATTCTATGAATTATTGCTCGATAAAATGTTTTCAAGTTTTGCAAGTGGGGGATTGTTGGAAACAGGTATCTTTGGCAGCTGTTAGGTGCAAAAACTTTAAACAGCCTTTAGGCAGTGTCCCACATCGGTGGGAAAGATAAAATGTGTTCTGTATATTTATAATTTTTAGGGAACAAAGGTTCAGGCCTTTGGGCATTCAATGTTTTGTGGGTATGTGGGGCAGACCCAATGGGCCAAGTCACACACGCGCGCGCACACCGCCGCCGCCGTTCGTCCGGCCCGTGCCCGTGCCCGTGTCCGGGTCCTGGTCCTGGGTCTTGGGCTTGGGCTCAATAAGAAATAACTTTTTGGACAAATAAATTAACGATTTTGGCCTTTAAAAATTAATTTTTTAACGATAATTATTCCGAAAAATTAAAACGTGTTTTATTCCGTGTTGATTTCTTCAACCGAGTTGCCCACTATTTCCAGATTTTTCTCCACGTTGTTTACCAACGTCTCTTTTCTTTTTGCCCCATAAAAGAGGTTGTAGCCTCCGTTTTTTATACACAGTTATCTCCTAACAGTTTTCAACACAGAATTTCTTCTACAGTTCGGAAAAAAAAAATCCTTCTCCCAGAATAATTAATCTCGTTCGTTGTACAGATTAATTATATTATTTTAGAATCGAGCAATTAATACAGAATGGGTGTACACATACCGGATAACCTTAAAGAGAGCGACATTGTCCACGACTCAGCCGTGTTCTTGACTGTCCAGTTCGGGATTTCTTATATTTTTCTGCCCCAGATTTATTTGCTCCAAAATTGGGTAATTTCGTTCCTAATTTTAATTCTGCATTTAATTATTTAAATTGCTACTACAACAATTTTAAGGTGTTCTATATTCTGCCATGGACGAAATTAACTCAAGTAACCTAAATAAGCCTTTCAAATATGAAGGCACTCATTTTAAACGTTGGAGCAAAAAATTGCTATTTTATTTAACTACGAAAAAAGTCGCATCATGTGTTCAATTTGACAAACCCGTAGTAAATAATCCACCTACTGTTGAGGAAAGCAAAACAATTAGAACTTGGGAGGAAAATGATTTTTTTGTGCAAGAACTATATTCTGAATGCTCTAAGTGACGAACTTTATGACTATTATGCCAATTATAAAACTGCGAAAGATGTTTGGGACACACTTTTTAAAAAATATGACACGGAGGAGGCGGGTGCTAAAAAATATGCCGTCAGCCATTATTTGAAATTTCAAATGACGGATGACAAATCTATTGTTGCTCAAACCCATGATTTGCAAATGATTGCCCATGAAATTATTTCCGAGGGCATGGCTTTAGATGAGCAATTTCAGGTGGCTGTAATTATTGATAAATTGCCTCCACTGTTCAAAGAGTTTAAAAACATTTTGAGGCATAAGTCTAAAGAATTTTCACTAGAGTCATTAATTACTAAATTGAGAATTGAGGAGGAATCCCGAAAACAGGACTATAAAGATGAAATTCTTGTTGTGTCTAACAACAAAAATCAGAAAAAGAACCACACTCCAGTTGTTTTAAAAGCAAACGGAAAAAATATGAAAAATCAGAAAAAGAGCCACAACCAGAATTTTAAAAATCAGACTCAGACTCAGAATAAGTATAAGAACCCTGGAAATGGACAGTCTAGCAACTCGGGACAGTTTCTCTGTTTCAAGTGTGGCAAGCAAGGCCATATGGCTCGCAAATGTCACAATGTGCCACAAGCACAAGCGAATTTGACCGAAGAGGACCTATGTGCTATGATTTCAGAAATCAACATGGTTAGCGGTGCCGAAGGGTGGTGGTTGGATACTGGCGCTTCCCGCCATATCTGTTATGACCGTAGTCTGTTTAAGACTTATTCTGAGACTGCAGATAAGAAGGTGTTGTTGGGTGATTCTCACTCCACTGAGGTTGCTGGTACTGGAAATGTGGAATATAAGTTCACTTCGGGAAAGACTGTTATCCTCAAAGATGTTCTTCACACTCCCGAGATAAGGAAAAATTTGGTTTCGGGTTATCTTCTCAACAAAGTTGGCTTTACTCAAACTATTGGTGCTGATTTATTTACTTTGACCAAAAATGGAATTTTTGTAGGCAAGGGTTGTGCCACTGATGGGATGTTTAAATTGAATGTTGATGCAATGAATAAAATTTCTCCTTCTGCTTATATTGCTTGTTCATTTAATATTTGGCATGCTAGGCTTTGTCATGCTAATAAACGACTTGTTAAAAATATGAGCACTTTAGGATTAATTCCCGAATTATCATTAAATGATTTTGAAAAATGTGAATGGTGTAGTCAAGCAAAAATCACTAAGACACCACATAAATCTGCTTTTAGAGAATCTGAACCACTTGATTTAATTCATTCGGATATTTGTGAATTGGATGGTGTCACAACTAGAAATGTGAAACGTTATTTTATAACTTTTATTAATGATTGTTCCGATTATTCATTTGTGTATTTAATGAAAAATAAAAGTGAAGCGTTTGACATGTTTAAAATTTTCCTAAATGAAATTGAAAATCAATTTAATCGGAAAATAAAAAGGTTACGTAGTGCTAGAGGCACCGAATATGATTCTGGACCATTTATTGAATTTTATAAAACCCACGGTATTCTCCACGAAAAAACTGCCACTTATTCGCCCGAAATGAACGGTAAAGCCGAAAGAAAAAATAGGACATTAACTGAATTAGTTGTTGCTATTTTATTAAATTCAGGGGCTGCCTCACATTGGTGGGGTGAAATTATTTTGACTGTGTGTCACGTGCTTAATAGAATTCCTAAGACTAAAATGAAAATATCTCCTTATGAAATTTGGAAAAATATTAAGCCCAATGTGTCATACTTTAGAACGTGGGGGTGCTTAGCCTACGTAAGTATACCCGACCCTAAAAGGTCTAAATTGGCAAGTAGAGCATATGAGTGCGCTTTTATAGGCTATGCTATTAATAGCAAAGCATACCGATTTTATGACTTGAAAAATCAAGTAATTATTGAATCAAATGACGCCGATTTTTATGAAGATAAATTTTCTTTTAAATTGAGGATTAGTGGGGGCGAGTCATCCACTAATATTTCTTTAAATAAAAATAAAGAAAATAATGAATCCATTTTAGAAATTCGAAAAAGTAATAGGGTTCGTGTAGAAAAAGATTTTGGTCCCGACTTTTATGCTTACACTATAGAGGAGGATCCTAACACTATTCAAGAAGCCTTATCTTCTTTAGATGCCGATTTATGGCAAGAGGCTATTAATGATGAAATGGATTCATTGGAAACAAATAAAACTTGGCATTTAGTGGACCTTCCTCCTGGATGTAAAACAATTGGGTGTAAATGGATTCTTAAAAATAAATTATAACCTGATGGCACTGTTGAAAAATATAAGGCACGTCTTGTTGCTAAAGGTTTTAGACAAAGAGAAAATGTAGACTTTTTTTATACATTTTCACCCGTGATTAGAATAACGTCTATACGTGTACTATTTGCTATAGCTGCCTTAAATGATTTAATTGTACACCAAATGGATGTTTGTAACAACCCGTCCTTTTTGGAGACCATTAAATTCCATAATTGGATATAAATTGGAATTTGGGGAATTTTTATAAATAGTAATTTTTGGGATTTTCGAGGATTGAATGATTTTCGATGGGTGATGTAATTATTTTTGGGACTATATAGGTCGAAATATTTTAATTATATGTCGTTGTTGAGTAAAGCGACACGAGGTAAGATTTTTAATTGGAAAGCCCGCATTTATTTATTTTGGGTTGGAATAGTGATTTGCGGTCAAGTACCTCGGATGGGAATTTCGACTGCGTCATAATTCTCGAAATGGCCGAGATAATCGGAAAAGAGTGTCCGATTGACAAAAATGAGTTTCGGATAATTTTAGAGGTAAAAGTAACTCGTAATTGGGTAAACGAGTCGTTTTTGGGTTTTAAGGGTTTAAACCATTTTTCTTTCTTTATAAAGAGGGAGAGAGGGAGAAAAGAGAAGAAAGAGGAGAAAAGAGAGAGAGGAAGGAGAAAAGAGGGGAGAAAAGGGAGATTTGGGCCAAACTCCGCTGGATTCGACTCGAGGTCGTCGGATTTCATCCTCCATGCAAGTGTTTACTTGCTTTATTTCATTTTGTGCATTCCTCTCATATCACAATTGGTATAAATATGATTTTGGGGTTAGAATCCTTAAAATAAATTGGGTAAAAGTTGATTATGAGTTTACACATTGATGTAGTGTAAACTCTTAATGATTTTTAGTGTCAAAACCATGTTAATGGAGTATAAAATGGGTTTAAAGGTTAAGTTGGGGTTTTTATGGTTTTAGGGTTTAAAACTAAGAGAAATGATTTAATACCCCAAAATAATTGATGTGTTAGTTGTAAAACATAGATTAGATGTTTATTGAGTTGTTGGGTGAGGTTAGAAACAACAAAAATGGAGAAAAATGGAGTTTGGGATTTGGGGAGAGATAATGAATAGTAACCCGTAGCCTTTGGGGTCATTTTCGGCCAAAAAGATAAATGATTTAGCTCCTCCTCTCTCTTTTAACCCACTTAAAATCCTTCCCCCGTACATTTTCACTTTACCTCCTCCTCTCTCTTTCTCTCCTAGATCAAAATTCTCCATTTTTCATTCACTCAAAAGGTATGATTTACACACACACACACACACACACACATATATATATATATATATATATATATATATGTATATATATATATGTAGATAAACTCATTTTGGGTATATATACATATTTATACCAATGTTTTTAGGTTTGTTATATATGTGAAATGGTGTATATATACAATTGTATGTGTAATTCTTGAATATATGTGTTTATATGTTGTAAAATATATATATTTATATGTATGACTTTAATATTATTAAAATTAATTTGTATAGAATCCAAGTTTGAACATTTAAACCATTATTTATTACAATGTGAATATTGGACTTTGAAATTCGTTTTGGTTTAAATATATGTGTTTGTTTGTTATAAAATAGTTGTATTTTTATATATGGTTTTGATATTGTTATAAATAATTTATGCATCATTCAAACCATTTTTTATTACAATATGAATATTTGAATTTGATATTTGTTTGGATTTGAATATATGTGTTTGTTTGTTGTAAAATAATTGTATTTACATGTATGGCTTTGATATTGATAGAAATAATTTTTACAAAACCTAGGTTTAGACAGTCAACCCATTCTTTATTAAAATGTGAATATTTGACTTTTATAATTGTTTGGGCATGATGTAATGTGTTTATTTATTTTAAAAGTAATCATTTATGTTAAAAATATATAATTTGTGAGTTTCTTTACAAATGTGAAGGATTTTGTAATTTTGGGTGAAAGTGACAAAGAACATAATGACGTTCTTTGATAATTTATAATGTTCTTCATATATATATATAGGTTTTGAAAATTAGATTCAATTAGGATTTAAAGTATAATTAAAACCAATTTGGTATGTATACGTGAGGCATAGAAGTTAATTTAGTCCCGTGGGGTATATAATTATTCTCACCTCTTTGTTCACACATGGTAGGTAAAGATTTCTACAAGTTGTTATAGTGTATCCTCTATACAAAGAGTGGATGTTTGAGATAAACAGACTCAGGGATGTGTACCGTAGATGTACTTACAAGTTTGTAAAATTCGTAAAGAGGTATCTCAATGATGAAGAGTTCTCATTTCCTTGTACATGTTGTAGAAATGGTAAAGTGTGCGAGTGGAAAATAATTGAATTACATTTGCTTATATGGGGTATGCAAGACGATTACCGAGTGTGTTTTTTTCACGAAGGAAAACATTATCCCTTTATCCCCTTAATAACCTCCTGTATGCCCATTAAGTAGGAGAGCAATGGAAGTACACGAGGATACCATAGAGCATAATATGTCAGATGATATTATAAATGATGTTTATAGAGTTCATATGATGGGATCCAGTGAGACTACTACGAAAGACAATGAATCTTGTGGTGGAGGTTCTAATGCTTATGACAATGTTGGGATAACCTTGACGATGATAAGCAAACTTTGAAAGTCAAATTAACCCAATTATTATACCCGAATGCGATAAATATTATACAACTTTGCATGCCATGGTTGGTTTACATAGTTTGAAGAGCCATTTTGGTTTTTCTGGCAATAGCATGACCGAAATTCTAAATTAGGTGAAAGGTTTTCTCCTCAAACAGAATATGCTTACAAATAACTATTCGCGTATGAAGAATATTTTGAAAGGTTTGGAAATGAAGTATAAATCAATTAATGCTTTCAAATGTGTTTTCATACTATACTAGAAGGAGTATGAAAATCATGATCATTGTCCGGTATGCGGTGGCACCTGGATATGTTCCAGAGCAGGGTTCGAATGGTAAGCGTGGCGCACTTTCCAAAATCCCTATAAAGTATTGAAATATTTCTGCCTTGGTCATAGGTCGAAGATGTTTTTCATAATACCATGGATAACAAAGGTAATGATTTGGCGCGCTAGAGCACGCGTAAGGGATAACATCATGCGTTATTCTATAGACTCAATCATTTGGAAAGGCATAAATTTTAATTACCTATATTTCACCAATGATCAACGTAATATTCGTCTAAAAATATCAATATATTAGTTAAATCAATCTATTAATCTAAGCACTAATCAAAGTGTATATTTGATGATCTTAGCGCCCTTAGATCTAAATCCTTCATTGTACATGCGACCAAAATTTTTTATGTTGTCTTTATTGATACATAGGCTAAAGGCACAAAGTGATGATATTGATGCCTACTTGGCATAGTTGGTAAAATAATTGAATGAGTTATGGGTAGCAGGAATGAAAGCATTTGACTCTAAAAAATAAGAAGAGTTCACGTTGAAAGCTATATTGATCTGGGCAATTCATGATTTGCCAGCTTATGGGACTTTATCGGGATATAATGTCTCCGATTACTTTGGGCATCCAATTTGTGATGAGGAAACTGAATATTAATATCTCAAGGATAGTGAAAAAATTATATATCATTCTCATAGGAAATTCTTGTCTTCCAATCACACATTTGGATTTGATACAAGTTTTAATTTTTTGTCGAGTGGGGTCGAATATAGCCTACCTTTAAGAAACATTTTAGGCTCAAAAATTGAAAGTATGGCTTCCTAATGTGGAGCTAATGTTCCTAGGAAGAACCCTAAATTCAATAATGTCAAGCATAAAAAGACTCTTGTTGAGCATAAAGCCAAGAAACAAAAGGCGTGGTTTAGGAGGTCAAATACTATTTCCCTTGCCGTATTAAAAGGGTAACCCATGCGATATGTATAGATGTCATGCATGTAAGGATGGAAATTTAACTTGACCCGACCCGACCCTTATGTGACGGGTTAAAAACCCGATTAAAATAATAGGGGCAAATTTGGGTTTTAAAAAAACATTTATTAAATGGGACGGGTTCGGGTTTTATAAAGATACACTCGCACCACCCCACCTCGCCCCGTATAACACTTAATTTTACCTATATACCCTTTTGTGTTAACCTATTAACACTCCCACTTCATATATATATATATAAATCTGAGAACAAAAAGGTTTTAGCAAAAATGGTGGCTTACTGTTGCTCTCTCTCTCTCTCGGTTCATCGCATCGCATCTCCTTTATCCATCACCGTTTCATCGCATCTCCTCTTTCTCTCTCTATGTGTTCATCGTCGGTGGCTTGTTAGTGCTCGTCAAGCGGCGGTGATTTACAAGCAGATCTACTCATGGTTTTCAAGTGGATTTACAAGAAAATTTACAAGAGCCAAGCTATTTACAAGCAAGACCTTTCTAATCCCTTTTTTCCAAGTAGATCTACTCGTGGTTTTCAAGCGATTTTTTTTTATAATTTTGTTCAAGAAGGTCTCTCTACTCCTTGTGTATGTTGCTCATTTTTTTGTCTGGTTCGTTGATCATTTATTAATTTGTTGTTGGCCATTTATTCAAGCATCGAGTTGGGAATGTTCGTTTTGACAACTTCTAAATATCCACGTTAATGTTATTTTTTTGCCATTTATTAATTTGTTGTTTGCCATTTATTAATTTGTGGATAAAATCTGTATTGATTTATATGATAAAATCTGTTTTGACAATTAATATAAAATCTCTGATTTATATGATAAAATTTGTCAATTAATACAAAATTCGTACTGATTTAATTTGTTGCTTGCTGCGTTAATATTATTCGATTTTAATTGGTATATCTATTTGACACTTAATATAAAATCTCTTATATTTATTTTTTGTCTTTTTGTCTTATTTTCTCCAATAAGTTCATGTTAAAGATGATGTATTGAGATTTAGAAGTTAATTTTGATACATTTTAATTTTAATTATTAGCTTAAAAAGTCACTATTTTATTTGTTATATAATAAAATCAGTTTTAAAAAAATGCAGGTTTTAACCCGTGAGGCGGGGTCGGTTCAGACCCGTATTATTGAAGCGGGGCGGGTTCGGGTTTAATTAGGTTGTAATTAAACGGGTTCAGGCTTTAAAAACATAACCCGTCGTAGGTCCCGGGCGGGACGGGTTAATCTTTTTTTTAGAGGCGGGTTTGAGTTTTGACAAACCCACCCCATACCTGACCCGTTGCCATCCCTACATACATGCTGAGAAGAACATCATCGAACATCTTGTGAGCAGATGCCTAAGAGCGAGTCATTCAGAGGATGAATAAAAGGCACAACGTGATATTAAAGTGTTGGAAATTAAATCGCAGTTTTGGTTGAAAGAAGACAATAGCGGGAGGAATATAATTCTCCCCGGGGTATATACTTTGACGAGGGAGAAATAAAGGTGCTTTTAGACACACTGCATAATTTGAAAGTTCCCTCTAATTTTTTATAAAATTTTTAGAGGATTGTGAGGTATGCCACACATGATCTACAAAAGTGAAAGTCTCACGATTAGCATTTGATCATGCAACTGGTTCTTTATTGTTTAAGAACTGTTTCTCTAAGCATAAGAATTTACGGAGGGACGTTATGGAGATTAGACTTTGTTTTACACTTTTGTGTGCAAAAGTAATCAACCGAAAGAACATCGAGCCTGCAAAATCAACTCTATCTAAAGCAACTTATGTGTTGGAGAAGTAATCCCCCCATCATTCTTCGATAAAAGTATTAGCTTGTTCGTGCACTTATGCGATGAGGCGCTTTTTTGCGTCCCACTAAGATATCAATGTATGTACCCATTTTAAAGGTATACGTGATAATATAAGTTTTAGTAATTTAATTTGATATATAGGTTGATGAATTTTAATAACTCAAATATATAGGTTGATGAAAGTTTTCAAAGAGTTTGTTAAGAATACGAGGCACATTAAAGGATCCACCGCGAAGGAAAACATTATTGTGGAGGCATTCGTTTTAGCTAGGGAATATATACCCGACCCTAACATTGTGCATGACGGAGATAAGTTCATCGATGAGGGTGGTCAAGTCATGGGCAAACAAGTTAAACTGACAAGTTTATAGTATGATCAAGTGGTTTGTTTAATGTTTGAAACCTATGAAGATGTCATTTTGGTAGAGTTTATGGTAGTAATCGGTAAACTAAATATGAGTGCCCTAGGTTTGATGCCTATATGAGGGTATGTATTGTTTGGGTTAGTGGAAAGTTCCCCCCTTTGGCATGACTTCCACGATATACATCTTGCTTTTGAGGGAAATCGATACATGCGGACAAGCCATTTGATATACCTAAGTGTACGTGAATTGCCTCACTTTATACCTCATGGAGACAATACGTGTCAGAGAGAATTCAATATACTCGACGTATGTGAACGAATTCTCTGCGATATACCTCTTGTTATGACTTTAGTCAACCGGTACGATGCGGGGGGAACCGTTCGTTATACGTCGAAGGTACTTGGTCAATGAAAGGTGAGAGTTATATTGCTTAGGCTAACTGTGACCTATCGGACCAGCACCCATCACAAAGTGACCCCCCAACACGGGAAATTTTTTTGTCAATATGCATGCTCTTTGGTGATTTAGTGTGCAAAATGCATGATTCTTGATTAATATATTATAGAGAGAGTATTTTATTTGGCATGATGAGCACTATACTAATAGGAAAAAATGTAAAGGTGTCATTAAAAGTAAATCTAGCATGGATCATGATTATCACACTAAGCATGGATATGTGAGAGTGAGTGATGTGTGAACCTCTATAAGTGAGTGTGTGGTAGTGAACCAAAATATGAATCAACTACAAGTGGTGTGTGATAAGTGTGAGTGAACACGGATATATACAAGTGTGGTAAGTGGAGGTGTGTGCTAGTGACACCTAAGCATGGATATTCTAAGTCGTGTGTGCAACATGTGGATATAAGTGATCCTCCGTGTAAGTAGTGTGAAGTGTACATACAGAGTATCTACAAGTGTGTGAGTGAGGAGTGATATAAGCATAAGGTAGATACATGAGAAATAATAGAGGAGTAAAAAGGGAACATACAAGTAGGTGCATATGCACACAAGTAGAAAATGATAACACCCATGAAAACAGAGTCTAACCAACTTATGATTAGTCCACAGCAAAGTTGCCACTGTGGCCATCCCTTCCCTTTTTTTGGGGGGGGTGGGGGGGATCTTTTCCCCCCGTTTCGGGGGGTTTCGACGCTCACGTTCGTGCACTCGGAGAGGGAGCGAAGGGCTCGCGCCCTTTTCTAGGAGCGCTTCGGCCGTCATTGATGTGGGGTGATATAATGAGATGGAGTTGCCAGCCTATTTTGCACAAAATAGGCAAAAAAAACATGTCGCCGCCTCGAGAGAGCGGCATGAAAGACAAATTGATGCTTACAAAACCAATAGTTCAAAGGTTCGGGGGCTAAGTTATGGAATGTGAACGTGTTAGGCACCCATCTTCCCTTTCGGTCTCTTATGGGCTTGTGATACTATTTTCCTTAATTTATCCTTGAAATGTGTGTGCGTGTATATATAAATAGAGATCGAAATTGCCCAACTCGTATCATGGAAAAGATAGAATGAGGTCATCCATAGGAATGTTCCCAAAATAATATTTAGAAAATACGATATATGTGTTTATCGAGATATTAATCATTATAATAAAATGATAATATTTGTTAGATAAAAACGCTGATAGGAATCACAAATATGATATATATGAGTAATATATAAATAAAATAAAAAAGGATGCAAATGTGAAGATAGGAAAATTGGAAAATTGGACTCGAGTCTTGGGTTTTAGCCCAAAACGCCTACGTAGCCTATAAAGGCATCAAAGTTCACATAGTTCTCATGTGGTATAAGGTTGGGATTTATCCCATAAATTCGAACGGGAGTTTGTTATATGTGTGTGTGTAGAAAATGTATTTTTAGTTTTGAGAGATTGTGATCGAAAATCTCGTTGGAATTTGTAGGGGTAACCCTCTTTTTCTTTGTTTTTTTTATAAACTATAGAGTTTGTGAAATATAACTAATAAAGGATAGGATATTAATGTGTATGAACTAAAGTAAAAAAACTAGATTAGAATTTATGTAACTAATGCAAAAATAAAGAAATTTAAAGAGAGAGGAGAATGTTTGGACCTTCTTTGGAGAATTGAGGCTTAATCTTGATCCTTGATGAGATCCCTCGAATGTTGGGGTGAAAGTTGGATGAGAGAGAATAAGATTTTCCTAAATTGGGTATGAAAATGACGGTAATGAAATATGAGAAGGAATTTCACACAAGAAAAGTTCGTTGATTGCAAGAAAATGTTTCAGAGATCACTGATATTGATGGATCTGACGTGTGTCTTGAGAGTGAGCTCATGCCCTCTATTTATAGGGTAGGCAGGCTACTAATGGTAATTCCCCTAGCCTAGCCAATCAGCAGGTGACCCTAGACACATTACCGATAGGTATGGAAATGAACCTGCCAATCGGTAGTCTCGTGCAGATTTTTTTTTAAAAATGGTTATAGAATGAAATTCGTTAATCCAAATTATGCACGGGGCATAACATTAGAAAGTTATACCTTTCAGAGTCCTTTGGACGCTCCCGGGTCCAGGAGTTGACTTTGGGTCAAATGGGGATCGGAAGCCCCCGTTGGTCCTTTGGACGGGAGATCGTCGAATGATAATGGATCATTCGTCCTAATCGTAAGTCGAAATCATGCACGAGACGGACCTTTGGAAAGTTCATACGACATACTTTGACTTTCCAAAGAGCTTCGCTCGGTTCAGAGAGTTAACTTTTGTCAAATGGGACCCGAAAGTGCCCGGTGACCTATCAGAGTAAAATAGGTCATTCGTCCGTACCATAAGGCTGATTCGTGCATGGGGTAAATCATTGGAAAGGGTATTTAACGCCATTCCAAGATTCATTCAGTCTCATTCGAGCTGAAGAGTTGACCTTGGTCAAACTGAGTCCGAGAGCGCTCGGTGGCCTTCAGATCAGTTTTTAGGAGAAAATGGGTCGTTTGTCCGAATAGTAATGTCGTTTTGCGCACGGGGCAGACTGCTAGAAAGGGTTTTCAGTTCCCTTAGAGAATCCATTGAGATTTTTCTCTGATGATGGAGTTTATTGGGGTAAAATTGGGACTTGGGAGCGCTCGGTGGCCCCCCAAATCGATTTTTGATAGTAAAATGGTCCTTTCGTTCGAACCGTTATGCCGATTCGCTCACGGGATAAACTGTTGGAAAGGCAATTCAGATCCCTTTGAAGATTCATTGAGCTTTCTCTTTGAAAATTGAGTTGATCGGAGTTAAATGGGGCTAGGGAGAGCCCGGTGGCCTTTATATCGGTACTCGGAGTACGATTGAGGTTTTATAGTGAATTGGGGAGGTGCTAGGGGCCTAAGAAGAGACTTAGGGGGTTTTTGAATGTGGTGTCTACAGTGATGCCATATCAAGTCTTGGTCATCTCACCAGTGGAACCAATTTCATAAAACACAACTTTAAGAAGTATTAGTTTAAAGCTTATATATTCTCATCGAGGTTGTACGAGAAAAATATTTTATTATAAAACAACAACATTTCATATAAGTTTTTTACGTATTTTAGGGCAAGTGCCAAAGATAAAAAAAATTATTGAATCAGAAATGACTTGCTATGGTGTAATTCAAAACATTTTTTAATTAGACTATATATCAAAGAGGTGGTGTTTTACCGTGATTGGGTAAGAGTTGGGGAATAAAAAAACTGTAAAGTCATTTCGGGTATAAATTTTATGATGGTAGACTTGTTCAAGATGAAGATCAAGGAGCATATGAATTATGAGTCATTTGTTTTTGTATTTGAAAATCACAAGCAAGTGTTTTAATCGAAGTATATTAACAACGAACTATGGTCATCCGTTTTACACACGCCAAAGCATCTCACGAGTAGCATGGATAACCTGGTAACTCATACCGTATATCGATACATTTTAGATGATGACTCAAACTTGAAGAAATTTCTAGATATTTTTCATGAGTAGAGTTATTTGGGTTATAAATTTGATTGAGGATTCTAGTTTGTAATTCATAACATGTAGTTTGTTAAATGTAATGTTCAAATGTTAATTTATTATTCGTTAACTCTAATATTGGTTGCTATATTAAAACTGTCTGAAAAAGGCACGATCATGTCAGACAACACTAAACTAACTTACAGATATAATCAGTGCAGGCGTGTGACTCACGAGGTGGGAATTTGGCCGGAAAATCGAAAATATAGGCCTTAAGCTTGAAACTAGACTTTAGGGGGTAAAAATTTAATTTAACAACAAAACTATCCGAAAAGAAGCACGGTCACGTCACACGTCACTAATGTAATTTGTTGAAATAACTAATGGAGTCGTGTGATTCACGGGGTGGAAATTTGATAGGAAATTTGAAAATCGAAGCCTTAAGCTTGAAATTAGGGAGATAGGAGGTGAAAACATAATTTAATTACAAACTATCCGAAAAGAGGCATGATCACGTCACATGACACTAATATAACTTGTAAAAATAACTGGTGCAATCGAGTGACTCACGGGGTAAGAATTTGGTAGGAGATTCAAAAATCAAAGTCTTAAGGTTGAAACTAGGGCGTTAGGGGGTGAAAACGTAATTTAATAACAAAACTACCCGAAAAGAGGCAGGATAATATCTCAAGACACTAAACTATCTTAAAATAACCGGTGCAGTCTTGTGAATATTTTTATTTGATTCTTATATCATGCTTGAGTATTTTCATTTGATCCACTAATGAAAACATGTGGGTGGAATAATTTTATGTTATTTAAATTCTTATAACCCTATTGAGTATTTCTATTTGATTTATGTTATGGATTATGCTAGTAATCCTATTTTTTTGCATAATGTCTACATCAGGACATCGAACCCCGTAACAAAGTAGGGGGACGAAGGATCGTCTAATAGGAAGCCCATCAAGTTTGGTAAGAATGGGATCAATGTTGAAAATAATATGACTTTAATGATTAGGTTGTTAGAGTTAATGAAATCAATAATTGGTCCTATGAACTTTAATTGGAGGAACGTCTCTAACGAGCTGAAGATGGACATTTTGAGGGCCTTAGAGGTATAAAAATCTCAACATTTATATTAAATATTTCACTTTCATATCATATTTTATCATATGTTTTTAATGTTAATTCACTAACTTTCTTATATTATATGTTTGTTGGACAACAAAAATTCAACTTTCCACCGGAATCGCGGGACAATATATTGGATAGTGTACACGAGCAATAGATGAAGATCATGCATGCCCGCTATTTCGAGAAGGATCGAGAGTCCATACTGTGGTGTAAGGACACAGTCACCGAGAAGGAGGACATCACATTAGCTAACTGGTAGAGATCATGAATTTCGAGGCGCTCGATAGATAGTTGTCCACTTATGGCTCGACGAGAACTAACCGATCAAAGAAAATGGACGTGCACTATTTTGGGTGGACATATTAAGCGGAGGTGGAGCATATTATGTGAATAAATTACTTTACATAATATTTTGTTTAATGGTAAGTAAATTTCTTTAATTTGGTCACATTTTGCAGAAGTCTAGGAGTGGGGAGGGGAAAATCCACATATGATGGACTCCTATATAAAGATTCAGATGAAGAAGGGAGAGACTACTAATCCACAGGTCGTCGAGACTTTGGTAGTTATAACTGAAATTTTATTTTCAATTTCATATTGTTTATTTATATTTCTTTTCAAAGTTAATATCATGTTTTATACTATTAAGGATAGCTTAAAGGCAATGCACAACACCCATAGTGATGCCGATAAGATATTTCTAAGTACGGATGCACTAAGCTAACTGCTAATCCAAGATAGAAAATGTTGTACTAAGTGTGTCAACTCCCGGATAGAATAGTCTAAGATGATTGGCATTATTTGCATTAACAATGTCTTATCCTCCAAGGTCGACACTTACAAAGCAAACACGAACACGAAATTAGAAAATATCCAACCAGCGATGAGCCACATATTCGAATGGGTCAAGCACGCAGCCTTGAATGTGGGGAAGGGGAAAGGGAAGGGGAAGGCGCAGGCACAGGATAAAGGTAAGGATAAGGAGAAGGTTAGTGAGGGGACCATTACTCCACCCCCCTCACCGATGCCGAACGACATATACTCTACCCCCACCTCCATTATCCCGACTCCATTTGAGCTAACTAATGATATAGTTCATATGCGTGACATGCGTGGAGGCGACCGAATTGCTAAGGGAGTGAAGGACACGATAACCACTTTGGGTACCAATATGCACAACCATCCATTACAACTTCACGAGTCTCGAGTCATGGTTACCGGAATTTTTGGGAGGAAATAGGACGAGGTATTATGGTTGGATGAGAAATTTGATGTTTGACATATCGATGACACGTTGGATTCGTACATCGTTTGACCGATTTTTCTCATCGATCCTTGTTAAGCTTTTATAGGGTTTACTTTTAATAAAACTTGAGTTGGTGCAATTAAACTTGGGATGTTTTGGTTTTAATTTCTTTAATTATGGCATATTATATTGTGGTTAGTGTTGCTATTTAGTTTGAACAAAAATAGGAAATTTTTTAAGCAGGATTTTTACTGGCCAGTAGCTACTACTTCCTAATAATTTTTTTCTTCTGATCTATGGTTTTGTCACAGTTCTAAACAGTAACAAAGTCGTGACAAAAATTAGGCACTGTCCGTATGATAAGAAATTGCCTCGTGTGCACGGCTGCACATATATTTCAGCACTGAATGAAATCGTGCGCACATCAAAAGTCAACCGGAGGCACAACGAAGTTTAGTTTTATCACGACTAAAGACCATGATAAGGTCATTGTTGTCCATGACAAGGGTTGATCACTCCCTTTAGTGGTTGATATCCCTATTATAAAAATAACCATGAAAATAGGTAGTTATCACGATCCTTGATCGTGATACAGGGGCTTGTCATGCCAAGAATCGTCACGGTCCTTAACCATGACAGCTCCTTTTTATCACAGTCAAAGACCGTGACAAGCCGACCCTTTTAGTGTAATGATAAAGCATTTCCAACCAAACCACCAAAAATTAGGGGATTCAGTTTTATTTTACTAACTTAAGTATCTCCTCTTGTAGGTACAATGGAGGTGAAGATGAATGGCATCTGGGACATTAAAATCGATCATGGTGGTTTTGGCGACTTGGGATAGAACAATTAAGGATCATGGGTGGTAGGATTTTATTAAAAAATTGATGGATAGTCACATCTCTCAAAAACAATTTTGAAGGAATCTATCATGGTTTGAAGCTCCTTACGGAGAGAGGGTGGAAAGGTGCTATAATGGAAATAAATTTCTCAACAATGATGACACTTATCTCAAAGTCAGGTGAAATAATTCATCCACCATTCACGCTCATTGGGGATTGCATAGACATACCTAGAGCAACTGTAATTAATGTGATTCACACTTTTCAAATACAATACATGTGTCGATATATTGGCAAAAAGGGGTAAACGCCAAAACATGAGTTTTGTTGAGTTTGAAGAATCGTTGGAGGAAATTCAAGAGCAACTAGAGGTGAATCTGTTAGGATAAGATACCCACGAGGCAACTAATTTCTTCTTTTCTTCTCCATCATTCCAAAAAAAGTTTTATTTAGCAGATTTAATACCAAGTTGATTGTGCATTCCATGACGAAAAAAGTAACAAACACTACACCCAAAAGGCCAAATTGTCACCTTTCAACCAGCTAGCCTTGTCACGGCCATTGGTCATGAAAAAAAAAACACGCATTTTTTATCACGGTCATTAACCGTGACAATCTTATAAAGTTATCACAGTCGAACAGCGTGACAGGTCCGTGATAACTTTATCAGTAAAAAAAACCCTTCCCTTTTCTTTTTTTCCCACCGTTTTCTCTTCCCTTTTCTTTTTCTCTCTCTAAGCGACTGCTCTCTTTGTAAGCTATTTTCAAGTTAGTTTTTTTCTCTATTTCTCTTTCCTTATATATATATTTATGTGTGGGTGTGTGTGCATGTACAGTATGTGTGTCCGTGTGTGCAGGTGGGTGAGCGTGTGTGCGTGTGTGTGTGGTGGGGCTGGGGGTAGTGTGTGTGTGCAGATGGGCGAGTGTATGTGTGTGTGTGTGTGTGTGTGTGTGTGTGTGGTGGAGGGGAAGGGGTGGGGGTGAGGGTGGGGGGGAGGGGTGTGTGTGTTGAAATTAATTGTTAATGTTTAGGACTTGAAATTAATTCTTAATTTAGGACTTGAAATTAATTCTTAATTTAGGACTTGAAATTAATGCTTAGTTTAGGACTTGATATTAATTGTTAATGTTGATTTAATACTTGAAATTAATGTTTAGTTTAGGATTTGAAATTAATTGTTAATGTTGATTGGGGACTTGAAATTAATGTTTAGTTTAGGACTTGAAATTAATTGTTAATATTGATTGGGTGATCTTAGTTGGGATTTAAATTAATAGGTATTGTTAATATTGATTGAATCTTATTGTTTAGAGAATAAAATTAAATTGACATTATAAATATTGTTCCTATACTTTTATTTAGGTTTAAAATTATTAATGTTGAATTAATTGAGTAGATGAATTAGAAGGAGTACAGGATACACATTTGTTTGTTTGTTGTTGTTGTTGGATTATATTGGACGGATGTGGTTGGATATGGAAGTTGGTTGTTAATTTTTTTTAAAATCCTTAATTTAATTTACACTAATAAATTCTTAAATAATTATCCTGTCTTATTTTGTTGGGTTGGTTAATTTTGGAAGTGGCACGACCACAGGATTATTGTCAAAATGAGGGGAGGGGGACTTTTCAATTTTTTTCTAAAATTACTTTGTGTCACGACCCGTTAGAGAGTGGCATGACCACAGACTTATCATAATTAAATGAAACATACTTGAAATTACACATAATGCACATAGATACTAGCCTTTTAGTTCTTATGCGTACGTATTCAATAGCCATTAGACATGTTCGAGAGTCATTACCCCTTTAATGAGATTTCTCAAATTGTCCCGCTTGGACAATTTAGGACTGCACAGTTTCTGTATAATAATATTCTTAGTAGCTTAAACTTATTACTTTTGGAGGAAGTTCAACAGTCGTACCTTAATGTTCTATGGGTACATACTACATGATGCGATTTTGAGTGTTATTTCAATTATCAATTGAAATAACACTCACACTTGAAAATCTACGTCATGTACTTAGAGAACTAAAAGGACATGCTGCCGAATTTTCCTCAAATTGGAACAATGTGCATGAGCTGTTACTTCAGGTGCTCATGAAGATATCGGGATAAACCTTGACAATGACTATCAAAGTTTAAAATTTAAGGCGACCCAACCGTTATACTCTAGCTATGAAAAAGATCAAATAATTTTACATGCCATGGTTGGTTTGCATAGTTTGAAGACCCAATACGTTTTATCTGGTAATAGCGTGACAGAAATTCTGAATTGGGTGAAAGGCTTGATATCCAAGAAGAATACGCTTCCAAATAACTATCCTGTTATGAAGAACGGTTTTAAAGGTTTGTTAATGGAGTATAAATCAATTCATGCTCGTGTGTATGACTGCATACTATATCGAAATGAGTATGAAAATCTCGATCGGTTGTGACACCCCGCCTAATAAAATACCGGGTGATCAGTCCTACACCAAATTAAAACATGAATCCCAGTTGGATCATCCTTAGCATCACTGTCGAAAACTTTTTAAAACTTACTAACCACCTAGTATTCCAAAAGCCGGTGCCAATTTTAACTTTGATTAAACAAACCAGTACATGCGGAAATTAAAATATAAACCATTCACACAACTGAATGAAAATAAACTGAATCATAATTACACAACTTGCCGAATAAATCACCGGCCACCAAAGAAATAATCCAATACAAATATTCAACACCTAAATAGATTACACCTGAAAACTGTACCGAGAAGTCTGGGTGACAAGCCCTAAATAAAACTGAAACTGATACAAGATTCCTACTCTAGGAATGAATGAATGATGCGTCTAATCCAAACTCCTGCTAGCATCCACATATGCCGCAGCTCCGTGTCCGTGGAATAGAATATCAATCCTGGCGTCCCTGTGGCTGGACACCTAAAAAGTTTTGAAAATAGTTTTATATCAAGGGTTAGAACCCAAAACATTTTGAAAATATTTAGCAAGTGAATTAACTGCAGTAATTTAAAATGCATGAATGCGCTTTATATTTAAGTTAGTGTCGCACTCCCTTGAGGACATTCTCACCCCTCCACTATTGTGCACACCTACCGGATACCTTAACCCCACCTAGTTGTACTACCCCGTCCAACTAGTCCTGGTATAACCTTCCGTTGCCATACTACTCTAACCCGAGTACAATAATTTCTTGAATTATAAGTTATTTCACAATTAACTTAACTAATTCCTCTTAAATAGTAGCATATAACTGTGTCACAAGTTATATAAATAAATACATCACACACTGTATTATTACCCGTATATAATATTTACTACCATTATATACGTACCTTTGCCACGAAATCCACACGTATATCCATCCCTTTGAGTATACCCTCGCCGGATGATTCCCTCTAAAATGCTATCTCACTAGGTGTGCTCAAAAACCTAGTTTCCCCAAATTGGAATCGCTCACCAACTTGGCCCAAAATATAAACGTATTAGAGGCGGTCATAGTCCTTCCCTGAAAGTGAGATAAATCCCTCACCCGTGTATACTGGACGCTATGACCTGGGGATATACTCGCCCTACTCCTCAAGCTAGGGGATTCACCCACATCGCGCAACCTCCCTTGATAGCATTAGGGTATATAAATTTGAATAAATATCTAGTCACTAATATTTAATATCACACACAATAGATACACGTATATATATACTATTACTACACCGTATATATATAATATAACCCCGGCTTTACCGTGTACTCGAAATCCCGTACACTGCCTGTAATTTAATATCACACACAATATATATACGTATATATATACATACTATCACTACACCGTATATATATATTATAAACCCCGGTTTTTTCGTGTACTAAAAATCTCGTGCACTGCCTGTAATTTTCTGAGTCTTTAGCCCGACTCAACACAATTAATTTTCTCACTTAATAATTTATCATCGTCCCAAGTCTATGGTCCGACCCTAATATATTTAATTCATACCTCAGTTTATATAATAAATTCCCCGAGTCTATGGTCCGACTCCAATTAAATTAATTAACACACTTTTTAATTTAATACCTTCCCGAGTCTATCACCCGACTCAAATTAAATTAACTAATACACGTATTAATTTAATACCTCCCCGAGTCTATCGTCTGACTCTAATTAAATTAATTAACCCACATTTTAATTTAATACCTCCCCGAGTCTACAATCCAACTCTAATTAAATTAATTTACACATTAATTAATCAGCACAAATCCGAGTCTGTGGTCCGACTCTAATATAATTAATTTACACAGTAATTAATCAACACAAATCCGAGTTTATGGTACGACTCTAATATAATTAATTTACCCATTAATTAATTTATACCAATTCCCCAGACACACTTACTTGGCCCGTAACTTAATATTTCCCGAGTCTATGTTCCGACTCTAAATTAATTACTCTCTCTCAATAATTAATTTACTACTTTGGTGTCACATAACCAACATCCCGGACTCACTCACTCGGTCCATTTTTACATCTCATAATTTCATTCCCACATTTTTCGCCCACAATATGCCATGCATTTATCTTCATAAATTCCCCCATTATATTTACCTATAATTACCAACATACCCGAACTCGATCACTTGGCCCGAAATTAAATATTTCCCCGAGTCTATATCCCGACTCTGAATTAATAAGTTTATCTCCAAACTTAATTCACTACTTTGGGGCCGCTTGACCAATATACCCGGATTCGCTCACTTGATCCGTATCTCATTATTTTGGAATAAAATTTCTCAAATTCATCCAATAAGTGCCCCACATAAATTCATCCTAGTCCCAATTACTTTCTCCCATAATTGCTAGGAATATTTGTTTCATAATTATTTATCACTTATTAATGTATGGGAATTAAATTTCTAATTAATTTCCCCCTTATATACAACCTAGGCGAGCTGCCCAGAATTCTGCATCGTCGATTGATCGAACCCCCTGGGTCGATCGATCGATTGCCCCTGACTTCGTCTTCTTCGAGAGGCAGTTTCACCATTAACGAAAACCTCCAACTTTCATTCTTTTCCCTAGACTAACCCAAGCCCAATCAACCCCATATCTACATAGGAATAGGATCAAAGCACCTCATGGAACATCAAACTGAAATCAAATCTCACGATTTTCTACTTTTTCCCGATTTGGGTATTATCCGGGTTTCAAATCCCCAATACAAATTTCATTCATTTTATCAGTAATTAACCATCTACTCTTACTGGTTTTAACATTTGATTCAGTTATCTACGTTCTAGAATCATAAACACAATAAATCCTACCCTTAATCCCATTAAGGTATGTTAAATTCCAAAAACCAAATTTAAATTTTTGGTCACACACCCAAAACGAATTTTCATATACACATCACCATGATATGAATTGATTATCACAAATTTAGAATCAGAACAGTTAACCACTTGCCTGCAAGTGTTCGTAGTGTCTGATCCGTTATTGATGTCCCTTAATTTGGCTCCAATAACCTTCAATTTGCTCTTGATTTGCTTTCCCCCAAATCCCCTCTCAAACCCTAGGTTTAGAGTTATGTTGGCTGCCATTCCTTAATCTCCCAATTAGGTTTAAAACCCTTAATCCCGTTTTTAGCCTAATGGGCTTAATTAAAATAGTCCAAATCACCCCCTGTGGGCCCGACTATGCCCAAAAATGCCCCGAGACCCAATTACTACCTCCGGGTACTCTTTACTGACTATCTCGATCCATCCAGACACAACTGCTCACTTAGAATTGGCATCCGAATTAAGGGCAAACCCGGTGCACGAGGCTCCCACCACTGCGGGGTACTGAGGGGGTTGGATGTACGCAGCCTTACCCCTGCATACGCAGAGAGGCTGTTTTCGTGAATCGAACCCGTGACCTCCAGGTCACAGCGGGGGCAACCTTACCGTATTAATTTATAAAAATTCTTATCTCACACGCAATTTAATCTATGCCGACTCCCCGCTGGGATAAGTGCATACCCCGTCATTAATACCCGAAATGACGTAATTAAATTATTACTATTCACTTAGTAAATACATTTCCCTAAACATTAACCATTCATTCCCCAATTAATATATATATATATATATATATATATATATATATATATATATATATATATATTGCCATAATTAATTCAATTAAAATTACAACACACACTAGTAATTTAAAATTCTCGAATTAATTAAATATTAAATGCACAAAAATACGGGGTGTTACATACTCCCCCCCTTACAGAGGAATTTTGTCCTCGAAATTAAGATGAGTGTAATGTTCCAAGCTTCGTATATTACTCTCTAGTCATGTGCCTCCAAGCCTGCTATATCTATCCCATCCGCTTCTAACCATACGTTACACAAGTATGCATTTAAAATTACCCAGGGTGCCCATACACCCTATACTCGTGCTTAACCGCACAAAATTTGCCTTAATTAACCCGGGTGCCCATACACCCTATCCCCGCGCTCTACCGCAAGAAAGTTACCCGACTATGCTAGTCGTAACCCGTAATATAACTTCGAACCCGTAGTCATATCACATATATATATATACAGATATTTACTGCCCGGGTACCCAACCCATGCGCTAACGTCCAAACATATTCCCACAAAATACTTGTCTTTCAACACAAAAGTATATACGCTTACCCTTATGCTACCAAAGACAACATAATACCGCGCCCTTACTACCACTAGTCCTTGCGCAAAATAAACCCCGAGCCATCTCTCTTTGCTCGAAAATAAATCTAACCACCCTGATTCACTTCAGTAAACATTCCCACTTACCGGGATAAAATGTGAGAACACAAAACCTCACTATGTGCTATTGCACTATACAATACAACATATATACACACGTATGTATAGGCTATAAGCCCTCTCAGGTGATACCTAGTACAAACCATACCCTGGTGTTGCGAACACCAAAATTTTACACCACTATCCATAATAGTTAGATTCCATCGCTATCCAGTCGATATTTAGGAAATATTATCAACTCTACTCCCAAAATTCTCGAAAGTAGTAACTCTTCGCATAATTCAAACAATCACTCCGTGTACGCCTCCACTCTCCCGTGAAAAAAATCAATGAACTCCGCTACCTTACGGAAATTTTATCCATATACTATGGCTGCTACAGCCAACGCACCCACTAAGTTCGACTCACCCGCGAACTCTAGTGAAAATAAGTCTTATATTGTGACATCCTCTTTGTCACTCAAAAATATACCCCATGCCCTTAGGGTAAAAATAATTACCTCTATACTCCAGCTGCAACGGCTGGTTCTCGAGTTCCGAAGAAGCTTCCCCCTGCCCGAATGCACCCATGACTTGCTTTAGTGGCTGTACATCCAGGACCTCGTCCTGTAGTTGAACCTTAACTTGCTTAAGACAATCTCTCTTCATGTGTCTCGCTTTCCCCATAAACTAAACACCTTCTAATACATTCACCCTGCCACTGGTCCCTTCCATGTTAACCTTGTTGGAATTTCTGGCCATTCTGCCAATAGCCTCCAATTCTAAATCGTTTGGCATGATTTCCCTGTCGGAAATCCTGCCCCTGATCTCCCCCAGTCTACTGCCGGGATACCCTACTGGTATTGTTCCCTCCTACCTTATCTGACTGGCTACTTCCCACTCCCCTCCCGCTTCCTTTCGTGTGGAAGCGATAATTCCGACAGTACCGGAGTGCTGCATTAACGACATCAGTATAAGCTACTAATGCGTATTTACCAATTAAAATGTTGTCTGATTCTCCAGACTAACCCATCCATAAACTTTGCTTTCTTTCTCCCTTCCTCGCCTACCTCATTCGGTACAAAATTTTGCCAACGAGTGAATTTATTCCTCGTAATCGGCCACTGAACGGTCCCCTGGAGTCACTTGTGAGACCCCGCCTAATAAAATACCGGGTGATCAGTCCTATACCAAATTAAAACATCCTTAGCATCACCGTCGAAAACTTTTTAATAAATTACTAACCACCTAGTATTCCAAAAACTGGTGCCAAATTATAACTTTTTAATTAATCAAAAACAACACATGCGGAATTAATATAAACCATTCACACAACTAAATGAAAATAAACTGAATCATAATTACACAACATGCCGAATAAATCACTGGCCACCAAAGAAATAATAAAAATACAAATATTCAACACCTGAAAACTGTACCGGGAAGTCTGGGCGACAAGCCCTAAATAAAACTGAAACTGATACAAGATTCCTACTCTAGGAATGAATGAATGATGCGTCTAATCCAAACTCCTGCTAGCATCCACATATGCAGCAGCTCCGTGTCCCTGGAATAAAATATCAATCCTGGCGTCCTTGTGACTGGACACCTAAAAGGTTTTGAAAATAGTTTTATAGCAAGGGTTAGAACCCTTTTGAAAATAATTAGCAAGTGAATTAACTGCAGTAATTTAAAATGCATGAATGCGCTTCATATTTAAGTTAGTGTCGCACTCCCTTGTGTACATTCTCACCCCTTCACTATTGTGCACACCTACCGGTTACCTTAACCCCACCTAGTTGTACTACCCCGTCCAACTAGTCCTGGTATAACCTTCCCTTGCCATACTACTCTAACCCGAGTATAATGATTCTTGAATTATAAGTTATTTCACAATTAACTTAATTAATTCCTCTCAAATAACAACATATAACCGTGTCATAAGTTATATAAAGTACATACATCACACACTGTATTATTCCCACAAATAATTAACTTAATTAATTTCCCATTAATTAACTGCATATAACTATAACCCGAGTTATATAAAGAAAATACATCACACACTGTATTATCACCTACATATGATATTTACTACCATATTATACGTACCTTTACTAACAACAACACATATATCATACGTATATCCATCCTTCCGAGTTTACCCTCACCGGATGATTCCCTCTAAAATGCTATCTCACTAGGTATGCTCACAAAACCTAGTTTCTCACTTAATAATTTATCATCGTCCCAAGTCTATGGTCCGACCCTAATATATTTAATTCATACCTCAGTTTATATAATAATTTCCCCGAGTCTATGGTCCGACTCCAATTAAATTAATCGACACACTTATTAATTTAATACCTTCCCGAGTCTATCATCCGACTCTAATTAAATTAATTAACACCCTTATTAATTTAATACTTACCCGAGTCTATAATCCGACTCTTATTTAATTAATTTACACATTAATTAATCAACACAAATCCTACCTGAGTCTACAATCTGACTCTAATTAAATTAATTATCACATTTATTAATTTAATCCTACCCGAGTCTATAATCCGGCTCTAATTAAATTAATTATCACATTTATTAATTTAATCACTTGGTGTCACCCAACCATTATCTCCGGACTCACTTACTTGGCCCGTAACTTAATATTTCCCGAGTCTATGTTCCGACTCCAAATTAATTACTCTCTCTCAATAATTAATTTAATACTTTGGTGTCACATAACCAACATACTCGGACTCGCTCACTTGGTCCAATTTACTTCTCAAAATTTATTTCCCACATTTTTCACCCACAATGTGTCACACATTTATTTCCATAATTTTTCCAATTATATTTACCTATAATTATCAACATGTCCGGACTCATCCACTTGGTCCATAATTAAATATTCCCCGAGTCTATATCCCGACTCAAAATTATTTAGTTTATCTCCAAACTTAATTCACTACCTTGGGGTCGCATGACCAATATACCTGGATTTACTCACTTGATCCGTACCTCACTATTTTAGAATAAAATCTCTCAAATTCATCCGTTAAATGCCCCACATAAATTCATCCTAGTCCTAATTACTTTCTCCCATAATTGCTAGGAATATTTGTTTCACGATTATTTACCACTAATAATTGTATGGAAATTATTTTATAATTAATTCCCCCTTATACTTCACCGAAGGCCGAACTGCCCAGAATTTCCCATCGTCGATCGATCGATGCCCCCGATCGATCGATCGACCCCTTCGTTACAACTCTTCTTTCCCCTTGTTTTCCACCATTAACGAATTTCAAGGTTTTTAAACCATAATTTACCTCTAATTACATCATCCCATCATCTACACATGGTTAATCCACATCCTATACATCATAGAGATCATTAAGATAATCAACCCCTCTAATTATCTCATAATTTTCGAAATGGGTCTTCCTCCATAAAATTCAATTATCTATTTTAAATCCCAATTTCCAGATTCGATTTCCACTCTTTTATGTTCTGGATTTCTCGTTCAAATCATAAATACATATTCAGATATCAATCACCCATCTAAATCTTACTTTGAATCTCATTCAAGTATTTCAAAAACAAAAACCCCATTTTGTACCCATTTACACCCAAAAATGAATTTTCATACCCACATCACTATGATATGAATTGATTATCATGCTTTAAGAATCAAAACAGATAACCACTTGCCTGAAAGTGTTCGTAGTGTCTGATTCCGTTAGCGTAGTCCCTCGATTTGGCTCCAAAATCCTCAATTTGGCTTTTGCTAAGCTTTTCCCCAATTTCCCTCTCAAGCCCTAGGCTTAGATTTGTGATGGATGCTGATTTCCTAATCTCCCCATTAGGTTAAAAATCCTTAATCCCGTTTTTCACCTAATGGGCTTAATTAAAGTGGCCCAACTCACCCCGTGTGGCTCCGGCTATGCCCAAAAATATCCCGAGACCCAATTACTACCCCCGGGTACTCTTTTCTGACTATCTCGACCCATCCGGACTCAACCGCGCAGTCAGAATTGACATCCAAATTAATTTATAAAAATCCTTATCTCACACCCCATTTAGTCTATACCGACTCCCGGCTGGGATAAGTG